>QUSF01000021.1:0-548404 GCA_003676055.1 Chloebia gouldiae
AGTTTTAGTTATGAAGGTATTAAGTGGTTTTACGTATCCTTAATGCACAGCTGCATGCACACATTCCACTCAAGGGGAGTGAACAAAACAAAACTTGCCTGAACCTTCCAATAAACCTGTTCTTTCCTTCTGTAAGTTTAGAGATGTGGTTTGGCCAGGCAGAAATAGGTCAGATCATAATTGCACACTTTAAAGCAGCCACATAACTTCAGTTCTGCTTTGAAGCCCTGACAGTCACCAAGGTAAGTATGAGAAGAAGCTGTCTCAGATACACCAACCTCACTTGCACATCACCATTTACCAGCTGAGGCAAAAGTTACAAGCACCTCCTTGAGGAAGGGCATGCAAATTCAGCAGTGGGACAGGAGCTTTACTGACCACCCCTCACACCACAGGGTGCTTTATCACCCACCTAAATCCTGCCTAATATTTGGCTTCTCCTTTCTCTGTTGAAAATTACTGCCTAACAGCAGACTCCCCAGTCAGAGGCATTTTGGGGATTTTGCAAACTCCCTTTGAACCACCTCAGGAGTCAGGGATATGTTTTTGGGGATCTGGTCTCCTCTGTACTGCCTCCACCTTCCCAGAAAAACTCACACAAAGCACAACAAAGAAAATCAGTCAGCTCCTCGGAGGAGTTCACACAACTCCCTTGTGCTCAGCAAGCCAAAGGCCCGGTTTGATGCAATCGCAGCACAAGGAAGTGACTAAACCTTCGCTGGTTTCAAAGCTCTGCAGGGGAAGGATTTCCACTTCACTGAAAGTGTTCCTTTAGGTGGGAAAGAAACAGGGCAGAAGCCCCACCTGGCTGGATTAAAGAGACTAAAGCTCCTGAAGGACGCCCCACCCAGCAGCTCATCACACACAGCTCTGCCTGTCCTCAGGCCACCCTGAGCTGGCCATGAGCAGTGACCAGACTTTGTCCTGCTCATCACCAGGGACCAGCGGGACCAGCCAGGCCGGCAGCACCACCTGGGAGCCGCAGTCTCCCGGGAATGGCTGCCATTTCAGGAATGCCAACAATTACCCTCCTGCAGCCAGGGCTCACAGGCAGAGCCTCCCCAGGCACCTCCACAGCCATTCCCAGCGGCAGCCCTCTCCTTCCTGCGGTGTGTGCCACACTGCCCTGGCAGCACAACCCAGAAAGGAAACGGGACTGGCAGCCAAGAGGAAAAAAGATGATTTTCACCAGGGATCCCTGCCCCAGGGGACAGCCCTGGTCTCAAGGTGCTCCACCCTGCGTGTCAGGGACAAGCAGAGCCTGGACCTGCTGCAGACAACAAGTGCACGGGACAAACCAACTTCAGCATTCCTCAGCACAGCTCTTACACCGGGTGCAGCAAATGGATGAAACCCCAGGGCTCAAGGCAGGAGATGGGCTGCCAAAGAGGAACCTGCTCCTCAGGGTCCCCCTCACAGCCAGGCAAACAGGTGGGGCTCCCTTCAGGGAGGAGAGAAACGCCAACTTCACCCTCCTGGCACGGGAACATCAATCCTCATGTGTGAGCACCGCAGCACTCCATTGACAGTCACTGTCACTGCCAGCAGCTGACCTCTGATACAGCTTCTCAAGAGGCTGTGCTAAATCCTAAACTCCACCGGGATGGGTACTAAGCTCAAGTAGGGAGTGCTCTGGCTCCTCATTTCTTAGTGATGTGAAGAAATTAAGAGGCCAAAATCTTTGCTGCACTTGGAACTGAGAGTTCAAGCAGATTTCTGCTATCCTACTGTCCAGAATGCCTCCCAAACCAACCTGCCACGCTGCCTCACTGAGACACCGGTTTTACTGAAACCTCTACTGACATCCTTCACAATCTAAATCCTCAAGATACAGCTGCTCCCTTTAACAGAGGCAATAAATCCCGAGCTGACACTCTGGGACATCTTCCTCCCCAAAGCTCCACGGTGTAAGCATGGAGAACATTCCCACTCCGTGCCCCATTTCTGCTGTTTACTTTTGGCATGCAGCGGCACTTGTGTTGCTCAATGTGCTGCCAGTGCAATCGCAGAGCCCCCGCACGGGGCTGCGGGCAGTGGCCGCGCTCGGCCAGAACGAGGAGAGCCTGCAGAGCCTCTGGAGGCTCGGGCACAGCCAAGCCCGGCCTGAAACTCCTCCCTGTGCTCCTCACTCACACGAGGAGCACACGCGTGTTACAGCACGGCCGAGCCGGGAACAGCCCAGCGTCCCTTCCCCCAGAAACAGCCTCGGAGTGCAAAGCGCCTTTGTACAGCTCCGGCTGCACCCAGCCCGGCCCGAGCGAGAGCAGCGACCGCAGCTGTGGGAAGTCACGGCTCCAACAGAAACAGACCTCGGGAAAATAATCACAGGATGTAAGAACCCCAGGCCTTAAATCAGACCACATTTGTTAGCTCTAGATAAACTCATAACTGCAGTTTCACAGCACCAGTGCCTGAAGCTCCCTACCAGAGCCCGAAAAGATTAAACCGGAGAACGCCAACCTCTCCACAAAACTTCCCGAAAAGTTACCGCAGGTCCAGCACAGAAACAAGGCACAGAAGGTCGGGAGTGCTGGAAGCGCCGGGAGGTGGCACGGGGACAGGGACATGCAGGGGGGCTGGGACACGGAGTGGGGACACGGCACAGGGACAGGGACACGCCACGGGGACAGGGACACGGCACAGGGACAGAGGCTGGCGGGATGTGGCGGGCATGGGGACAGGGACAGGGGACAGGGACACGGAGCGGGGACAGGGACACGGAGCGGGGACAGGGACACGGCACAGGGACAGGGACACGGCACAGGGACAGAGGCTGGCGGGATGTGGCGCGCAGCCCCGCCGCTGCCCCGCTCCGCGCACACGCGGCGCTCCTTTCCTTTTCCAGTGACAAAGAAGCTTTCCATAAAATTTCTATGAGGGTGAAAATGTAATTAGCTGCAGAAACCTCTCCAGCATGAACCTCAGAGATGTGTCAGTGTGGATCTGGAAATCACAAAGAGCAGGGTTACAAATCAGAAGATGCTGCATATTTTATGTAAAATGTGAGCAAGAGAAAACCTCCTGACATGAGCAGGAATCACATCAGGCTCAGCTGGAGGAATGCATACCATGGCAATAGCACAACTGCTTGAAAAGTTTGGGTGTTCCAGACCATTGTCTTCCCATTACTCTGAATCATTGCTGTCATCAAAAGCAGGACAGGAAAAGTTACACTTCGAGAAACCTGTTTTGGTTTTTTTAAAGACAATCTAGGAGAAGGCAGTAAATTACTGAAATAAACTACAAGCAAGGCAGCCCTGAAAACTGCTGTGATTTAAAAAGTTCTAAAGCTGGGGGTTCATAAAGGAGCACTAAGGTCACAAAGACCTAAGTGGTCATGAGTAACAGAGAGACAGAAGATAAGAAACAACTCTTTGCTGGCTCCTCCAGCTCCACAAGCAGCAATCCACATATCAGACAGAAATCTGCAAATGACACTAGCAGGAGCCCAAAAGAGGAGAAGCAGCTCTTCCTGCAATAATTTTCCCAGGAGTCAACCTGTGGGCATTGCTGCCCCGGCAGAATGGGCATTCTGACCACCAGAGGGGCTGGAACACAAATTCCGTGGAGAATGAAGTGTGGGCAGCCCAGAGCTGTCCAGAGCAAAGCTTTAGAACCTGACTGTAGCTCGCTGAAACAACACTAAACTCACCTGGCTTTGTGTTTGATGGGGGATTTATCATCTCTTCAATGATACTGAAAACAGCATCTGATACTGGAACTGCATTTGCAGATTAAAAAAAAAAAAGTATTCTTGAAATTCTTGAAGAACTGGCAAATCAAATGTATCTAAAGCACAAGGGAAGAGGGGGGCACTGATCTTTCCTCTCTGGTGACCAGAGACAAGACCCAGGAGAATGGAGCTGGGCCAGGACAGGGTTAGGGTGGATATCAGGGAAAGGCTCTTCCCCCAGAGGGTGCTGGGGCACTGAACAGGCTCCCCAGGGAATGGCCACAGCCTCGAGGCTGCCAGAGCTCCAAGACTATTTGGACAACACTCTCATGCAGAGGGTGGGATTTTTGGGTGTCTGTGTAGGGCCATGAGTTCGACTCTATGGTACTGATGGGTCTTTTCCAACTCAAGGAGACTCTATGATTGTATAATTAAGAAATCAATTTGCTTATTCTATTGTGACAAGATGAAGTCTAAGGATGGAACCATTCCTCTCAAAGAATTTCTATCCACTCATCTGAAAGTATTTTGCTAAATATTAAAGGCCCAGTGGAAGTGCCTCCCTATCTGTAAGGTTTATGAAAGCAGCCATGTTTGAAGTCAGAGTTTTTGTTTAAAAGCATTGCACTCCACCTGAGCTGTTGGAGAGTTCAGAGTCCTGCAGCTCACCTTGCAGCACCTTCCAGGAACACCCTGCCAAAGCTCACTGTAACCCACTGATACCCAAGAGCCCATCAGTGATGGGACTCTCTCCATTGTGCCAAGGTTCCCTGAGCGGTGGAGGACACGTTACAGATGTTGGATCATGTGCACTTGGAATCTCTAGTTGCCAGGAAAGAAAAGCTGCCAACCACACAGGGTCAGCACTGTGGCAGCAACAGCCAAGGCAGACCTTTCCCACAAAACTTTTTACCATTTCCAAAGATTGTGTGACTATTTCTGGTGGTTTTGTTGTGAAAACAAGTTAAAAATAAGAAGTTGTGTGCAGTGCCCACGTACCTGAACTTACCTTTAACAGATCAGGCAGGCTGAGGAACTGTATTCTCTTCTGTCCCACTCTGGATCATGAACAGAAACCCTCCTGTGAGCAGTCATTATAATGAATTTAACCTTTTATGCTTGTGAGTAAACCAAATTTTCCAGCATTCTAACAAGTCTAAGATCCACAGCAAATTCCAGGACCACAAAACACCACAGGAAAGAAACTTGGAATCAATCTCTGCTGTAGGATGCAACAGCACTGTCCCTCACCATCCCCTACAAGGGAATCCCAAAAGGATCCTCCCTGCCCTCAGGACACCAAGTGACAAGTGTTTATAGGCACTCAACCATTTAGGTCAAAAAAGACCTCAGAGGACAAGTCCAGCTATAACCCAGGACCACCAAATCCACCACTACCCCTGTCCACCAGTGCCACACCTGCACATCTTTTAAACACCTCCAGGAATTATGATTTCTCCACTGCCCTGGGCAGCCTCTGCCAGTGCTTAATAACCCCTTTTTTGCCCCAGAATGCATTCTGAACCTCCCCTGGCACAACTGGAGGCCAGTTCCTCTCATCCTGTCCCTTGGGAGCAGAGCCTGACCCCACCTACCTCCAGTCAAAGAGATGTAGAGTGCTGAGGTCTCCCCTGAGCCTCCTTCTCTCCAGGCTGAGCATTCCCAGCTCCTTCAGCAGCCCTGTGCTTGCAGCAGGAAATGGAAAAGTTCAGGATTAATGTGTGAACACCTTCAGAGTTGATTCCAGGAGGGCACAAGGGTGTTCTGAAGCTCTGTTTGAATCCCCAAAATTGCAGATTAGCTTGGATCACAGGTTCTCCCTGCCTGGGGAGCATCACACTGAGCTAGCAAAATCCACAGGAGTTCCACATCCCTGTTTATGTTTTGAGGAAGAAGCCTGGGATCTGAAAGAACAAGTACTTTATATTTCAGTTCAGTACTAGACAGAATTGCCAGCAGACTAACAGCAGGGCATCAAAATAGTATTTATTGACCTGGTTTAACCACATCCTGCCATTACCTGCACCATGCCAGGAACAAACTGTCAGCATCTTACTAGAATTGTGCTGTTATACAAACAAAGATAAGCACATACTATCTCAATTGTATTCAAAAATACCTAGTAATTTCACCAGAAATATTTACAAGTGACACTTTTTCTTGAAAAGGCTGCTTTAAGTCAGAAAAAAAAAATTACAAATAGTAAAGGGAGAATCTAATAAGTGAATTGAAAGTCACAATATTTGTCATCAACTGCAAAAGACTCAAAGTTACAGTTCTGGTATTATTTTTTAGGGATAGCCAAGAATCCAAAAATAGTGGTTTGAGCCTAGACACTTCTATAAATCTTGTGAAAGAATTCATTTGCTCCTACAGTAACAACAGCTGCCATGTTTCCAAACTAATCCAGTTATAAAACTTGTTCTAATAAAGTCTGTATAATTTTAAGTTATTTAGGTAGTCATTTATCTATGAGCTACAGTATTTGCTGGTTTATTTAGAATTTACTTCTAGAATAGAAAAGAAAAAATGCATTTTACAATGGCAAAATCTCAAATTTCATTTACACAAATAGACTTCTACCAGTTCTTAGAAAGTGCCTGTTTATTACTTCCACTTTGCTCCATCATCTAGCCCAAAATTCAGAAAAAGCAGAAAAGTTTATTCTAATAAAGCAAGAGAACTGATGATTTTGGCCCCATGTATGTAAAAAAGAGGTATGAATGAAGGAAATGACATCCAAATTAAAAAAAAAATAAAAAAATCAATCCAATAAGCCATTCTAGCAAATCACCATCACCAAAAATGCATCATTTGCCAAAGGAGTCATATTATAAATAATATGCTCTGTGAACAGAGCAAGCCCCTTCATGTCCAGACTGTGTCCCCATGAGGGCAGGGTGGCTCCCCAGCAGCACAAGGATGACATCTAGTGATGGCCACATCCATCTGTTCCCAACTCCAGCCTTCCTAAAAACACCAGCCCAGGCTGCCATCCTCTCCTGGAGCGAGAGAGGTTAGGGTTGTACCTACATTTAAATGTCTGTATAGAAAGATGCAGGTGTATCAGATATCTTCAAATGCTTTCCTTTCATTACCTGAATTAAAAAAACAAAACCCAAACATGAAGAAAACGTGAAAAAATCTGTAATTTTACGATATACAATCGATGCAAAAATTTGTTTAAACCTTCAATACCAGAGATAAAAATATCCTCTTGCTATATTAGTGCTATGTTGTTCAAATGCAACCTCTAAAGTGCCACATTCTTGAGTCATTTGCTGTAACTGGGATAAAATCCTTGCAAAAGCTGCCCCCAAAAGATCATCCTGCATAGCATTTACTTACAAAGCTATAGTACAGAGAGATGTTAAAAAGTCACACACTCAAGCAGTAGAAAATTCTCCCAATCTCTCCAAAAACATAAAAGATGCTCCAGAATTTTTACATTTTTTCACCAACAGACAGTGCAAGCCTCACTCTGGAACCAAGACTATCCATTCACACTCCTCCAGCTAGTAAAGAACCTGGGACAAAACCAAAGTGCTTTATCACAAATAGAGCATTATTCTTCTCTGCTTCTATGCACTGCCTCTCTAATAATACATTACAAATAATACAAAATGGTAATTAAGAGTTTGTTGCTCTTTTCTTACACCCTTCTCATGTTTGTGTACTAGGAAAATGAGTGTTCTTCTCAAAACATTCTCTTCTGTTTAATAGGGTGATCCAACCCCAATCTTTGCTCCCAGAACTCTAGGCTTCACCTTTGACTGCAAAAATTGCACTGCTGAGAAGTGCAAGGAATCACAAACTGCATCATTTGAGAATTACAATACCTTATTTTACAACTGTAGTGTGTGCAAATCATTATTTCACTTAAATTCAATAGTTACAAATATTCTCAAACCATGTGAGTACAGTAGGTTCTATAGAAAGTAACATGGATAACCTGCAACTTGAAACAAAAACAATAAATAAAAGTTTGAAGTATTAAAACTAAGAAAAAGTAATCCTGTACATTGTACAGTACCTTTTGGTTAAAGCTTCTTAGCAAAAATATACTAATGTGTTCTAAGCATTCCAGTTACAGATGGTTCAATATTAAAATTTCGAGGTTTCCTCATCATGAAAAAAAATATTGCATTTGTCCGTAGGTGCAGCAGAAGATGTCTCTCTCTCTCTGAACAAGGCTCCAGTCTTTAAAAACCCAGAGACAGCAAGTCTGAATGCCAAGGAACAGTACTGAGGACGCTGCTGTGCATGAGGGCTCTGTGACATTCCTTCCTGGCAGCAGCAGCAGCAGCTCCTCTAGAGAGCCCACTGGATATCAGAGAGGTCAGCTGGGTCCCCCAGGCCCCCGTCAGCCTCCAGGTAATTCATCAGCGCTGTCATCGCCGTGTCATCATTCTCACAGATGGCATCAAAGTCCAGCTGAGAGCTGCCACCTACACAGGGATGAGAGCAGGGAGATGGAGGCAGGCACAAACACTGTGCAGCAAGCACAGCATGGTAACTTGCAAAACAGAATTGGTCTGAAGCAGAACCTGCCTTTGAAGTCAAGGCAAATATTTCTATGTTAAAAAAAAAATATCCTAACTTGACTCCCTTTTAGTTTAAAACTCCTTGTTCTGTGTTGTTGGGGTTGCTTTTAATTCTTTTTTTTCCCAAACTCTAATTAAAGAATTAGCTTTTTTCCCTTTGTGTTTCTTTTTTGGCACTTTTCTTTTTGGGTTGTCACGGTTCGGGGTTTTAAACTTTGCTGAAAAGGCTCATAGATCAACCAGAAGAAAGGTTATAAATAAACAAATAGATCTCTGGCAAATGATGGAGAAGAGGAAGATGGAAAAGTCTCTAAAAGCTGAAATTCAGGATCAGCAAAAACATGGCTTTTACAGCATTTTGCCTTTTATGACAAACATAGTGCAGTGGCATTTTCCTCTTTCAGGACCAGAGAATCCTGTATCCAGACAAACTTAACAAGGGGAAGATAAAAAAAAATTGTTTCTGAACCATCTGGAGCAATCCTTTGTATAAACTACTCCCAGCTTGAAGCTTAGAAAGAGATAAAGTGCTAAAGGGAAGTAATTCACAAATTCCAAGACGTTCTCTGACATTGCATTGAAATACTTTTCCCTCCCCATCTCTGTCCTGGAGAGAGAATAGTAAAATGCCTCAAGAAAAGTGTAAGAATGCAATGGTAAACTTTAGATACAGATGTTGTCTTTTGTCATGAGATTGCCTCACTGATGTTTCTGTTTGGCTGCAACAGTAACACATCTGCTTTCAGAGTGCTCTCATCTTCAGCCAGCCAAATCTCTTTACACTTTATATGTGCTTGTAAAGTGGCACTCTCAGAAATGACACAGGGATCAGAAATGTCAGCCCCTGCAACCCCAGAGTGTCCCCAAGAGAAATAAATCTTACTGAGGAGAGGTTCATTACTGGGAAATGGAATAGCACCCTGGGTTTGTTCTGAATTCTCCAGAGCTTCTGGTTCTGAAGGACATAGCTGAATCAACTCTTTATTTGGCACCTGAAAGAGCAGAATTGGTAGAAAGGACAGAATTAGATCCTAAATTTAGTCCCAAATATTACATTACAGAAACATCATAGATGGCTATCAAATTATTAAGAACTGAAGAAAGTGAAAAATACACCTCATCAGGCAGATATTTTGCATTTAGAAACAAACATTTAGAAGTTCATATAGCACTGGACCTGGCTGAAATGAAAGTTGTGACTTAACACAGCTGTCAAAGCTACTTCACAGTGATGGCACTGCTTGAGGGTCTAACTCAGTGTTCAGTAAATAAAACCAGCACCAAATGTTCTGGTTTGCACTTTCCACATCTACTAACATAAACCACAAATTCCCAGTGACCTGATGTTTGTTACTATCAAAACATTCCAGTTAAGAGATTAAAAATGCCCTCATACCTCCTAGGTTCTATATGCATTAAACTATATTCATCATGGAAACAGAGATGGAAGTCATGCTAACCCAAAAAAATGATAATTTTTTTCCTGATAGTTGTTCTATTTAACACATATATATGTGTAATTTAGCAGGAGAGATTCCTAGGATTGCCTGACTTGTGTATATTCTACCAGGAAATTAATAAAGGTGAAATGCTTTCCAAAAGTATTTTAGGAACAAATGGGATACCAAAGCCCAGAATCAAGAAAAAGCTTCAATGAATATGATGTAATTATCCTTATGATATAAAAAAGGGTGCAGTCACAGCAGCTCCTAGACCAGAATAGTGGGTTTTTTTCATAAGAAATGAGAATTGCAGTGGAAAGATCAACTGTTTTTAACAGGAAAGAAATTTGCATTTCAAAGAGCTGTTGGAGAAGCTTGTTCATGCCATGTCCAGTACAAAACATACAACAGATTTAGGTAAGAAGATATGTTAATTATTCTATAGCTAGGGGCAATAACTATGTTACTTATATAACTAACTTTGTTAGTTATAGTTTGTGGGGTTACAAGCACCACCAGATTAGCATAACTACCCATTTTTAGAAGAGTAATGAAAATACCTTCAAAGTCACAATTTTAAACATTTCAAAACAGTACAGATTTTTTTAAAAGTCTCTTCAAAACCATTAAGATTAAAAATACACATTCTCTCACAAAAACAAATCAGGGCACTCTGACTCAAACACAGGTTTTGAACTGACATTAGCCTTTTCATTTTGGATTTTTACAGGCAGGAGTGTACTCACATCACTGCAGGTTACAGTTAAAGCTGGAGAAGGTGACTTTCTGAGGAGATGTGATGGACTTAACTCTCCAGCGGGTGAAGAATGCAACCTAAAATTGCATGTGTTTAGTTGATTTACCAGGTCACATTAATCAAAGACTGAAAAACAAACTGTGTGGTGCAGAACCCACCAGACCACCCCAGTGACAAAGCATGAATCTGATCATTTGAAACAATGATGTCTTAAGTTCTCCTGAAGATTCTAAATTATCCTGCTCCAAGTTTTGGTAGCAGAAAACAGACAAGATCAGAAAAGGCCATGGGTCACAATTCTATTCCCTGAGCACAGTTTTCTTCCTCTGTTGAATCACCAGAACAGAGATGAGCTCTGCCAGGCATGAGACTGACATAATTATAATGGTATCTCATAATGTTATTGCTCAACCTAAAAAATGTTACACATACAATACAATAAAAGTGAAACTGGAGCAACCCTCACATAATCATACATCCCTCATGGCTATCTTTACTGAAAAGCCTAATGATGGTGTTATGCATTTATTACCTTTGTAATTCTAATATTTCATTTGCAATTTCAGTTCCTATACTTCCAGCACCAAGAACTGTTCCAGACGACATTCCAGGTACACTTACTAAAGACTGTTTTACAGCATCTGTAGATAAAAAAAAAACCAAAGCACAAACAAAACCTTAAGCCAGAGCACATTCATTGCAGAGCAAGGATTCATTTTAAAGCAGCTTTTGTTCTAAATATACATATACAAGTATATATTTTAATATACATATTCAGAAATTATATTCCTTTAAATACTGATTCATGGCAGAGGGTGTTGCAATATAAAGTGAATAATCTGTTTGTGAAAATTGTTGTTCTCCAGTAGTGAAATACATTTAATCATTGCCACCTTCAGTGTTTCTCACAGACATTGCAAAGAACATGATTTTAAAAAAACCCTTGGATTTCTCACCAACTGAAATCAGTTATTGAAAGGATATTTTGAAAAGCAAAAATAAAGCCTTGACAGCAAGATGGTAGAACAGCATGCATAAAGTAGAAACTTTGCATAGCAGAAAAAGAATAACAAAATATGTTCTGTATCAGTATTGCCCTCTATTTTTTAGATAAACTCAGCACAGTTGCATCTGTTCAGAAAACTGGGCAAAATATGAAGGGTCTGTGACAGAAGTACAATATCCCACTAACCAAATCCCCAGCTCTAACAGAAGCTGCTGGAAATTTAAAGTAGGTTATATGCACTTCTTTTTACAATTCTGTGAATTATATCAATTAGGACTCTGTAAGTAACTAGACACTGAAAAAGAAGTAGCTTTAAAAAAAATTAATCCTTCATTGCACACAACCTAGAATAAAAAAAAAACCCAAAAACTCTGGACTGGATAAATTTAAACTGACTGATCAGGAGATGCAATTGTGATAACTGCAATATGTGACACTTGCCTTCTGCAGGTTGGGAACTGTAGAGGACTTCTTCTTCAGTTGATTCCTTATGGCCTCTAAGATTTAAAGAAATGAAAAAAATCCCAAACAAACCACAAAAAGTCAGCATTTTTTTTTCCAAGAGCAAAATCTAGCACATATTTATGTTTAATTTCAATAGTACTTTACACAGAACTAAAGCTAACACCCTCAAAAAGGAAAACCTAAGATATTCCTCACATATTTACATGTTCAATTCTTTGTAATGTTTCTGACTAATTTCCTCTTACTCTCCAAGTGAAAAGGAAAGGCAGTAGGATTGTCTGTGTTCCATGACAAGGAAATAGGACTGTTATTTTTAGTGTTAGGAGGGAAATCGGGTAACCAGGAACAAGGACAGGTCAGTGGCTGCCCTCCCGCCTTTCTGCAGACAGTTGCAAATGCCCACATTCCCAGGGCAAGCAAAAAAATGTCCTTGGGCTACTGGCCAGCACAGACTGTCTGAACTGCTCTTCTCTGTTTTCTTGGGGAAAAAAAGACATGGGCAAAAGAGGTGGGTGACGTTGACTTAAGGCATGAACCAGATAAAGAATGGGCAAAAGGCCCCCTCAACAACTGAATTTAAGGGAAATAAAATCCCCTCTGTCCCCACTCAAAACCCCAATCATTGGCAAAGATCCTCAGCAGCTGGAACAACCCCAATTACAGCTCCATTGCAAGGTGAACAGAATGAAAAAGAACTACAAATAAAAAGAAGAACTAAACACAAGCATTTACTGTCCCCCAGGTTCCACCCTTAAAATCAATTTGGAGAGGATCTTTCTGTCCTGCCTTGCATTTCCACCATTTATCAACTGTGCTTCTCCACCTTCTGACACCTGGGGGTAGGGCAGCACTTGGAATTGGGTCAACTGACACACAGAGGGTTGTAAAGAAGGAAAAGCAGCATTAACTTGACAGTTCCATTTATTCAAATCTACTTTTCTTAAAGATCTTTCCCTTCTTTCTTTAACAAGAAACTCTTTCACCTCATTTTTTCCTACTGGGAAACAGCATAGTTTTCACAGTCAAATCCACAACTTAGCCCTGAAACAAAAATAGCTGGTAAATGCCAAAAAGATATTTGTCCAGGTTGTTCAGCCCCTTTTTGTGCAAGGTTGATGTTTTCTAGCCTTGTTCTGCTTTTTAAGCAGGTCATTTTAGTGCTAACTGTAATTATGACAAAAAATAAATGGAGAGTCATATAAATTACTTACAATACCACAGTGTTGTTTGATACAATGTACTCCAGCTCTTTGGTCCAAGGATTCATGAAACTAAACCACTGACTCTTTAAAGTAACGAAAGTCCCATCTTTTGCTCTAAATTTGTAGGAATTTGTAAATACTTTTTCTTTATTCTGCAACACTAGATAAGAAAAGGAAAGTTATAATCACCATATTTAGGCTTAGAAAGGTGAAGTTAGAAATAACAAATCTATTTTATAGCATCATAAAACCAAAATGTTTCTGTTCACCAGACATAGAATAAACATGCCAGAACAAACTAGGACCTGTTCTAAAATCAAATTATATTGTTTCAGCAAGGTCATAAATCTTACATTAAAAAGCAAATACTAAGTTCCTGAAAAACACTAAGAGACTCATGATTTGGTGAGCTTTAACTTGTGTCCTTAATTTTGTTATCAGACACATCTACTCTTCAGGATTCCTCTTCTTCCTTACAAAGAATGGAAGCAGAGGGTTTGACAGATGTGCTGACATTATTCCCCCACAATTAAGGCCCTGCACCAGGAGCCAAGACAACACAAGTTTCTCCCTGCTTTTATTACAAGCTTTACACAGACATCACAAAGGGCAGTGCTGAGGCTGGGCAGTTTGGGTTTGCAGTGTTTTCACTTGCAGTTACACATAGCTGTAAGTACTATGGGAGGACCAATTATTTTGTACCTTCTTTGTGTTTTTCAGCTAGGTGATTGTGATCATCTTGATGGCAGTACTCATAACAAGAAGTTCCTAGAAGCTCTTGTGGCAGATACCCTAAAATTGCTGTTGCGCTGTTAGAAATAAAAACGTGAACTACAGCGGACTCAAAGCTGTTTTCTTCAGTATCAGATAAAGCAGAACATTAATATTTAAACAAACAGATGCCCGTGTTCATGTTTGGGGAAAAAATATAGCATTAGTACAGCTCTAAAAAAGCAGGAAATATTTTTCAGAGCAAATGGTCCCTTTGCAATGAATGACAATTGGAAGGTAAAGTAAAAGTTCAAACATGCAAACCACATGTACACAAAATACTTCTGTTTAGTGGCTCCCTTTTGCCAGTCACAGTACTGGTCACACATAAGAGTCAATAAAAAACTCAGCAGTTGAATTTTGCTCTTCCATTCAAAGGGATTAGTTTCAAACTGACACTTTTAGTAGAAAGAAAAGGAGACTGAAAGCAGTAACATTTCCAGCAACAATGACATTCCAAATGCAAAGTGGTAACTAGGTCTCTGCAACAAATAAAAGTTTGGCTCAGAAAGTACAGAAAATGGGAACTTAGTTCTCACATCCAATAAAATAATTTGGTACTTCATTTATATACAATGTGTTTGTTACAAATGGTAAGACTCTCAGAAGTAATAACTTTTGGTTAAATGTTTATTACTTCAGTCATGTGCAGAGCTATGAAGCTCTAACTTGAGATTTTTCTTTATGAATAAATGCATCCATTTTCTATAGGACAATACACTTCTATACATTATGTATTATTTGACAAATAGCCTAAGTAGACATAGTTTAAGAATTAACTGCTTCTTGTGTAGAGCCAAAAAACATTCAGAGAATTGGAATTTTTGAGAATTCTCAAAATTCTCAAAAATAGAGAATTCTTATTAGAACTTCTACCCTGCTGGAGAAATCACAATTTTGACAGAGGATCAGAAAATGGAAGCAGTTGTGTCATTTATCTTCATTAAAGAACAAAACGCTTACCGCTGATCTACATAAACAAATTTTCCATCCATGGCAAATCGTGTAACAAATTCTGTTGCTTTGACTTTTATCTCTCCACTCTTTTGTGGAACAATATAAGGGTGTAACCTCCCAATTGCAACAAGACAGTTAAAGTTACTACTGTCCTTTTCTACATCATTTTCCTCTTCTACTCCCACCTCATTAGGAGGCCAGTTCTTCAAATATCCAGTACAGTGAATGGTGCAGTATTTTCTGTGATCTAATAGAAAGAAATTAAATAAGTTATTGTTCAAAGAGTAAACCACTTATTTTATTCTGTTGGCTGTGAGACCAGCAACTATATTTCATGCTTCCCTACACTAACAGTACACAGCTACAGATCATTTTACAGAGTGTTTTACAATTAATTTTGTTCTATTCAGTTTGGGCTTACCTGCAGAGAGAGCTTGTAAACCTATTTAAGATTTAGGAAGATGAGTTATGGCTGTTGGCAGTTCAAACACAAGTTAGACAGAAAACAAAGCAATAACCCACAGATCAGTCTGGTTTTACATGGTTTTATATGAATTGGGAATCAAAATTAACCTGAGGCCCTCTGTAGCTTCCAAATCAATTTATCTTTGGTGAGCACAGTGATCTGAACATATGCTCACTGCAGCTGTTGAAAGAATCAGATTATTTTCTATTTATCTCAGGTTTCTGACATTTTATGGGAATACAAATATTTGAAATATCTTAAATTCCAGCATACACTGTCATTCATCCCTTTTTGCTCTCTAAATAACAAGCAAACACCCTCATAAGCATCAAGGCTTGACATTACAGCAGCTGTCTTTCCAAAAAAATGCCAAAGCATTCTTAACATCTCTATGCTGAACAGGATGCTTTCCACAGCTTTGATTTTCCTCTCTATTACAAAAAACACAGATCAACTCTGCAAAATGAAAAACTGAGTTATCCGACTATGATTTTGTCACAGTTGCTCAGGTGCCTTCTCTCAAAACAGCTTTCCCAAGAAACACTCACAGAAGATGAATTCTTATCTCACTGAGTTACCTGACACATCAAGGGATATCAAATTCTATTTACTTACAATCACGGGCCTCTTAAAATTTGTGGTGTATCTCAACAGTAACAGGTTACATTGAAAAACAGAACTTGGAGGATTTTTTCAGGATCAAAGAATTTCAGCACACCTTTGCAAAAATCAATACTAAGTTATTAAAACAAAAGCTGGAAAATGCATTTTAAAATTGAAATATAAATTTTCACTGGAAACTTGACAAGATTATACTGCTCTATGGGCACACCAAAATATGAACTAAAGTAAAATTACTGGGAAAATGAATGGAATTACACCAATAAATTAACTTTACCATGAAAAGGGGGAAAAAAGGAAAATTCATACTTTTAAATATGCACAACACAAAAAAAGTAAATCAGAAAAAGAAGTTGGTTTACTTGCTTTCTTCCCTTGAAAATAGTAGAGTTTGCAGGTTTTATTCACTCAGTTATCTTCCAGACATAAGTTATTTAGTTTCATTCTTCTGATCTGCTCCAGTTCTTTCAAATATTTCCCTGAGACTTCTCAAATTTGACCACAACAGACCACATGCTCCTACAGAGCCACTACACCTCAAGATCCTCCCTCCCTCTTTCCAGGAGGGCACCAGGAGGAGAAAGAGAACAATGAGACTGTTTTTCAAAAGGTGTCCCTGGCTCACATTTACACTGCTCTACAGCTACTTGCTGAGATCAGTAGGAACCAGGAAGTCATTAGGGACACGGAATTTGAACGAGTTTCAAGAGACAAAGCCCCCACTTCATCTCCACTCTCTGAATACCTTTCTTCTTTGGGTTGGGCAAACACTCCTTCTCCTCTTTGACCGTGGTCCTGCTACACTTTATGCGACAGAAGAAGGAACGTCGAGCACCAGAGTTCAGCCGAGCTGGTCCAGCTTGGAAATCTGTGTGTACTTGCAAGCCAGCTTACAAAGATTTAGTAAAGTAGTTAAAAACAACCAAAACCAAGCCATAAAACTTGAGAAAACAAGATGCTTTCTGCATTTACCTCCCAGTACTTACTGTTTAGCTGCCTAAATTTTGTACTTACAATTACAAAAGTCTAATAGTTTAAATAGAGCAAAGAAAACAAGATTGACACAGATTCCAAAATTAGAAAGAACTACTAAACTATTTTTAAAGCCTTCTTGATATTCTTAATAGAATTTTACTACAGATGCTTTATAAACTTTCACCCTGTATTTGGTACAAGGAAGAACTGCAAAGATGCTTGTAAAAGCCAGCTATAAAACAGGCATTAGCTGCATAGTACACAAAACAGGCATTAGCTGCATAGTACACAATGCTTTCCTTATTAGAAACAACTGCAAACTAAAGAAGGTTTGGTTACATTGGGATTGACACTTAGCATTTTCAGAGAAGACAGTGATTCTTGATATTGAAGTATTTTATCCCATGTTCGACTACATCAGGTCTTTTGTATTGACAAGACCTAGCAAATACAAGAAAAAAAAGTAGTATGCTGGTAGGAAGAATGTCAGACTACATCTTGGTAAATGATTAACAGTGATTTCAGTAATTTAACAGAATTTCAGTAACTCTTATGATCTAAAATCAAGTCCCTTCTGGGCTAGCTTTTCAACTCTAAATGCATTTTAAGCAGCAGATACACATTCAAATGTTTGTTTCATAGAAATACCTCACATTTGTTCATCCACACACCCATACAAACACCTGAATACATCCTGGCTAATAATCACATTGATTAACATCTCTTGAAAAAATTGAGTACATCCAGCTCTGACTTACTTTTGCCATCCACGAGCTTCTCCCTAGGCGAGACGTCAGATGAAGAAAGTTGTTCCTTAACTTTTGCAACATCTTTTGGATGTAAATAATCAAATAAACTTTGTCCAATTAAACTGGCCTATTAAAAAAAAACCCAAAAAAACAACAAAACACAAAAGAGATGAGAACCACACCATTTTGGAACAGGACCCTACACATTACTTATCTCAGGAAAACAACTGTCTACACCACTAAAAATACAGTCAATACCACAGCTACTTCAAACATCAATATTTTGTTTTACAATTCATTTGTCATTGCTTAATATAATTTTTATTTGAAAGGGTAGTAAAAACATAGTTTGTTACTTCCCTGTGAAAAGCAGCAGATTTGGTTGGAGATTAAACAAGTTCTGTACAACCAGATGCTTTATTTATGTAAATAATGCAATTCCTGGTCCTAGCCAAAGAAGGTTATGCACAAAGTAATTCAGCTCTTGGATTACTAGGGAAGGAGGGAAGAAATAGGAAGGAGGATGAAATATTCAACTATTTAATGACTCTGAGCTGTAATTTGGTTGGACAGACTGGCACCACTGAGCTCACCACAGCACTCCTTAGCAGAGGATATGTACAGGGATGTCTCCAGCTGGGATGCCTTCTACCTGCTCACTCTGTTCATCCCAAGTAACTGACCTGCTGCACCACTTTCTTTTGGAACAGGAGGGGAATTCTCACAGAAGTGGGCTGGTTTGGGTTTTCCACTGCTTACCTTCAGCACAGCAGCCACATCAAAGGATAAAAAGGAGCTGTGTTGACAAGATCTACTCTAGACTCAAATTCAGGATAAACAGCCAGTGTCCTGCCTTTTCCCAGTCCCCATTTAATCCTAATGCAATGGGAAAATGCTGAGTGCTGCTGAGACAGCCTAACAGCAGCCTTGCCAAAATATACAGGTGTAACAAACCAAATAAAGCTGCAGCATGGGATTCAGAACCTAGAACAACTCCCAAACCAGCTAACAAATCCATATGTTTAAAGCTAGTCATGTCCTCTGAATCTCCTTGTCTGGAATAGAGGAGATCTTAAAGGTCTGGAAGTAGGTATGTCTAACATGAGTGACTCCAGAAAGGCACTCTCAGTTCTTGAACAAAATCTGTGTAGAAGTTAAAAAACCCAAACAACTCTGCTTTATGTTTATTCCCCTAGGATGATTCATTTAACTTTAATTTAAAAAGATAGTTTTGCACTTAAAAAAAAAAAGATAAAAATAAATATATGAAATAGTCCAGATTGGTGATCTGCACATTTATAAAGAAAATGAAGATAGCACAAATGGTTTCAAAGTTACAAAAGTAGACAGATGGCAGCACTAACTGTTTTAGCCTCTGTTTGTGAAACAGAAGTCACTGATACAAGAACAAATTATCATCCCTTGATTATTTGTGGTAATTGCCCATCATGTTAAACACCAACTAATGGAAGGTACTTCTGTTTTTCCAACTTTCCTTGTTCTACAGGCTAAGCTGGCTCCCATTCAGTCTCTTTCAGGTTAAGGTACACACTCGGATAGTTTTTGTGCATGATGTGTTATGTGGTGAATCCAAGCATAAAGGCATCAGCAAGGAAAGCTTTCATTAATTTCCACTGCTAAACTACCCATTTTCCCTGGCCTAAAAAAAAAAAACCCCGAAAAACACTGCACTATGTGAGAGAAATTAGGACTTGCACACAGAAATTAGGACATCTTCAAATTATCCCTTCCTCTCACACTGGCAGTTTTCTTAAGGATGATGAGCTGAAATCTGGTGCTGTTCCTCCAGGTTGGGAACAATGATGTTCTTGCACATATTTTCTTACAGGATATTCAGCTTTACTCCAAGTAAGGTTAAATCAAAGAAATTATACACAAGGATTGGTTTGATGCAATACAGAATAAAATATAAAAGTTTTAAAATTCCTAAGAAAATGCAAGGTAAAAGCAAGTAAGAAACAACAATAACCACCTGATCATAATTAAGTATTTTGCAAACTGATTCAGAGACAAACAGAATTTTTCCTCTGTTGCATCCAACCACAAACAGGAATCCATCTGCAGCCTGAAAATATAAATATACTGTCTTTAAAAACACACAATTAAAATAAACAATTAATATTAATGACTACAAGGAAGCACACTGATTTTTAAAATTTAAATACATGAAAGCAGGAGAGGGACAAGAGGAAATGGCTTCACATTGACAGAGGTGTGTTTGGATTGGCTATGAGGAAGAAATTCTTCCCTGTGAGGGTGCTGAGGCCCTGGCACAGGTGCCCAGAGCAGCTGTGGCTGCCCCTGGATCCCTGGCAGTGTCCAAGGCCAGACTGGATGGGGCTCTGAGCAAGTTGGGATAGTGGGAGGTGTCCCTGCCCATGGCAGGGGGTGGAATGAGATGAACTTTATGTCCCTTCCAACTCAAGCCATTCTGTGATTCTATAAAAAAAGCAATTAAGATTGCAAGGACCAAATGAGGCCTTCAACCACAGCTGAAGTTTCTTAAACACTCACATCTTTGGCAAAACACATATTTGACAAAACAGCTTCTTTTGGGAGCCATTCACATATCTTGGCAAAGCATTACCTAGCTGTAAATGAGGTGTGCAGGTTTATGATGAAATGTGCAAACAAGAGGGAAGATTTTATTCCAGGTATTTTGTGCACCTTTTTCCAAGTACATCTTTAAAAATGTACATGAAGGACAGCTAACAACTGTGAGGATGTTCCTGCATAACTGGCAGCATTCTCTGCAGTTGCATGAAGATTTAAAGGATGGATATATTAAACAGGCAGACTGTACACAGATTATTGTCCTTGCCAGGGCTGCTGCCTGCCATGCTCCCAAACCATCTCTGCACACCTCCATGAAAGCCTGGGTAGTGCACAGAGTTTAGAAATCAGTACAACAAAACACTTGCCTGAAGGAAAAGATGGGAGAAAAAGCACTGTCCAACTAAAAACTCAAACTTTAACAAGGACATGGCCTTTATAAACCTGAGAGTTTCCTTCCACTTACCCTAAGGATCAACTGTCGCAGTTCATCATCCTTCAAAAATGAAGGTTTATACCTGACTTCTGAGTAGGAGCTACTGGAACCTGGAAAATGGATGATTCACAGAGATCATGCCAAAAGTTACATTTTAAATTCACTTTTAGTGGAGCTATACTTGTTATGTCTTTCAGAATTTTTCTCTATGACCCCAACAGCGGAATTAAAAAATAATTCAAGATCCTAGAAATTCTAAAAATAAAATTAAAATAAATCTCAAACATAACTGGTAATGAAAACAGACACACAACCATTTCTTTCCTTGCCCTTTAGTAACACAAACCAAGGAAACTTCTGTTGAGATATCACTAATGTACTGCTAGAGAAATGGTATTATGAGAACTGAATTTTCTACAAACATTTCATAGGTATATTTCAGACCTATTAACTAAGTTCTCTTTGCTGAAACAGAATAATTCCAATATTATCAATATTATTATTATCTTTTGGCATTAATAATGCTTCATTAATACTACAAAGCCAACAATCAAAAAAAACAGACTCTTGTAGTTAAATCAAATGTCTCACTAAATATAGTGAGACTGACTCACTGCATGTAGTGTTCTAGCACCCATGGCAAGTACTCTATAAAATAATTTCTGTTCATTACACTTTTATCCATTAGCTTTTCTTTTTCTTGTTGTATTTTTTGTAACAGTCCAATATTTCAGCCAATTTCATCATGCACTATAACTCCACATAGTATATTGTACTCCCTTCAACCATTTGTTTTGAGGCAAATACAACTGTGCTGGGTGAAGTCCAATTTTCACATCCTGTTGTTCAATACAAATGCTTGAGCAGAAGATTTCTTGTTTAAACTGCAAGTGCAGTTACTGTCCTGCTGGTTTACATTATTTCCTGCTGCTTCACATTATTTCTCCATGCAGAACTCTCAGCCCTTTACAAAACCCTCAAAACCCTTTATACCTGAGCCATTTCCATGATTCTATTACTGTCAAGGTAGCAACTTAATTTTCTACAATTCTTTGACCCAAAACTAACTGGATTCTCATTAGACTTGTTTATTCATAATCAGTGGGTTTTGCAATGCAGAGGGTCTTTGATCCTTTCTTGGAGTTGACCAAATTATTATTCTGAAACAGTGGTGCCAAAACACCTAAATATTGTGTGCAGCTGGTAAACTCTGCAATATGCAACTTGTATTTGGATATATTTTTTTTTCTGGGGGAGAGGGAAAAAAAATCCCAAAAGCCAGCAATAGCAAAAGGAGAGCAAAAATATTTCCTGGGTTGATTCCCACACTAAAGCATTCCCTAAGAGCCATGACTAACTTTGCCAGCTGACTGGGCTATGAGAAGTTTCTGTTTCTTGCTACTCTCTAACATGTGAGGGCTTTTAAGACTTTAATGTAATCAAACTCATTGATCATTTTGTTAAACTATGTTCTGTCTTGCAACTTTCCTTTTGACACCTGTGCTTTCTAAAAAGAATCAAGGAGTGAGCCAAGAGTAAGGCATGCCCTGAGCAGATAGAAAATATCAGACAATGAAGGATGGCTTTTTTCCTGCTATATTAAGCAAAAATTTAAAATTAAGTACTGACAGCTACAGACACATACATTTAAATGAGGAACAGACTTGGAACTAAATACAGTACAGAAATGTAAATTCAAATACTCTTGATTTATTTAAAATCTGAGAAGATACACATGATAACTCCTACTAGAACAAGGATTTATAGGATGATGTTTCCTAAACTCACCTTTTAAAGATTTCAAATGCTGCACAGCCATCCGTAGCACTGTGAGTTTGTCCAGCTTTCGGGCCATGGGATTGCACTGTGGTATCATGGCTGATAATTCCTCTATCAAATTATTCATTTTGTCTCTTCTTCTTTTCTCTGTTTGACTGTGAGCCTCTCTAAGAAGAAAAAAAGAGTGATACAGAACACATGATTTTCCCTATAATATTAAATTCCATTTTTGAAATGGAACTATCACCAGTACTACTGCACTGAAACAGTTTTTCATATGCTACTTGTGTTGGATTCACTTCAACAAAGACAAAATGGTCCCAATATTGATGTGAAATACTGAGGAGAAGAGATATCAATCAAGAGCAACAATATGATTATATTTGGCAGGAACAAGAGATTATGAAGATTTCTGAAAGTTAAACTCTTCTTGTGACCCTAGCATGCAAGTGATGACTTGGAAACCTCAGTGTATCCCAGAGAACTCTTGATGTCATTGGGAATCAATGAAAAACATTCCTGCTCCCACCTCTGCCTGGCCTGTGCAACTAAGATGGGGTGGTCATTCTGCTGCCTTTTAAGAAACCCCACAGCAATAAACATTACTTTTCCACATGCTTCTAAGAGATGGAGAGGAAACTGGAAAAAAAAAAAAAAGGTGTGCCTGGTGTAATTTACCAGAAGTATCTCAGAAAACTTTCCCTTTCCTGATAAGGTGGTACAAAGGCTGTCTCAGGTTTTATCTCTTGGTAAGCCTGTCAAGAACTCAGCCACACAAAGAGCTTCTCTTCTCAGCCAGTCTTCATCAGGAAACTCCTTCTAGGGCACATGGCTGCACATCACGAGTGCATTTAGAGCTCAGGTCACCTTTTCTTTACTTCCTTCTAGTGCACTATGTCAGCTTTTCAGCCCATCTCCAACCCTCTAAAACCCTCCAGCAGATCAAGGAAAGTTTCATTCACTCTCTTCCTCCTTACCCAGAAGACAAGCCAGCCACTCAATTAAAACCCAGATGATTTTTTCTTTCTGATTAAGTAGTATAGTTATGCAAAATGAGGAACAGGTTTTGGTTGATTGACCTCCAAAACTTTTCCTTACAGGCATACTGCAACAGAAGCTATTAAAGGCAATAAAATTAACTACAGCTGGCCTGTTGAGAAAGAACAAAGTACAGTTTTAAAGATCCACCTGAATACTATTCTAATATTAAAAAAAAAAAAAAGCCTTCATCACACAACTAATTCTGGGTCTTTCTGCCTAGCATTCAGCTTTTCTCTCTCAAAAGCCTTTTTCTAGATTTATTTTTTTGAGTTGTGCTCACATCTGTGGGTTCACCCAACTCTTCCTTTATGTTAGGTAAAAACAATCAATTCTCCTCGAACTGTGAACCTCAGGAAGACAGAAACATGCATTCCAGGAAAGGGAACAACCTTCCACATCTCTGAGGGTCAATAAGGAATTGTAAAAAACTGAACAGATGGGTGCAGAAATTCAGGGGATGACTGAATGATTGAAAAAGCTTTCTGTTGCTTGCCACAGCCATAAAGGCAGAGGGAGAAAAGCAGGTTCCACAATAAGCTTGAGACAAATAATACTGGAAGGAGATAACTGATAAGCAAACCTCCAGATAACTTTGTATTGATTCTTTTTCCCTCCAATTAATATACAAAAAAGTAAGGAAAAAGGTTAACAATACCACATAAAAGCCACTAAAGCAATTGACAACAATCTTATAGAGCAATCTGGGACACTCTGTGAAGAAAAAATAATTTTGAATTGAAACTGTAAATATATCTTGGAACATTTCAGTTTCTTTAATTTTGTTTCAATTACAGGAACACTTCATAATTAGTAGCTAGCATACTATATAAATAATACTTTTGACAGCATGCTGAGTGGATTATGTATTTCTGGTTTGACAACTCTGCTCATAGGAAAAATGAAAGACTTATTTTTAAATGGACTGACTTTACAGCACAGCTCTGGTTTTACCACGTGGTTTGTCTGTAGTTTAAAATATTTGTTTGGCTGAATTGTGGTCACACAATATTTCAAATCTTGCATGCGCTCTAAGGGAATTTCAATTTATGTGAATTCAAAGTTCAATGGCAAAACTTGAATAATTCCCTACACAGAAGCTTGTTCTGGAACAAGAAATCTCTGTCATGCTTTAGCCAAATCCATTTCCATGTGGAATAAATTCTAAATACCTCCAGAAGCAGACAAATCTAGAAAAAACAATTCCCAAATTCATACAGATGAAGGATCAGATCCTCATACATGACTTGTGTGTACTGCATTTAATTCTCACCTTAAAAACTTCAGTCTCATGTTTTCTTGCTAAACCATCTGAGATATCCTGCAGCAACTTTATCAAAATTAGAAGCAAAAAAAAAAAAAAATCCTCAAAGAGGCTTTAAAAATTACTATACATTTAGCAAGGAAAAGGAAAAGCTTACTGTTAAATATTTGATAGTTTCAATGAATGTTACCCCCAAACTCAGATTTTACTATTGTCAATTTCAGTATTCACTAGCATAATGCATTTCTGTTGAAAATTAGTACCTGAAATCTTTTACTTTAACATGTTCCTCATCTTCACTCCTAGAAAAAAACAAGATAGAGAATTTTACATTACATATTTAATATTAGGCACTTTTTTCCTCCCACAAATTCCAGAAGATAGAAAATGCTACAAATTTACTGTGGCTCCAGCAAAAGCAAACACCTAAAATCTCTGAACCATAACTGACCTAGCAAGTGATGCATAAAAGAAAGAGACCAGAGCACAACTGGTAATATTCACAGTTGTGTGAACATATTAAAGGCATAGTTCATAATTATGGGGCTTTTTTATTCTGGAGACAACAATGTTACTGGAACACTCAAATAACTTAAGACTAGACTTGATTTTATTTTTGTTTAAAGTTTTATAAGAGAAATTATCTATTTATGGCTTTATTTCTCATATCTTATTGTCAAGTTATTAAATAAGCAATCCTAAATTATATTTAAAAAAACCAAAAAAACCTAAGCTATTTCCCATACCCTACAGCAATGACTGGGAAGTCATAAAGTAATAAACTTGTAAATGAAACACAGTCCTAAGTGTCTGCAGCACGATAAACACTCTGCAACAGGAAACTATAAAGGATGATTCAAACAAGGGCAATGAGCTTTTCTTTCCCTACGACCACTGCACTGTTCCCCACTCTTTGTGAAGAATTCATGGCCTTGGTAGCAGGAGGATCAAGAGGAGAGGCCAAGCAGGCAGCAGGGGTCTCCCATGAGGAAATGGAAGCAGGAGGATCCTTGGAGATTACAGCTTCAGGAAAGGTGCCAAAAGCTGCTGCCACCTGAAACTGAGCACTGAACCCAGTGAGGTTCCAGAAGCCAAATTAACAATGCAGAATCTGGGATTTCACTGGAACCCAGCAATCTTCTAGACAGTCTGACAAACCCAAACACAGGAGGAGGTTTGGCTCACAACAGCCCAAGACTTTCATTCATTGAAATTGTTTCACATTTAAACAAGTTAGCAATAACAATATTTTCCTTCCATTTTAAAAAAAACCTACCAGAAATATCCATATCCTGTGAATTCAAACTGAATTTACATTCTCTGACCATAAGAGAAGAGGTAAGGAGGAGCCAGACCAGCTGCAATGCAGCATGTGCCCTATTAATTAACTTTCCTTCTCCCTCAGGAGCTCCACTTGGGGAAAAAATCTAGCACAAATTTGCTGCTCAAGCAATCAGTCCCAGCTTTCAATGGATTTTTATAGCCTCTGTCCTAACAGCTGTGATGTTGCTGATATGAATAGCTAAATTAAAACCACCTTGACTACATGAACAGAGGGTGAAATTCCACTTTGTGGCTATAATGGGGGTATATTTAATTGGAAGTAGAAAGGACAGAATGGGTGTTAATCAGAAAAAATAAAGAACACCAGATTTTTCTACTTTCTCAATTGATTTATTAAATATACTTCCCCGTTTCTTCTTAAATTGAAGCAAATGTTTTAAAGGCAGAAAAGGAGGTTTTTTTAGTCACACTTTCCACGATGAGCACCATGGAAAAAATCCACAAAGAAACAATCAATTTAACCCCAAAGAAAGATTTTTACACTATCCTTTAAGCTATGGACCAAAGAGTGACTTCCCTGCAGAAAGGGACCTGGAGGTGCTGGCTGACAATTCAAGGCAGTCAGAGGGCAAAGCACATCCTGGGCTTATCAAAGAGGTGATTGTCCTGCTGTCCTCAGCACTGGTGTGCCTGCATTTTGAATATTGTGGGCACTTGTGGGTCCCCAAATGTGAGAAGGTGTTTGGTGAAGTTGGGAAGGTCCCTGAATGATTTCAGAGATAGGCAACAAAGCTGATGAAAGGGACAGAAAGAATGTCCTGTGGGGAGTGGCCAAGGACTCCTGGTTTGTCTAGTTTGGAGAAAAGGAGGCTGAGGCCACCTCCCTGCTCTCTGCAGCCTCCTGAGGAGGGGAAGTGCACAGAGAGGTGCTGAGCTCTTCTCCCAGGTATCCAAGGATAGGACACATGGGAATGGTTTAAAAGCTGTGCAGGGAAGGTCTAGATTGGACATTAGGAAGCATTTTTGTACCAAGAAGGTAGGGAAACATTGGAACAGGCTTCCTGGAGAGGTGGTCAATGCCCCAGGCCTGTCAGTGTTGAAGGGGCATTTGGACAATGTGCCTTAACCTTTGGTCAGCCCTGAAGTGCTCAGACTGTTGGACTGGATGATCACTGTAGCTCCCTTCCAAGTGAAACAGTCTATTCTACAAAAACACTGCATGGCTACTTACAAACAATATTACCCAAGTAAGGTATCCAGATACAGAAAAAGAAAATGCAACAAAGCAATCATGGAATTACCAACCCTCCTGGCACATACATTCCACAAAGGGTTTGCTTATGCTGCATAGCCACTTTGTAACAGCATTATTTTAACACAGTTATTATAGTTGTAAATTTAAAAGCACCTTAAAAGGTTAAAACAACCAAACTAAAATGTTTACATTTACCAATCCTGGAATAATATGAGAATATTTCTTTCACCTCCCTAAGTCTTCTTATTGAACTGGCACTTTTCACTCCTTCCCATTCTAAACTTCAATACTAACAAGTTTGGTAAGAGCATCATCTTAGAAAGAGCTATCAGGAACCCTTAACATTGAATGGACCTGTCCATCCTGTTCCTTAACTAAATGTTTATCACTTTGGGCTGTACACAGACCTTCCCTGGGCTGAAGCACTCCTCAAGGAACCCCAAAGATCATCTTGGCAAACAGCAAAGTGTGACAAGTTCACAGAAGTCAAAACAGAAATGGATTCATTCATAAAAAGTACCTTTTCTGAGGATCACCATCAACTTCAACTGTATCCCTGCAGAAAAAGATCACAAGTAAGTAAAATGGAGTTTGAAGCACAACAAGATGACTTGATAGACCCCAAAAAACCAGTCACAGAAAAATTTTAATGGTAACTCCACTTGATTGGTTATTTTCAGAAAGATCATTAGTCCTAGAACTTAATTACTAATTATTATTAGCCAGTACTTTTTCAATTAATTTTTCAACTTGGACAATATTTTTTTATCAGAGAGATCCAAACTTCAGGGAAGCATTACCGAGAAACCAACACTTTTACTGAGCAGGTAAAAATTCAACAAGGGATACTGAAAAATAATGGAGACTATGTTTTGTTTTTTTTTTTTTTTCCTCAGAAACTAACACATTGCTGGAGTTTTTAGTTATCCACACAATACACTTGAATCTCCAAGTAGGCAATTACACCAACACCCACAGTACAGCTACTGCAGATCAGTGGACTACATGGGGAAGAAGCAGTGATGAAAGAGCTTTAATAATCACAAATACACGTCAATCTCCTATTCCCCACATTTTTAAACACGGATGTTCTGCACTAGTTTAGAGATATTTGTAGTGCAGTACACCTGCACTTCTGCCTGATTTACACAGCTTGGAACACATCACTTTTCTGGCTACCTGACATCTGTTTGGCAGTTACAGAACAGGGTAAAACAGTTGACAGTGTCCCCTCAGCAGTCAGGTATGACCCACTTGAAAACAACAAGCACTACAAGAGGTCAGTCCCCATTTTTAGGTCATGGGTCTGTCTCCATGAAAAAATTCAACTAGCAATCTTGTCTCATGCTTGAAGGTAAAATTCTAGTATGTGCCTGGGAAACTTCAAGCAACTTAAGAACGAGTAGGCAAAGAAGGAGAAAAAAAAATCCTAAAAATTAGGATTGAAATTTCAGCATTAAAGACACATTACTCAGACACTTCAAGCCAGGAAATGGCATTACAGAATCCTCCATATATCCCTTGGATTTAAGGATTATTCTTTCTATTTTTAATAATTGGGGACTGCCGAAGAACACATTTGGAAGACACTGTAAATGTAATGGCAATGAACAAAGGAAAGAGGTTGAGAAAGGAGGAAGGAAGAGAAAGACAGACAGTGACCATGTTGCACAAACAACAGACCAAATGTCTCAGATTTAGGTTAGGACTCAGAGATCTGATTCACTTACTGGTTATCAGAATCACTTCCCTTGCGTTTCCTTGGAATGTCGGGCACGGCAGCATTGAAGGGAGTGGTGGTGGCAGCCTTAGAGACCGGATTCATGAGGCTGGGCCCCCCACAGGCCACGCACGGGCTCCCATCCACGGAGAACTTATCTGGCAGTGACAACAAAGGCTCAGTGTCCAGCACGAGCTGCATCACTCTGCATCCACTCTCCTCCTCACCAGGACAAAAAGTTGTCTGTGCCTGGCTTCTGTGCCTCTGACACAAAAAGCCAAGTCCAGCAAAGGGTGCACCACCTTCCCACAGTGCTGCAAGGATCTCCCCAACCCAATCAACACACCAAGGCAATATAGAACAGCTCTCCCCTCACACAACTTTTGCTGTTAAATTCCTCCCCCCACCTCAGACATCCTGCTGCAAAATCACCGGCTGTGCCATTTGTCAGCAGATCAAAATACTGTGCTTCAAACTAAATGAAAATTAAAAATATATTGTGAACTTTTGAATCAAGTGGGATAGCCAAAAAAAATGGAAGCTTGCTATAATCCTACTCCTGACATAAAATCCACAATTACACAGAATATTTGCCACGGAAGTTGGAAGAGGTTCAAAAATTTGTCAAGTTCCCTTCACAGTTCTGCTCTTAAGGAAAACTGTTGTTTCTGGGAAGGACAGAAGAGAAGTCACAAGCCAAAGGAATCCTAGCAACCTACTGGGAAAGGAGAACAGTCTCAAGTAACATAATCCCTATTACACTGTTTTTCTGTCTCAGCACAGCCATCACAAAGAATCACCCAGCTGATGTTTAGGCTAAGAGCCAGAATTAACTCTGCTTCAGGAAATGCAGGAACTCCTTTAGGCTTCATGTGCCAGTGAGGACAAATGAGAGGTGAAGAGATGTCATTTAAGGAAGTGAGCATCTCCTGCTTCTAGCAGGCAGCAAAAACCAAAAGGAGTACTTTGAAAACCCAGCAAGAAGAAAAACGGGACTCATTTATTGTAAGCTCATTTATTGTGAGCTTTCTCTTTTTTTAGCATCTGTGCTGTTTGCAAAAATGTAGAAATGTGCAAAAACAATGATACAAAGGAGATTTTTTTCCCCTCTTAGATGTAAACACATCTCACATCAGAAAAATGACCTTCTAGGTTTTCATTTGGTGTTGGAATACAGCTGTGGAGAGTTAAATGAAAATAGGCTAATACTCCAACAGCTTGCCTGGTCTTCCACTAATCCTCTCTCTATCAAATCAGACAACACAAAGTCAGCCCCTGCTTTATTTTAGAAAGCTCTTTAACTTATTAAGTCACACAGGAAGTCTCAAAAAAAGAGGTGGAAACAAAGAATCAACAAATACTTGACAAATAAGTGACAACCTTTGGACATCTGTGACAGCAAGAAAATCTAGTTATTTCAAATACACATCACATTCAAATTAGGGATGTTAAAAATATATTAAAAGAAATTACATAAATATAATAAATATTTATACAAGACAGTGGTAGATGTCTGAAATATTTTTATGATGAGTCTCCCTAAAAGTCTCATTTTATATTTCTCTTATTAACACAATTCCAAAACAAACAAAAAATGCTGACAGAGCTAAAAGAACTGTTTATTTAGAAGGAGCAGTTTTAATTTGCTCAGGTCACAGCATCCTGTAATTCCTGATTAAGGTATTGAAGTATAATCAGGCTTGATGAATATTCATAAAAGAGTACTTACTAAACAGCAACCTACATGGCTCCAAGACCAGAATGCCTTCAGCACAACAGATCCTTTCGTCCTGGAACAAAGCAGGACAGCATAGACCCACTGACCTAAATACTGCTCTGCACACAGATGGCCAGCCTGCTTTCCAAACACTTCCCTTAAAAGGAACAAAATCCAAGGCCTCTTTTACAGGTTTTCCAATTTATCTTCAATATTATTAAACAACTAGTTTTTTTTTTCCCTCACACTCAAGCAGCAGTTTCTGAATACTGCACTTATTATCTCCTCTACCTTTACTAACAACACCCAGTTTTGTTATTCTCAAGTGAGAAAACAAAATATGTAAGAGCCACCTATTAAGAACTTCTACACTACAATTATTAGGTGATAAACTGAATCCTTAACACTGTCCCTAGGACAAACTAAATGCCAGTAGGATGGGTGGCCGATCTTGGACAAAAATGTGAGGTTAAGAATCTATACTGATCCCTGACACAGTTTAAGTCAACTAGAGAGGTTTTAACACCCTAAAGGCTGTTACTTACACTACTCTGGTCTGCAAGCCAAATAAAATTCCAGCTGAGAAATGACATTTTATTACTGTTCATTCCATTGCTAATGCCCTGGAATACTGATAACCAGATTTTAATGGCAAGTGAACAGTTCCCCAAATACATGTTTATTATAACCTGTGTCTGTCTCTCAGCATTAAGGCTATATGCTCATTTATAGTAAAAATCAAAAATATTTTTAAAGCATATTATGCACATTGGGACAGATGAAAATAATGAGAATAAAACAGGAACTCCCCCACTGGAATCATTCCCTCTGTGAAAAAGCAAAGACCATCCAAACAGTAGAAATACATGTGGGAAATAGCTCCTTCCCAGTAAGTGTATCTGAAATAAAAAACTGTTTGTTAGTTCAACACTGATTTTAGTGTATTTCATAACTGGGCAAACAAAGTATTTAAGGGATGGTTATCAATATATATTTCTCATAACAAGAGCATCCCCTGCTCTTGTGTTTTTCTACATGGAAAAGAAATAATAATTAGAGTCCCCAAGGGGTTGGCAAAGAAGGGAACAATTGCCAAGGAGCTGCAAGAAATTGCTGTTTGTGGGGAGGTACAAAGACAAACAAAATCAGCCACGTTCCTGTGTCAGCAAAGTTTCTGTGTCAAGCCCATGCAATGCATTGAGAAACAAGGCTTGGGAGACTCCACATTTTTCCAATTACTGATAATAATATTTTCTAATCCCATGCCACATTTCTGAGCTGTTTTCTCTACCAACATTAAGGTTTTCAATTCCTAAGCAAGCACAAGCTTTTAGAAAAGGTTTATGGCCAAACTCCACCAGCCATAAAAAGGGAGATTAATCTGAACCAATAATGATGTCCACATCTGAAGTAGCCATTCTGGTCCCTCTTGGAGGGAGGAAGACATTTCTAGGGTGATTCATCTCTCCCCAGAATAGATTCCTACATTTGGCTAGATGAAATAAAACAGTTCTAGGGTGATTCATCTCAATCTAAAATAGATTCCTCCAGTTGGTTAGATGAAATACAGCCCAAGAGTGCCTATCTCTAGTCAGTAATTACACAGGGACCAAAGGAACTGCCTCAGACTTGGACAGCTAAAGATAAGTGAGATGAAACCCACCCCAAGTACAGAAATATCACACAATTCTTAAAGCATAAGAGCAACAGTCAGCACCTGTTTGCACCACATGCAACAAGTTCAAGCCCAAATTTCCAAATTACTGCCTAATTATGCACTACCTCAAGACCACTCTCCCCTAGCAGGGTCAGCTTTTCTGTCTAGGTTTGCAGGATACACATTAGCACTCCAAAAATCAGCAGGAAGATACAAGTCACGTAGGATTTATTAATTAATTAAAAGAGCTGTCAGTCAGTCCTCATTTATTAGCCAGTTTAAAAAAGAACATCCAAATTCAGCTTGCAGCAAGACCTTGCAGCAAAATGGGCTTGAAATAACCTATCATTAAAGAAGTACATTTATAAAGCTTATGGTGACACTTTCCATAGTCTGGGAATAAGTGAGACTTGGAGAAATGTGGCAGCTCCGCAACTAACTAAATTAATAATGTGTTAACACTGGCACAACCTTTCCAAAAATAAGGAACTTTTAATCCAGCTTCCTATTTTGAAACACTTTCAAAGGAAAGGAGAAGAAAGAGGCTGCTTTGAATTCAGATTTCTAAAACCACAGATACCACAGACTCCTAAAATGTGTATTTTCCAAAGGTATGTACCTGGTATGCACAAAACCCTCCAAACCCCCAGGAATCTGATCTCTGCCAATTTTAAAGAACTCCAAATTCTGTAGAAGCGAGCGTGAAGTGGCACATGAGGGTTGTGCAGCCCAGCCAGAGCAACTCCTTTTAGTTTGTAAAGTTCTGTCACAATCAACACAATTTTTTGGTGGGTCTTTTTTTGTTTAGCTTTTTTTTTTCTTTTTTTGGGCGGAGGGGCTTGTTTGTTTGTGTTTTTTTTTTTTATATGTTTTGATTTTTGGTTGGTTGGTTTTTCTGTTTGGGTTTTTTTTTGCAGGGGGGGCATTTTTTATTTGTTTGTGGTTTTTTTTTTTTCTTAAGATGTGAGATGTATCAGCTCTGCTGGGAGGAAAGGCTGAGGGAATTGGGATTGTTCAGCCTGGAGAGGAGAAGGCTTTGGGGTGACCTCACTGTGGCCTTGCAGTGCCTGAAGGGAGCCCACAGGAAAGATGGAGAAAGATTCTGGACATGGGCCTGGAGTGACAGGACAAGGGGGAATGGCTCCAAAGTGACAGAGGCAAATAACTCCACACCATGTACAAATTGTTTCATTTTACTCGGGAGTTAAATTTCTAAACTTTTGGTTTATTTCAGTGAATTGTTGCTGCAGATATTCATTTGAGAGCGTGGCAATGACACACACAGCCTACACATGTCCAGGAGTGCATGAGGAAGAACATTACAGGTGCTGTGATATCAGCTTAAGGTCCTGCACTTCTCTACACCCATACAACAAAGAACCATATTTTCTACATATAGCTGAGAGTTGTACTAAAATATCCTTTTAATTTATTTATTTTAGACCTTTAAAATAGGCCATCAAAAGCATTTTCAAATTACTTACAGCAAATTCATCACCTACAGTATCTCTAATTGAAAGCTAGGACAACAATCTTCAGAATGAAGTTCTGAAAATAATCAAAATGTATGGATTAAAGCAGCTTATTCTTTGCCCAAATTTTAGAAGCATGTGTATAGCAGGAGCAAGATACAAAGAATTCAGTAATGAAAGTATCTTATGAACAACACTATCCAGAGAATAAACTCATCTAGGTTAAGAACACTGGATTTGGTTTTAATCTCACAAAATGAAAAAAAATTAAAACACTCTGAATTACATACATTTAAATCAAATAATAACACAGGCAACTGATTACTCTCTGCATCTATTTTTACTTATTTTCATCAGCTGGAAGAGAAGCAGTGAAGAATCACAACTTGCCACTTAAATGACACATTTACTTCACAGATTTCAAACACAAAATATTTGGCAAAATCTATCCGTGTATTAAAAAAATAAGGCAGGAACCAGCTAATGAAAAGATCCTCCCCAAGGCCTGGAAAGGGTACCCTGCTTTCCCAGGCACTTTCATGTTCACACCAGGTAGAAAGCACTGATAGGAATCAGGAGTCTCATATATCATAGCTCATTTCTGAAAACAAACAAAAAACAAACCACAAATCCCCTCCAATCATATACTCCTAGAAGAACGGTGGAGAGTTGTTTTCTTGTAAGTTTTGGAATCATGTGATTGCAAAATGCTGAGTCCTATCAAGTCAGCTGCAGAACTTCCATGGTTTTAGCTGGCCCTGCAGTCCCAACAGGGAATTTTCAAAAGTTCACAATGATTCGTTTCCAAAATCACCCACCAAATTATTTCTTCTTACAATGAATTTGATTCTTGGATGTGAAACATCCAGTTTAGAGTTGGTTTTTTATAATGTGCAAAGGTATCAACAATGAGGTGTACACTCAAACTAAAAACTTTTAGGCAGGTAATTTTAGTGTGGCCCTATCCCATAAACAATTAAGATACTTTTGTCTTGAAAATAAAGAATCCCAAAACTAGTTTCATTAAAATCCACTAAAAGAACAGGTATAAACATAGGCAGTAGAAGCAAGCAGGGATGGGAGTTTATCTCACAATAAAACACAAAAGCCTGTGGTTCACTGATGTCCCCAATCTACTTGTAAATGGAAATGCCTGTGCATTTGCAGGTTTTTTCATTTTGATGGTTTTCTCTCCTTTCAGTATATGCATGATATAGAAACAATAAATCTTAAGTTTTAAGCACAGTTGAGCAGACTGCAAAAACGCTACTAACCCCCCCCACACACACCACCACTTTGTTTTCAAACACTACATTATTTGCCACTAAATTTTACAACAGTATTTAAACAATCAAGCAGCCCAGACAGAAACTCATTAAAGATTTGAAACAGCAAGGATCCCCACATACATTAAAGCACATAGATAACCCAAGACGCATTAGAAAACAACTACTAAGCTTAGAAGAATTGCTGCTAACTATTACAGGGCTGCAGCGATGGCTCAGGAGGAACTGGACCATTTGTGTTTCCCCACGCCCCGTGCAAAACGCTCCCTTCTACTTGTTTCCAAGCAGGAACACGAGCAGCAGCTGGTGGTTTACAACCAGCCTTGATTTAGTATCAGAAACTTATGATTAAAAACATGGAAAGATCAAACCTTGGTCGCCATACAAGCGTGGGCACACATATACACACACAGAGAGAGAGAGAAAAGCCAAAATCACTATACCTAAAATACTAAATTCTGTTTACCTACCCAAAAAAAAAAAATCATACTAGAGCTTTAGGAAGGCAAGGCTACGTGTGTAGCAGAAACAGTGAACTACAACTAAGTTAAAAAAAAAAAAAAGAAAAATTAAAAAAAGAAAAAAACCCACAGATTTTTAGTGCACATCGCATCAATGTGATGACACATCTGTCACAGCAGTACAGCACAGTGACCATTACACAGGCGGATGCCAAGAGGATGGTGCCAGGCTCTTTTCACTGCTGCCCAGGGACCGGACAAGGAGCAATGGACAAACTACACACAAGAAGTTCCACCTCAGCCTGAAGACGAACTTCTGCACACTGAGGGTGGCAGAGCCCTGGAACAGCCACCCAGGAAGGGCCTGGAGTCTCCATCTCTGGAGAAATTCCAAACCCACCTGGACACGCTCCTGTGTCACCTGCTCCAGGTGACCCTGCCTGGGCACGGGGGTGGGACTGGACCGTCTCCAGAGATCTTTTCCAGCCCCACTCCGCGATTCTGCGTTTCCGTGTGGGCGCTCCAGGTGCCTGCACTGAACTCGGGCGAGCGGGAGCAGCCGGCCAGGAGCGCCCAGCAGCGATCAGCCGCAAAGGCGAGCGGCCCCGGAGCGGCACCGGGCACGGCACCGCGGGGAAGACGGCAGCGCCCACGACAACACCCGCCCGTGCCACATCACCGAGCCAGCCAGACAGACAGCCAGACAGACAGACACAGGCAGACACACCCCACACACGGCACGGAGCACCGCGCCGAGGGCGAGAGGCGGACGCGGCGCGCACCTCCCGCCGCTCGGGCGGACCCGCTCCCACCTTCCGCCGCCCGCCGCTCCTCCTCGGCGCCCTCGGCGCTCCCCGCTCCTGCTTCGGCCATGGCGGGCGGCCCCGTGCCCCGCTCCACAGCGCCCCCGGCAGCGCCGGCATGCGGGGGGTGAGCCGAGGTGAGCAGAGGAGGAGCCGCCGGCGCCGGGGAGGGACCGCGGGCCGCCCCTCAGCGCCCCCGCCCCGCCATGGGCCCGCCCCCGCCCTGCGCCGCCTCTCGCGAGACGCGCGGCGGTGGCGGCGCCGCCGCGCTGCCCTCACGGGGCCCGCGGGCCGCGGGTTCGAGTCCCGGCCGGCCACGAGCGCGGAGCTTCCGCGACAGCTGCAGTAAAAGCCGGTTACAGATAGATTTTTTTTTTTTTTTTTTTTTTTTTTGTCTTACAATGAATATAATTCAGCTGTAGAACACACACCGACCTGGAGTAATTTGCCAAGTTAGCAGTGTATACACAGACGTGCATCAACACTGATTGACTGCATCCTTAAAACATGTTATTTCCACCATGTCCTTGAGTAAGGGATGCTGGCAGCTGTCTCTTCCAATGGTTAGATCTCCATTCTTGCTGGTTAGGCTTGGAAATACACAAAGACCTTACATGAAAGAATATCCTGACTTCAGATAATCTTGGCATATTCCCCGTTTTGCAACGCTTGGGCTGGTGTCCTGCTCACATCCCTGGGCCGGGCAGGGCTGCTGCTCCCTGCCTGTTGTTAGTAATGGGGATCCTGTGGAGCTGGCAAGAGTAGCTGTAATATTTTTTATAGGATATTATGTTCTTTCATCATCAGTTCTAGTGATCACTATCTAAGTTAAATTTTATGTCTTTAAAGCTGCAGACAAGGAATCAGTTTTTTCAGATCTGGGGGCAGACTCTTAAGATAAAAAAAAAACATTTTGCTAAAACTGAGTAAGAAAATGTGACTAAATACACATGAAAAGGCAGTGGGGATCAGTCTCTTCTACAAAGTAAAAAGCAATAGGATGAGAGAAAATAGCCTCAAGCTGTGCCAGGGAAGGCTTAGATTAAATACTAGGACAAAATTCTTCAATGAAGAATTGGGAAAGTCTGTCAGGAAAGTGGTGGAGTCACCAATCCCAGAGGTATTTAAAGCATGTGTGGATGTGGCACTTGGGAGTGTGGTTTAGTGGTGGATTTGGCAGTGCTGAGACTCCATGGTCTCCAGGGTCTTCTCCAAGCAAAATGATTCTGTGATTCTAAGGACTAGAGAAAGTAAATCCCCCCCAAAACACTGCAAGCCAAATGCATTTGAACACCTATGAATTTTATGTAATGTGGTGGAAAATCAGCAACTCACCTAGCTAGGTAAATTTGGGGGAAAAAACCAGAAAACAAGGATGTGTTTCCTTCATAGCTTTCAGAGACGTAGGCAGAATTCACTTGTCTAAACTCCAAACTATCGTCTTGAGGATGGTTCCTCAGACAGTCCTGAACTCCATTCGTGACATCTTTTATAACTGGAAGCTCCCAGCACATTTCCCACCTGAAGTGGGAGCTGCTTGTCTGTGTGGGAGTGGGCAGCTCAGCATCTTGCCCGTGGCAGAGCCCAAGGGTTAGAGCACATGGAAGGAGTGGGTGCATGGCTCTGACAGAATTTTCCAGGGAAGAGACCAGGGAATCGTGGCTCCCAGCTGGGGGTGCTGCTGAAGAAATCCCAGGGTGCTTCTGTGACAGTCTCAATGCACACTTCTTCATAGGGTGCTTTTTTTCCCTTGGAAATCTGACTTTTCATTTTAGAGCTTTATGTTCTATGTATTCCCACTGTTACTACTGCAACTATATATGTATATATATATATATGTGTGTGTGTGTATGTGTATGTATATCTCCATCATGAGGGGTTCAGCTGGTCTTGTAGAGTTTGCATTGAGCAGAAGGAATTGCAAACCCTTTCTGTCCTAAACGAAATAAAAAAAACAGAAGGCAGAGCTAAAAATCAGTTAAGCTGCTCTTGCTGTCTTTGAGAAAACTGCTAACATTAATGCACACTTATTTTATTCATATACCACAAGTGATACTGAGAAAATTTTTTAAGGATTTATTCCCAGGAAGTTTAAATGTCATCTTTTGTCCTGCTAAAATACTGTCTTGCCCTAGTTTTGAAGCTGGGAGCTCCCTCCTCCAGGTCTGCATGATCAGTGGACACCCAAATGCTAAGGGGATTTCAGAAGTGAGTCAGCCACACGGACTGAAAATGTTTCAGGGACTCAGGAACCACAGAAAGCTGAAGATGGCTGTTGTTGTAAAGCTTGATGAGTTAAACATTTAAATAGTTCTCCAAAACTGTTTTAACAAGCTTAATAGCTAAACAGCTATTAAATACAAACTCTCCACATGGGAACATTAATGAGGACATTTAAAATCTTCGGGCTTTTTTAACTGACTCACTAGAAAGCAGAACTACTGTACCTGATTCACATTCTATTTCATAATTTTTAGTGGATTTCAATTCACTGTGGACGTTTTTGGCACTAGGGCAGAAAATCAGATCAGTCTCTTGGCAGTATTTCTGCCTGTCGTGTTCCTCCTCCATGGTCAGTGTCATGTCAGCCAGCACTTGGATAATTCCTACAAACATAAAGGGCTACCAGATCATTAACACAGATCTGAGACATCATTTATTATACTTGTTTCTTATTCAAAGGTGATGATCGGGCTCTTTGCTGAACCTTTCATACATGACAGTAATTGGTGTTTATAGCACAGTTTCCCTCCAGTCTTGGCAGAGCAGGATCCCAGTTTATGTAAGGCACTGATTTTGAGTAGGCCACACTTGATATTTTTGCCCCATTTTAAGGTGAGCACTTTCTCTTGAGTAGCTTTCAGCAATAAAATAGGGAACAGAACGCTTTATGTAAGCCACAGATAGCCTCTTTTCTCCAAACAACTTATACAACAATGTGCTAAAGGGGTAAAAATAACAATCAAACCTCGGGGCAGTTAAATAATAGCCTGGGACTGAGCAGTTAAAGTGTCTGTATTATTGCTCCTTTTTTCCTCTCCTGTCACATCCAAAGCATAGCATGTCTCAGCTGTTTCCCAGCACGTGGGAGCTGCTGTCCCAACGATGTGCAGCTCTTTGTGTGTTTGCTGGGACCAAGCTGGCCCCCCACACACTTCACTGACAAGACCTGGGAGGTGCAACACTGGGAGTCACTCTGCATCATTAAGGTGACTTGTGCTACTTCTCACAAAACCACCCCTGAGTGACTGCTTGGGGCAAGCTAGAGAACTTTTTTCTGCTGAAACTTAATAGCAGGAAACTGAAGTGACTCAGTTTTGTAAGTACAAACAGAGATTTTTCATAACTTCTCTCCCAGAACACTAATGTTTATGGTTTCCCCTAAGACCACGGCCTTATATAGCTGAAAGTATAGAATCAAGTATGGTTTTGTAGAGGACAGATGAACAAGTTAACTAGATACAATAATTAATCTTCTTCTTTTTTTTTTAATCTATTTCAGTCTGCTATTTGAATTTTATTCTACTTGAAGGTCACTGGATTACTCTCATGGGCACTATAAACAATTTACTGACTTTGCTTCAAATTCTGTGTCTTTGTATTGGTAAAATCTGCTGTCACTTTAAAGCAATATTTTTTTCCAAAATCAGACAGTCTTTAGCTTCAAAAATTATATAAATAGCATAATCATACTGTCATTGGCCAATAGTAAAAATAGGCTCTTTAAAATTACTTGTGCTCAATAATTAAGATGGAAGCCCCTCAGAGAAGCAAAAAACAGCACCAAAAAAATAAAAATCAGGCTTCATTAGCAACAAACTTGCTGTGCTGGCACAATACCAGGAGCATGGATTGTGTTCTGCAGTATCCAACTGGATTGTGACAGGGATATACTCTGGCCGTGGACATCTGGGAATCATGGACAAATTCCTTTCATTATGAAACAAGTTTAGCTTGAGAAAACATCCGAATCCCTCTCTAATCTCAGTATTGGAGCCAGCAGGATGACAATTTAGTGGTTTTCTAACAAAATTAAAGGTAATCAAAATGATTAACATTTTCCAAAGTGCCTGCTTAATTTTGGAGTCCAGGCTTGCAAGGTTTTTGCCCACAAAATAATACACTTGCTTGTAAATCTCTTGCCCCAAAGTTTCTCACTTTGACGGTGTCACTTCTGATTTAAATACAAAATAATCTTCAGTTTTGAAATAGCCTTTTTGTTTCTGGCAGAAACTGGTAGTTTCTGAACGTCTAATGAGAGCCTAAAAGTGGCATTTAAATAAATAGTACATTTTGCAAAGTTTCCTCAAGGCATTAGTTTGATTTTGGTTATTAAAAACCAGGTCATATTGTCCTGTTTAACAGCAGAAGTGCCATGTGAGTTACCACTGTGTTTGAAGCCAGAGTAGCTCCTTCTCCACACATTGCTTTTCAACCAGCTGAGCTGTATTAACAGTGAAATCTTTGTGCCTCATTTGTAAGGAACACCAAGGCATGGCATCAGCAACCAGTTTGCTTTGAAGACCATCCTTGTTCCTGGTTTCTTTGGGCTTTAGATAGGGATCTTCTGCTGACGTCAGTGGGAGTTGGATGAGACCTCAAAGAAAGCCTGCTGGAATGAAGATCTTGACGTGTGTGTCTAGATTGCCAGTGATTTCACCCTGTCCTGATCAAAAGAGTCACTGAAGTTCTTATCTGATCATCCACTAGTATTGAGCAGATACAGTGAAGTCAGAAGTACAACTGGGGAAATGAAGTGTCCGAAACTGTTGCAGTTTTGCCCTCCCAGTAAATCACTGCTCCCATTTCCAGGTGGTTTTGTGCATGGCCACAGGTGCCCAGATGAGGTTGGGGGGGAATATCTTGGCATCTGCCTCCAGCTGGAGCTCCATCACTTCAATCTCCCAGGCTGTACAGCCATGCTGGGGGTAGGTCCTGCACAGAGGGAAGGAAGGGAAGGAAGGAATGGTGTTACCTCCATGTGTCTGTAACATTCTCTCTGTAGCTGCTACACTTTTACACAACAGCTTCAAGGGCTCAGCGCTCACTCTGCTGATGAGCTGCCCTCATCCTTCAATTCCAAGGGCAGGAAATGGAAAAGAAAAGGCAAAGATTTTGTCTTTGCAGCAGGGAGGATGGGCAGAGGCACCTGGAAGGGAAGGAGATGCTGCCAGTGGAAGTGAACTGCCTGGAGACTGCACGGAGAGCCAGCACGTATTCCTGGAGGAGGGAGAAGCCACAGCAGATGGTGGCTCACTAGAAACAGACTAAAGCAGCTGGTACAGAAACAAGATGTGGCACCGAGGGTCGGTTCAGATCTGAAACAAACTGCTCCTAGCAGAGCTTGGGCTTGGTTGGGAAAGGAGAACCCTGCGCTCATTCCCTCTTCAGCACAAGGAGATTGAAGTCTGTATGCCCCACCTCCCCCAGGAACAGAGACCTCCAAGGGCTCAGATAACCCAGGAGTGGCGCTGGGAGGAGCAGGAGGTGGCAGGGATGAGTTCCAGCTGCGTTGGAGAGATTAATTTCCTGTCACACCCACTGCAGCAGTGTTCCTGAGTGATGAAGTGTCCAAACCCTGTGCCAGTTCAGTGTGTGACAGACACATCAATTTTCCCTTCAGCTGTCCCAGTATTAATGCACCTGGAAGCTGGTGGATTTTAGGAGCAGGCATCCCACGCTGCAGAGCCTGGCACAGCTGAACCCAGCGTGGCTCACAAGGAGCAGGGCCTGCACCCACCTTAGAATCTGCTTTCCCCTGGGAAATTCAGCTGTGGGGCAGGCATTTTAGTACCTCTCCCATATTTAAAATTGACATGTGTGATGAATCACGTTACCTTAGAGCAATGGAGTCACAGAACCACGAAGGCTGGAAAAACCTCCAAAATTGCTGGGTCCAACTTGTGCCCGATCCCCACCTTGTCACCCAGACCAGAGCACTGAGTGCCACATCCAATCCTTCCTTAAAAACCTGGGGACTCCAAACCTCCCTGGGCAACCCCTTCCAATGCCTGACAGCCTTCCACATTTCCAAACACATTAAGCACTTCCTGAACTGCAAATATACCCTTGCCTAGTCCAGAGCTGGGAGCCACTATTGTACCCACTCCCAAGACAGACAGACTGTTTTGGATTTTCCTCCCTTCTCCCTCCTTAGGAAGATTGTCAGAAAAAGCCTTTTATTGTCCAAAGCATTATTGTTTTGCTTAGGTACAAAGGAATGAAAAATGTAGATATTTGCAGTATATCTTACAAACTTTAAACTAATAAAAGATTTAAAAAGAGATTTACCCATGCTGAAGGCATAGCCTTCATATTTGCCATTCAAGTGCTTTTTCTGAGGAATACCTGATTTGGTAATGCAAGGAGGTAAAGAACTAAACCTGTATTTCATTATGATGTGTAGCTCTGCCATACAATCATGCACAGTGAAGGGAAGAAAAAGGTGATCCCATTAAATAGAATTAGCAACATTTTGTTTTATTTTTACCTTTACTGAGAGCAGCAATTCTGGAGTGGAGGGAGAGAGGCCTCCTGTTGTTCTCAGGAGGGCTCCAGACAAGGCCAGGCAGTGTCTGCTCACTTCTCTTGGCTTTCAGCTGCTCCACTCTGATCATCTTTTTACACAACTTTCACTGCTTCTGCTGCTGCTCTGAACTTTGCAGGAAAAGTGGAACAGTAGGACAGAAAGGCCTCTATATAGTGGATCAAAGGATACAACTGCCCCTGGAAGCCTTTCCTGGATGAATTACAGCCTATGGGGAAGGTATGACTCCGGAGAAAATCAGTAACCATTTGAGAAGTAGCTTCTTCACGTGACTGCAGGTGGGACAAGTCAAAGAATATTTGCTTTCTCTACTTTCTGATTGAGTGTAACAACACTGGGGTGTTTTGTTGTCCGTGGAATTCAAGATGAGAATCCACAAAATAGGATCTCAATTCCTTAGATGTCTCCCATTCTGGAAGAGAAATCCAGTACACTCGGGTAAAAGAAACAAAAACTGCAACTTTACAAAAAGAATGCTACTTTTATTCTCAAATGCTGTAAAAAGCCTCATATAAATTTTTATAATGCTTCTATGTAACTTTCCCAACCACAACTAATGAAACAGTCTAGGAAAAATATAGCAGTTGCCATTTTGACTCCAAGAACGAGCTGCTGTGAGATCCCAACAGTAAAAGGACAAGGTACAGTGTGTTACAACGCCTGTAATTGCTTGTGTTATTGAGAAAGTGAGAGCACTTCCTAAGCATTACCTGGGCTAGACTGCAGCACTCCCTGCTTGCTGGGCACAGGAGGAATGCCACCCCTGGGGAAGGAGCTGACAGCAGAGTTGAGTGCTGTTCCAGGTGCCCATTCCTGGCTGAACTCCCCCTGGCAGATAAGGTGCCCTCATCCCAGACTGTCTCCAACGGCTCAGGTGGGGAACAATTGACCTATAAAAATAACACTTCTATAACTCTCCAGCAAGGCAAATTGAACAGTGCAAATGCAGTATCAACAAGATTTGATTTCTGAATGCTGGCAATTTTTTTAAACTCCTTTTGCACAAGAGACAACCTCTGCTGATGTCCTGTACCTAAGGCCACTCGCTCATGCTGATTGGAGATGGAACGAAGTGCAAAAGCTCAGCTGCAGTTCCCAATCCAAGCTTCCTCCCCACTTTCAGGGAATTCCAATTCAGAATTTGGATTCAGGCTCTCCACTTCCATCGATGCACTCAAGTTTTCCCTGCTGGAATAGGTAAATGTCCCAGCAAACCTCTGATAACAATTTGCATACACAATTTCACGTTTTAACAAAAGTTTAACAAAACATACTTCCAGAAAATAAATTTTCACATGGTTGCAATCATCAAGCCATTTCAGGATCTTTGGTACTCCAAGAATAAGAAAAATAAATGGCACAGTGACAAACATTGCCAAAGGAAAACACACAACCATCCAAAGGAATCAGACAATAATAACAAAAAAAAAAACCAACCAAAATTAAAGATATGTTGCATTTCCATTTTTTTTGAAAGTCAGTGTAGATTAATCTGCTGTTGTCTTTAATCAATTACAGTGTCACAGTTTCACCTTTAGAAAAAAAAACCTATCATCCTAAAAGCAGTAGTTAATATTGTTTAACTTGACTTATTGATTAAAATAATGCTATGTTTACAAAATAATTTTAAAAACTCAACTATTACAATACAGGAGTTTATGCTAGATAGGCTGCAGGCTGTTTCCTTATGGATAGAACTCCTATGTGAGCACTGATATGATTAATCATCTGCAGTTTTAAATTAGTATTATCTTTAGTGTTGCAAGTAGAAGGGTTGAGCTTTTTCCCGAGTTTGTAAACCAGTGAGTATGTACAGACAGAGTTGTTTAATAGATAGCTTTAAATTAAGTGTGTATTTCTCTGCCCCCACTAAGCCCCACAAGAAAAAAAAAAAATCACCAGTATCACTGAGCATTTGCAGTTTCCATGAAACTGAGCTTGTCTCAACAAGTTTGAGCAAAGACTTCTTTGCAGTTAATGGGGTTACTGTGCTCTTCTGAGAGGTGGTGGTTCCAGGAATTCCAATTCCAGTGCACAGGGTGCCCCATGGATGAGACTGGAAATTAAAACCAATGAAAATTATTTTGAATAGCAGTGTCCTTTGAGGTCAAGTTTGCATCTCAGGAGTTTTTTTCTCCTGCCTGAGCTTCTCCATTTTGAAGTCAAGGCCTTAAGGAAGGCCTTTCCTTTCCGGAGAAGCCTCAGGAGCTGTAGAACAATGCCTGAAAGGTGGATTTAAGTGAGTTATTGTTTTTCTACAGCCTTTGGATGGCCACAGGTTGAGCCTCAGCATTCTGACAGGGCTAAGAACAACACTGGAGAATTTTTAAGGACCTTACCCCAACAGCAGTACAGGGATGTTAACTGGTGTAAGGTCTGGGAAGCAAATCTGGGAGATCAAGGAGCTGTTCCCACCTCAGTCCAGCATTCAGGCAGCTCAGCTTAGCTTTGCTCTAACACTGGATGGGCCTGAGGCAGTGGCTACTTCTCTTTGAGGAACTGAAGACTGAAACTGTTTGCTATAAACAACAGATATTAGATGCTTCAGGGGAGACAAAACCATGGAGGAAAGGCTGGATCAGGGATCTTGGCTGGATCAGGGAAGAATACCTGCCCATCACAGGCACTGATGCACAGCAACCTTGCTGGCAAATGGGCTCTTATGCAACAGATCAACATTCCAGTATGTTTTTCAGAGCATACAAATAATTCAGAACAGCTGATACCACAATGCCTAACAGCACTAAATATTTCTCTAATGGCTTTATAACAGTAGTTCCCATATTGCTACCTAAGTTTGTCCAGTGGAATCTTTCCTGCTGTATGCCAAAACATCCTGTGCTCCACTCAGAGGCTGCAGAAGTTTTAGGGTGCCTTTCACTGGCGTTCAGAGGAGGGAGACAGCAACAGTGACTCTGCTTGTTCAGTCACTGAGGAATTGTTCATTGCTGTACATCTCTTTTGACCAGAAAATTACAGCAGAGATCTCTGCTGTACTGTGACAGATTCAAAGCCCTGCAGATAAGCTGTGAGTACAGGCAGAGAAAGTCACCAGTGACCAGATAATTGCAAACTGCTCAGGCAGTACAACTCAGTCCTGAACTACTGATGAACAAAACCAGAGCCTGCACATGGAGGTATTTCTGCTTCTGTTTCCTCTGCCTGGGGAAAGGAGACCTGGCTTGGCTGTCAGCTTGTCACCATCCTGCAGACTGGCCACAAGAACATTTAGGTGGTCCCTGGAAATTGGGCTGCAGCTGATCCCTTCTAATCCCATGGCCCTGCCAGTGGAGCTCTTGGAAGAATAGAGTCCACTGGAGAGTCTGAATCTAGTGGGACACTCCATTTCCTCTATGTGAGCACAGGCTGCAATTCTGGAGAGGTTTAGAGCAGGATCCCTTCTGCCTGCAGCTGCTCAAGGGGGCAAAAAAACGAAAAAGCACCAATCTGATCACTTCTCTAGAACACATTTTGCACAGCGAGAAGAGAATGTTTGAATTATGAGCAGCTCAAAGATGATCTGCTTTAGAGCAGAGGTAGGAATGCAGTCTTGGAAACTCTGCCATGTCCTCAAAACTTCATACAAGAACCTTTCCCTTCTGCTAAAAATATTGATAATTTTTACTCAGATTACTTTTTTCTTCTGAAATTGCCAGCAAGCATCATCACTTCTAACAGCAGTGCTGCCAATGATTATTTAAAGCAGAAATACCACTAAACAGATCACAGGGATTGCCTCACTGCCACACACTGTGGGAAAAGGGACAAAAGGGATGATGATGAAGAGCTGATAAAGTCCTGCACAGAGGGCACGCAGGACACAAGGAGGCCTAGAGAACACTGCTATTTAAAGTAATTCCATGTGCTACACTCATGGGGGATCTGCAGACCACAAATGGAACACCCTTGAACAACTGCTCAGAGAGGTTTGCAACTGTGGACAGTTTTCTTTATACTGCATATCTAAACCCCACCAGCTGAGCAGTACAACAACAATGCTTCATCAAATGATATGTTTCCCTCCTGGGTGGATTAGATGGTTTACAGTACAAACAAAGCCACAGTACAGAGAGGCATAATTAACCGTTATCCACACGTAGGCAGTGCAGTAAAAGCGATGCACGTTCCTTTTATTCCAGTACCTTTGTATAATAAAGTTAACAAAAATATTCAAATATCAAAAAAAAAGGGAAAAAAAAGGAAAAAAACAAAAAAGCCAGCTGGCACTGCCAACTAATTCCTGTAGTAGTCTTAGAAATCCTAATCCTGTAGAATTTCTGTGTGAAATCGATGCGCACCAGAGTCGATGTGTTGATAACTAACGCCAAGCGGGCCTGGTGATGCAGCTACCTGAGGTTTGTGTTTGCAATTTCCTTTGGGGGGTTGTGTTCTGTTTCACAACTTCCCAGCTTTCATGTAGGAAGGGATGGAGCCACGCTGGGTGAGCCCTTCAAACCTCTTGTAGGTGTAATTGAGGAAAACCCAGTCTTTGGATTTGTAGTCAGGTTCCGTCGTGTTTGGCACTAGAATTCAGAAACAAAAGCAAACACACGTTAAGAGTTAAACCCAGGCTGCTTCTGAGAGGACTTTTCACAGAGCTAAACAGCCCTGAACTCTTATTTCCTTAGTCAGCAGAAACTCCTGGAAGAAATCCTGTTTCTAAACAGGTCAGTTGCCTTTTGTCAATGGTCTGAGTTATAATTTCAGCAGAGAACTCTGAAGCAGAAAAAGGCGGGTTTTTGTTTTGCCTTTTTTTAAAAAATATGTCCACACACTCTACCAGGTTTCCATACCTTGACAGAAGCCTCTAACACACCCACAGAATACACCATTACAAACCTCACAACATTTCTGATGTTCTGATTTTTAAGTATCTACATGTACAGTACCATTTTCAGTGGGTCTTAAATGCCAAAATAATATAAATGTTCTTGGCACTATCCAAATATGGATTTAACCAGCTTAGGCACTGGAGATGTGTTGCTTTGCATCAAAAGGACAAACTTCCTCACCATTAAATAAAAGCCATTTCAGAAAAAAAATAAACAACAGCTTCTGGATAATTCTTATGGCTGTTAACACAGCTACACTTAGCAGACAGCAATTAATCACTGTTAAGCATCTGCCAATCTTCAAGTAACTGAAAACAGTGGGACATGGGACTATTTGTATGTCACAGAACCAAGCCTTTTGCATATGAAAATTTCCTGTAACCTGCCAAAAGAAATGAACAACTAAGAAAAACCCTGAAGTGATTTACAGAGCAACTCAGGTTCATCAAATACTACATTAAATAATCAACTGTCTGAAAATTCTTACCCACAAATATCTCAACAATTATGTTTGGCACAAACCTCAAAAGTCACTGAAGATGAAAAGCAAATCAGTGCATGATGTTCTACCAGAATCTGGTTAGGCAGACTGCTTGGCAGAAAACTCCACTGCTTTCCGTGCTCACTACCTGTGCAAACCATTTTTACCTAGAGTTTGGACTCTTAAAATCTCTGGGCTTTGCATATAGAGATCACAGGTTTACATTCATATTTTAAAGAAAATATAAAGAGATCTAGAGACTAACTTGATTGGGGCATCAGAAAAATTAATATAAACAACCACAAAAGCATCTGTGCAGTCTTCTGGCATGTCACAGATGGAGATTTGGAATTTACAATGGCAGTCTCACCTGGCTGTAAAATGTCTGACTCAGGAAATTCGTCAAAGTTGGAAGTATCATCAATACTTTTGATTTCTATAGGGATTGCAGCTGGTCTTTCCCTGCAAATACAGATAAATGCCAGAAGAGTGAATATTTGGAAATGAGACATTAAGTTCCAGTTTTAACCTAGCTTTTTACACTTACAACTTTCCCTAATGCTGAGCACTAGGGTTCCACTGAGTGCATCACAGATGAATCTGACTCTGCTGTCTGCTGACACCATGGGGAGATTTTTTGGTTCCCTGTCCCCATTGGTGTCTACCTGGCAGGCTTGGAGCAAACATCTTTAAGTGAGAGAGCATCCCACACTTGTCTGCCACACAGCTATCACCCTGATCTTGTCACCAGCACCACTGTGGTTACCCTGTTTCACAAACCCAGCCCAGCAGGATTGCACTTGCACCCAGAGCTTTACAATTCCAGTGCTGATCAGCCTGGACCTCATCCAAAACCTTTGGGCTGTAGCTCCTCTTTGTGACACTCAGCATCTCCCTCCCAAACCAGGCTCTGCTTCAGCACCTCCACAGTCAGGGAGCCCTTGAAGGAGTTCTAAGGTGGCTTTTGAAAATGCCCAAGAAATCTGTGCCAGCAAAATGTTCACACTGGGACACAGCACTGTGGGAAAGGCAGTGATTTACACCTGTACACTCACCACAGTTCTAATTACTACACTTAAAATTAAATCCACAGCCACCCTGCAACTATTTCTTTCCATTCTGGGCAGTCTGGAACAATCTGAGGTATCTCACAAGTCAGTTAAACTCTGACCATTTCTATTCATGTCAGCAAGGCCAGAAAACCTTTAGTGTCACCTCCATACTGCCAATAGCTGCCTTTCTAAATAAAAGATAAACTGGAAAAAATTGTCCTTGACATCACACTGCATGAAATTCTTGCTTTCAAGGCTTTTACTCTCCCTGTAAAACACGTGTGTATATATATACCTGATATGTCCCCAGTCTACTCCTTCAAAAAATGGATGACTTTTTATTTCCTCTACTCCATTGCTACCAATTCTGTTTTCCGAGTCGATACAAAACCTGGAAAAAGGGAAAAAACAAAGTGAATGTTATGATAAATTCCAACAGAAGCAACAGTATCCAGTATCAAGAATTTCACAAAGTTCTGTTAAACTGTTCCACTACTTGGGGTAACATCAAAGCAGCCCATTGCATCTGGGAGAGAAGGGAAACAGTAGAAGCAGAACATTGTTAAATCCTGAAACAAAAAGCTATGATGCCAAGAACTGACACCTTTTCTAAATTGCTGCATCCCCATCTTCCAGGTTTGTGAGAAGTTGCTGCATGTTCTGGTCCTGTAAGTTCACTTTGGAATGGAGGCTTAAATCCCTACTACTGAGAACTGCCCTAGGATGCTCTCAACTATTTTAAATAAACATCCCTGTCTCACAGTCAAACTAAGACTAATAGATACACTTAGTAAATCAGGACTGCTCTCTGATGTCTATTTTGGAATCCCAGTGAGCCAGGCCATTCCAAACATGTCATATTCCCATTCTCCCCCTTCCCTCTCCTCAGAGGTGCAGGTGGTGCAAAGGCTCAGGGCCTGTTTCTGATACAGCCCTGCTGCATAACCTCAGCTCAGGCCCCACAAGAAATTGCTGGTTTATGAGAAGCAGCCATGAAATAGCAGGAAGAAAAAGGTGAAATTGGAGACAGAGGATTGGCCAGATGCGGACTGTAAACTGCTCCAGCAGACCAGAAGGAAAAGCCTAAAATCCTAAAGAAGGAAAATAGGCAGGTGGGAGCTCTCTGACAGCAACAGAGTGACCTCAGGGATTTGTTCCAGGGTGAAGAGGCTGACCCTTCTCCTCTGGACTGGAAAAGCCTTTTAAGTATCTTATCCAGGAGATGGGAATACCAACATTTGCCTAGGAATTCAATAAATCCCAGCCATCTTCTGCATGTGTAGCACAGCAGGTTAGGCTATAAACTGTACCCAATTATAAATTAAAGTTCTTCTGCTTGTAGTTGGGTGTCAGTGGGGAAGAAAACCTGCCTGTATCTGTACTGCAGCCCAGCAGGCTGGGTGCTGCCAAAGACTAACAACAGACCTCAGACCTGTAACAACACTTAGCCACAGGGTTTGTCAGGCTTTGTCTGAACTTGAGCTTGTTTTAGTTTGGATTTATCTCTCTCCATAGCCCTTTAGCATTGTCTGCATCTCCTTTTAAGCTAAAACACATGTTGGCTAACTTGTCCAAGCTGTAATGGACAAAGTACCCAAAATGCCCAAGGTGGTTGCTGCCCAACCTGTTTTGACCTCATTTTAATAGATTACCTATAACTAAGAAGTTTTACCCCAGTTTTAACCCTTCTACTTGTGTAGGCAATGTTAAATTCAAGTAGTCTTTCTGTAAGTAGATGCATGAGCAAGACATGCTAACAAATACACTGAAATCTCTAAAAATTCCCCAAACACAGTTAGGATTGAGGAGGAAGAAATCCTCAGCAGTAATGCTCTACTCTGTTCAGCAGAGAGCTTGGGATGCTGACAAGGAAGGTTGAGCAGAACAGTAGAGAAATAGATACTGAAAATGCAATATTAACTGTTTGGCACAGACTCATTCATGAGGATTAGTGACAATTCAATTATTTGAGCTGTTAGTATTGCTAGCTGGAGGCAGGATAATTGTTTCTTGTATTTGTTATGTTTTTGTAGGTTACTGGAGTACTGCTGGAACTAATTATAAATTCTAGTTTTGTGAAGCACATTCCCCTTTTTGCCTGTAACAAAACTGTATAAAGCTGTAACATTAGGTTTGAAAAGGAAAAAAAGAAGGAAAAAAATCAAACCCAAAACCCATGTGCCTCTCAAACCCTCCCAGGACAAGAGAGCATTTCTGCCTGAGCTTGTCCCCAATACCCTCACAAAAACCTCAATGCAAACTAAAAACTGGCATTTTGAAAGAAGTCAGTAAATCCAAGATATCCCAGGATTTCTGTTCAGTGCATTAAATACTGGTGAGTGGTAATTTTCTTGCCACCTCAGAGAAGAAAAAAATTCTGTGTTAATCACTTTATTTTGTCTGCTCTGTTTCTCCTTATACTATGGTACAAATCAAAATCATTCCAGCTTATTCATTCATGTTAAACAAGAGGCAAATGGAAAATGACTTGACAAATCCATCAAGGATGGTGACAGAAGAAACCAGCCTTTTTTCCAAAACAAAGCTTCCTTCACACACAACATGAATTTACCCTGATGGAAGATGACCCTGGCTGGGCAAGAGGCCAGAACTGGGTTTTTCTTACTGACCTTAGAATTAAATCCTTTGCTTTCTCTGAAATGGGCACCTCTGGAGGAAACACCAACGTTTCTTTCCAGTTCATAACTTTCCTGTAAGTCTCTTGTGGCGTTTCTGAGCAGAAAGGTGGATACCCTGCACAAACAAACAAACAATTAATAAACTTCTTCCAGCAGAGCAGTGACCTGGGCCTCTGCTTTTGTCACTGGGGCTCCCAAATATAACAAGTATTAGCCAGAGGTTTGCTCTTCTCAACAAATGGTTCTGTTACCTTTGAACACCTCTTAAGTTGGGGTTTTTAACATACCTATTAGCATTTCATACATAATCACTCCCAAGGACCACCAATCACACAGCTTGTTGTACCCAGTCTGCATAAACACTTCTGGAGCAATATAGTCTGGGGTTCCCACAGTAGAATATGCCTGGAAAAAAGGAATCATCTATTTAAAAGAGAAATACTGTGGTTTTACATTTTGCAATACCTTTTCCTGTGGGGATTTACATACAGGATCTTGTTGTTTGGGTGAGCAAGAGTGCTTAATTTGAGAATTTACAGGAACTCAAGTCCCAAGAATATTGTTCTTTTACATTAATAAACACAGAGAACCTCGAAAATAAATGGAAATCATCCTCTTTGACATGATGAAATCATAGAATATTGCAACTGCAATATCAGAAGGTCACTTAGCTTGAGTTTCAGGTAGCTGCATTAGAAAAATACCCAAGTCCTATTGTTGTTGTCTTTGTTTGTTTTTAAAGGCATAATCAATGGGATATTCCCAGGTGTGACACTTATGATACACAAGCCATGTATTGGGAATTTTTTACTGATGAAAAATCTTCAATGGGGCAGGAGGGAGAGAAAAAAAACTCAAAATCCAACAAAAAAAAAAAACCTTAGAGACCCTAAAAGTCCCCCAAAAGCAGTTTTGCCAAAAAAATATTTTACTTTAATTTGTCTGACCTTAAAGAAACACTTTGATTGAACAGACCCGAGATATTTAGGACTGAACCAGTGGAAAACCAAAAATGTGGCTCTTTTTCCAACAGTGTTGATGCAAATTGTCATTTTGGCCTTTTATTGCCTCTGTGGGACTGTTCTTCACCACACAGTTCTTGCCACATCAGCCTTTACTGGACTTGAGATTAATTCTTTTTGAGATCTAATTCCAGGCTGGAATGAGGCTGTGAAATACAGCCCCACAAGGCAGTGTGGTGGCTGCAATGTAATCTCATTTTGTCTCATGAGGAAAGAAGAGACCACACAAAAGCTTTGGGGGAATTCTGCAGTGGATCACTTTTCAAAAAGGGTCTGGAAAAATAAAGGGTTCCAAAATTTGGCAGCTGAGGTTTTTTTTTTCTTTTTGGTGAAAAATCATGGGCAGGCATGAAAGTCTGAAATTTGCTTTGGTTCAGTTTATGCCACAAGTCCTCCATTATGTGACTGCTCCTCACCACAAGTGCACCAGGCTGGAGCACTCCAGCAGCAGCACCCTCCCACAGCCTTTCCACCACATTTCCATTTAGCAGAATGAGCTCTCTGAAAAGGAATCCTGCAGCCACACATCTGCTTGTGACTGAGCTGCAGGAACCAGAGCCAGGAGTCCACACACCAAGGACACCTGAGGGCTTGGGCCAGATGTTCACGAGGCAAACAAAGGCATAGAGAAAAGCAGGGTCTGCTATTCCAGCCTGGACCCCCTTCTTTTGAGTTAGATGTGATTTTGGGAGCTTCTAGAGAGCCTTGGAGGTTTTAAAAGCCAGGAGCATTAGCACTGAGTTTTAACACTTTCTGTAACTAGTTTAAAAGCAATCCAAGAATTATATGTTATTTAATTAACTCACCAGCTGTCGCCTGTTCTTCTTCCATGTTTCTGCTTTCCTCTTTGAGTTCATATTCTGAAATGCTAATTTACAAAGCAGTTCTTAAATAACCAGTGTATTTGTGAGAATTAAGGGCTCCAGTTTTAAATAACTATTTTATATATTTAGAACCCTTGTCTAGAAACATACTTGATTATAACTGAAAATGGGACCATAAGAATAACTACTGTCCAATGCATAGCTGAAACTCATGTAAATAGGACACACATCAGCAATTCTAAATTAGAACTAGCTAAAATTTTAGATCAGCTTCTGAAAAGTTTAATGAGACAGTCACTGACTTCAGTCCTTTTGGCACATGGAACCCATGCCCCTCCTGAAAGAGCAGTTCTGGAACTTCACTAACATTAAGAAAAACACATTAAAATATAGTTACATTGCATTATGCATGTTCATATCTGTGTATGAACGTGCAAAAACACATGACCACTGCAGAAATCATCATTTCTTGCCTGTGAAATGCTCCCATGACCCAGGAACAAGCATTTCCAGTTTTCCAATTAAATGCAATCAGCCTGCCCCATCTTGCTTATCCCAGCAGAAACACAGGTACAACGTACAGCTGCAGCTCAAAACCATTTACATGTTAAACTAGGACAGCTCATACTCACAGAAGTCACTTGGTGGGTTGTGTGTGAGGTTCCTGTAGAACTCTGTTCTGTGGGCTTTCTTTAAACCCGTGCAGAGCCCAAAATCAGACAGCTTTACATGACCCTAAAAAAACAATCAGAGAACACAAAACCATTATTTAGATAGGTATTGCTTGGGAAAAAAAAAAAAAAAGAGCTTTAATCACTGCACACACCCTCTCAGGCCATGATGGACTGGCACAGGACAAGCAGGGAAGCACAGACTGAACCTTGGTGTCCTGGAAGGGTCTGTTTTCTCTCCAACAGGCTATGGCCTCCCCACAATTGTTTTATCTACAATTTCCCAACAGTTGAGGGCAGCTACTTTGCCTGGTTTTGTTTTGAATTGCATTCCACTGTGACTGAGAAAGCCTCCAGGACAAAATTCCTTTGCTTTGTTTTGATAGTAACCTGGGCTTTAATCAGGTTTCCAGACATCAGTGCAGACAGAACCCATCAAACCTGACAGACCTCTGCATGCTGTGATAATTCCTGGCCTCCATGATCTTAAAGATCTTCTCCAACCTAGGTAATTCCATGATTTGGTGATGCTTACTGGGTGCATTTCACAGCCAGCGTGGTCAGTCTGAGGGAGTCTCCACAGGTGAGTGGGTGATGAAATAAATGGAACTGAGGCAATTGAACATTTAGCATTGTCTAAATTGTCCACAGCTACTTCAAGATGCATGAAAGGAATAATGCACCTTTTAATGTGTCTGAATATCAGTGTCTGAGTGGGTTTTCTCCCTTAAAAGCCTTGCCTTAAAATGGTTAAAAGGCTTCTGAGTAAGATTTGGCTTTGTTTAAACATATTGGTGTTCTCCAAGTAAAATACATTGGGCACTCCTTGCCTTCCCTCCAGCCAGTTTAAACCTCTGGGGTGGCCCCAGTGGCTCCCACTGCTCCTCAGCAGGATCTTGGAAGCAGCAGCAGTTGGTGAGCCCAGTACATGCCTTGGCATCCAGCAGGAGATTGTCTGGCTTGATGTCCCTGTGGATAAATCCCAGCTGGTGAATGGCATCGATGGCCAACACTGTCTCAGAAATGTAAAACTGGGTCTCCTCCTCTGATAAAGTGTCCTTCTTCATTAGTAAGGTCATCATATCACCTCATCAAAGAGAAGAAAATACAGCTCAGGGATCAGAACATTTTAAATCACAGAACTCTAAGAAACCCCAGTAGAATCCAAATTTAACCTTGTACCTGGCCGTATAGTTACTAATCATAAAACTACTTCTGCAAGGACCTACAAACCCAACTCACTTTTTTTAGTTGAAAATCCTAAATGGGAATTTTAATTGAACAGCCTGGGAAAATACAGTGCATTTTTACACACGTTAAATTGCACAAACTGTTTGAACAAGGGCTTTTCTTTTGGTTTGTTTTTACTGTTAACAGCCTCAGTGATAGAAAGCAGAAATTTCTGTTAGAATAATTACTTAATTCAAGTCTATTTAATACCCATTCAACCTTTTTCTTTCCCCTAAAAATCAGGAATAGTCACATGACTGGAACTTCATTTAAAAGAGTGCTAACATGTTTATTTTCACAAGTTATACATCATGGTTTTTTTTCTAATATTTTATAAAGCTGCCAACAAAAGCTAAGGAAGAAGTACCTGTATCACCTGTTGCCACAGCACCCAGCTTACCTCCAGGTAAAAACTCCATGATCAGGTAAAGGTTCCTTTTATCCTGGAAGCTGTAAAACATTTTCACTACCCAGGCTCCATCTGCTTCAACCAAAATATCTCTTTCTGCTCTGATATGGGCCACCTAAAATTAAAAAAATATTATTATTAAAGGGCAAATATTGAAATATTTAAACAAGGAACATCACATTACACTCCTAGCCCTACAGCGTATTTTCATGACCTTTAGCAAAGGAACTGTTTTTCTACCTCTTTCCATACTCATATTTTCCATTATTTTTACAAGACCCTAGGGTTTCTCTAGACACACAAAGCACAGCTTGTTAAGCTGGTTCTGTTTGTTAGAAAGACCTGACAAAGCTGGTGGAAAAAGTGCAAGTGAGTTCAGGAATATCTGACCTTGCTTAGGATATTCCAGTTCCAGCTAAGGTTTTGCAAAATATATGGAAAGCTGCTACCCCATCATTTGCTGGAAATTAAGAATAATGGAGATTGGGTAGAGGGGTGTGTGTTTTCACTACAACATACCCTCATCCTGGAGGAAAAACTAAAGATATATGCATGGAAAAATACTTCTTGACAGCTGTAAGAAAAACAGCAAACAATCTTCTGCATCTGTTCCCCAGTTCTACTGGTGAGGAACATCTTCCCAATGAATCTTGTCACAGGGCTGCATGGAGCAAAGGTTCTCCCTCTGCAGGAGACACTCCAGCCAGGATTTATCTGGCTTTATTTTGCCTCATTAGAAAGTATTTCCTTCCACCCTCGTCTCCTCACTGCAACTCTAAAATACAACAGGAAAACTTTGCTTAAAAATTTCTCCCGGTGCTACCAGGCTTGAGAAAAGAAAAATACTAGAAGATTTCTTTTTTTTTTTTTACGTGTGTTCTCTGTTGAACAAGCACAGAACAAGGCAGGCCATGAAAATTCCAGCAGATAAACACTGGCCATGGAAGGTCATTGTTCCAAACTGAATGCAGAGTGTGAACTCAGAGCTCCTTCCCACATCAGGTTCTGAAATGGGGGCAGCACCACACAAGTCCTGGCTGCTCTGCACACCCTGCTGCTCCTCTGGCTCCCTAAATTCAGGGCATGAGCTGCAGGAGACAAAATAATCTGTGCCAGGAAAAAAAAAAGTACCACTACTGCCAGGAAATGATGTACAAATGATGGGTAAGGTTTGGATAGTATGAAAAAAGTCCTTTTATCTCCTGAGACAGCCACCCTTGATTTCTTTGCTTTGTCATGCTAAAGTACTTGCTATATCCTCACAGTGGATTCCTAGCTAAAAAGTAAAAGCAAAAACCAAACCAAACTAACAAAATCAAAACTAATAAACCCCCAACAAGATGAACCCAACTATAAAGCAAACCCAAGGAACACAATGCTGATGAACAATGTGATTTCTGCTGGTTTTCTTTAAAAGGAAACATCAAATACCTCCATTTTTACTTTTGCACATGATTATTTTTCCAGAAGTATTTTCCTTGTAATGTCAGTTTTACAGATTCAATACTATAAGCTCCGTGTTGATAAGGGGAGGAAAAAGAAAATCTTTGTCACTGTTCCAAACTGGTTGTAAATAAAGTATTTTTTTAAATGCAGTTGCATGACCTTATTTCCTAACTTCTGCTGTTTTTGTGCTGTGGTAGCAACACCACAGACCCTCTGGACTGCCAGACCATTGTATGGGTTTTCAAAGGTGGAAAACATTGTCTACAAAGGGTAAGTTTGAAATTTAGGGGACTTATGGATCACAAACCTGCTCTTTCTCCAGCATATCTGCTTTTCTCAGTATCTTCATTGCATAAATGTGACCTGTATCCTTCTTCTGAACGAGGCGGACCTTTACCAAGAGAGAGAACCCAGTCAGCCTTCTCTGCCTCAGAAATCCACTGGAACACTCCCAATTGCCAGGTATGGAAAAGTTCTCTTGTTAAATATTTCAAAACACATTTCAGTATTATAAATATTGAGTAAGGAATTATTCTGCACCATGTACAACACTAACAAGGAACAGTTTTTGTTTAAGGAAAAGTCAGCAGGCACAGTGAATTCCAGGTAGCTTGGACTGTGTAGGTTTAAATTCAGGAGGAGGAACAACTGACGTGACAGAGGGCAGAAAGGAGGTTTATTGAGAGGGGCTGTGCCACTGCAAATCCATAATTGCAGAGGGCCATGTGGGCAACATCAGTGTGGGAAGCCATGGGAAACTAAGTGTCTTTCCAGAAGCCTTGGGAAATCAATGCGTGTGATTAATCACCACACTCATTACACTTGGAGAACGGTACAAAAAGCTGCTGTTCTGAAATACAACAATTCATTAAACTGTCATTAGAATGTTTCATTACAGTGGTCAATCCCATTTGAATCTCCTGTTTAAGCAAGAATGCCACAAACCTCCCCAAATGCTCCTCTTCCTATGACTTTCAAGGATTCAAAGTCATCCAAGCCGAGCCTGGTCCTCTTGAGGCGCAGGAACTCTGTTTCCTTGCGAGCGTGCTGTGACCTGCGCAGCTTTTTCTGAGGACACAGGCACAGCAATCTGTCACTCATGGGGTAGAAAACAGTCAAGATATACACCCATCCTTCCTGGGAAGATGTTCTCAGCAATCCCAACAGGAGAAAGACTTCTCCTTCTACATGTCTTTCTGAATTTCTCAAAGTATAATCCTTGAGTATGGCTTTCTATAGAAGCCTCAGGCACAGTTTCACCTTTTTTTTTTTGGGTGGGTGGTGGTATTTCATTTTCATTATTTAGTTATTAAAAAAAAAAAAAGAAAAATTATGAAGAAAAACTATCATACTGGTCCAAACAAAGTGTATCAGTCCCAAGGCCAAAGTCACTGCCTGAGGCAAGGACTCTTCATTTTGGGCAGTGTGAAGGATCAATAAAAGCTGAAACTTGTACCCTAAGTGATGGCAGGCAACAAGGAGCTTAGCAAGCAGCAGAGGCCGTGGTTACAGACCTACAACAAAATCCATTTGGTTTATGGCAGGCAAACAACCAATTCTGAAAGAAAAATCTGTCCAAATGCCATCATCTATTTTGTCTGATGAAAATTCACCCCAAGAGAAGACAAATGCTGCACCCAAAGATGCTGAGAGCTCAGAGTCTGCTAAGGAGGTCCCTGGATCAGGCATCTGCCAGACTCCGTGCTGGGATTACAGCATCCTTTAAAGCCACAAGATGGCAATACACACCTACACTCATTTTCCCACTTTCAGGCGTTACAGCAGCCACAAAAACTCCAGAAGGACTGAGACACTCTTCCTACTTATTTCCCAGCCTATCCTGAAGGCAGACACGGTGTAATGGACCTCAGAAAAGCAACTTATCAGCCAAAGTTCTGTGAGGTGGCAACCAGACTGAGATCCCTCCTCAACTGTGTCCAAAAGGAGCAAAGGTGTGATGGTTTATTGTTTAAATCAAGAAAAAACAGATCAGTTTTCTACCCATTTCTAACCACATACCACTTTTCCTTGCCAAATACAACGGCAAACAATTTTTATCTTTGTAAAGCTTGCCAGCTACTTGCTGTGGCCATGTCTCATCAGAACTACAGGTAGCAGGAAAAGCCTTGGATAGCTATTGCAAGGATCAGTCAAGCATATTCCCAGCTTCCCTAACATAAACAGGTTATTAACAGGGGCAACATTCATGTACAAAATAAAACCTTCTGTCATGCTGGCTGATGTTTCTGTGAGCTCTTCAGATGCCCATCTGAAGCAGTGGGACAAAAGCAAAGCAGTTTGTAAGGTTACTTGAGCAGTACTTGCCTCCTCATCTGCAAGGCCTTCCTCTTCCATAGCCACTTCCAGCTTCTTCTGCCTGCCAAGGAGAGAAACAGAGCATTGCACCTTTTATTATTTATTAAAACCAAACATAACACCACAGCAAGTCAACACCTTTGCTTCACATACTCCAAGTACTGAAGATTTGCCTCAGATGGAAATTTGAAGGCAGACAGCTCCACTCCACCCAGTTACTCATTTGTGAACAAAGCTGAAGAAGATGTAGAAGCAAATTTAAGCACATGCTTATGTATTTGCAGAATCAGGCATTAAACATATATGAAAAAGTATGTAATTAGAGTGATTATATCTTGTTGAACTAAGGCTGTTTTTATCAATTAGGATTACAAACCAGAATAGTCTATTCTCCTAACTAGAAGCAACTCCATTACATGGAATAATGACTAAATATGATGAAGAGAGAAACCCTGCTGCTCGACTGAAAACCCTTCAATTAAAAACATATTACCAGGGGAATGATAATTTCACACACTAATGACAATCCAACACAACATTCATTATAAATCAAACACTTGGTGCTTTTGACACCTAATTCAAGTGGCACTTCACACCTCAGAGCCAGGACTGGGCACTGCTGGGAGAAGCTGAGTGGTGATGACCATCCCATACTCCCATTCAAGGAGTACCAGGCAGCACTACCCAAGCAAAATTAACAGATGGGCATTACATTATCCTCAAAAGTCTTCCTGCCCACCTGAGAACTCTCAAACCCTCCATCATCAATCCCTCATTTCTCTGCTGCCACTTATTTCCACACCAGCTCTTTGCCTCCTTTCCTTACCCCATCAAACACCTCTCAGCCCTGTTCCCTGTCTCTTACACACTCCCTCCTGCAGGGTTTGGGAGCCTTGGCATGAGCTCCATGGTGCAGAGCAGCAACAGACACCACAAGCCACTGCCTTACCCCAAACCAAGCTCCCACCCCTCAGCTGCTCTGCAGAGGAATCAGAGGTCCTCAACCTCACAAAGAAGGAGAAACCTCACATGTACTGAAAAATAACACCCTGCTCAGAGCAGTTTTCACAAAACAACTGATGTTTTTGTGCAATTCACCTCCTCATCAGAAGTGGATCTCCTTAACCACTCAGTGACTGGGATGTTCACAGGTTCCCCCCAAAGACAGCCTGTGCCCTCTAGGAATTCACTCCTTGCCACCACATTCAGGAAAAGTTCCCAGAGCTGTCCCATCCCTGGGGACTGAAATGCCCCTGAACAAACAGCAAGAAAAGCTGCAGAGGGGTGAGAGGAAGCAGAGGCAGTACCTGGTTTCCCTCTCCTCGTGCTGTATAATCAGGTTGCTGTAGAAGTTCTCCAGCGTGAGTTTGGCCACCGTCACTCTCTCCCGGGTGTGGTTACTCATGGGAAAGGATGTTGTAGTCCCTGCAGTCATCGCCATGGTAACATGTACTGAAACAGAGCAGGTCAACTCATTACTCACTTCAAAAAGAAAATGAAAAAAAAATATATTCCTCTTCCCCACTCTCCATATCCAAATTCTTAGGCACGCCAGAATTCATCGTAAAGGCACTGTTCTTTAATATAAGAAACTCTATTAAAAGCTGCCTTATAAAATTATCCCAAGACAGCAGGAGGATGTGTTACCCACTCTAAAAAATAACAACATGTTGGCAAAACAAAGAGTGAATCATAGCAAGGAGCACTGCACGCTCTGGGCAGCTCACCCAGCTGTGCTTGTCCACAAATAAGGAAAATGTCCCTCTAGCAGAGCTGGGCTCACCCTGGAGGAGGGAAAAGGGTAGGAGAGAGAAGGGTCAGGCAGCTGCCAGAGCACAACTCTGGGACAATTGTCACAACTCTGTGATAATTTCAGACTCCAAAAATTCTAGATGCTAAAAAAATGGATGGGATAAAATGAGAGAGCAAATGGAACAAACCCCTAACCCCAGTCCAGAGGAGAAGTTATTTCAAGGATAAAGACGACCATTGAATATATTTGAATTTTAAAGCTGCTCCACAAAGTTATATATGGCCAGGTGATACTTATGGCTTAGGGCACATGGTCACTGAGCACCGAAAAACTGGGGAGAAAGAAGAAAGTCTGCTCTCCTTGAGAGCTTTCATCCTGAACCTAAAGAACTTGGATGTACTGAACAACCCTTTTTAATGCTGGAAAAAGATATCTCAGGGCAGCTCTGAATGCCCTGCAGCTGATCCAGGAAAGCCAGGGGAGATAAAAAAAACCCAAAGAACCAGCACAGTTTGTCCTAAGATTCATACCTACCTGGAAGTGGGTTGAGGCACTTTAGGAGAGGCTTATGGAAGAAAAGCATGAAAAGCAGCATCGCAGCCCCAAACTCATTTGGTCAGGTTGTTTTGAGGTTAGTTTTGGAAAACTACACAGAAGTACACATCACAGAGCCATGGAATGGCCTGGGTTGGAAGAGACCTCAAATACCTGGTTTTCCTCCACCCTGCCATGGGCAGGGACACCTTCCACTAGCCCAGCTTGCTCAGAGCCCTGTCCAGCCTTGGACACTGCCAGGGATCCAGGGGCAACCACAGCTGCTCTGGGCAGCCTGTGCCAGGGGCTCATCACTCCCAGAGTAAAGAATTTCTTCCTCACATCCACCCTAAACCTTCTCTCTGTCAGTGTGAAACCATTGCCCCTGTCATGTCACTCCAGGCCCTTGTCAAAAGTCTCTCTGAATCTTTGCTTAGGCTCCCTTCAGGCACTTGGCTTCCTTTTCATTATTTATTTAATCCTTCAATTTCACCAGAGGATTGTGCAGAAGACAAATCCTGAATTAGGCTTAATTTAAGCAGATCCTAATAGCTTTTGAGGTGAACTGATTAGGGGTTTCCTACAGAAGAAAACTCACACGTCCACAGTGGGGCAGGAGGATGGCTGAACTCTGCTCCAGGCTCTCTTTGTTTTCATTCTGCCTGCTGCACTCTTGAGAGGGTGGGATTTTTTCCTGTGGATTTTTCATGGGATCTGATGTGACAATAGGATATTTGTTGCCAGAAATGCAGCTGCTGTGTCACAAATAAAGGCGTTTTATAGCATCATGTAGGTATTATTTTAGCTGTTTATTTTGAAGTGCACAAGACACCAGAATTCTGAGAATAAAAATATATCTCTCCATAAAGGCACAAAGAGGTTTTAATAGTACTACAGCTGCTTCAAAGTGATGCCAGTGTTTCTATTTTTAATCAATCTTTTATTCTCTTCAGTTTTCTACTGAAGAAAGATGAGATCTATCAATTCCTAGCAGTGTTTACTAAAAATTAGGCAGTTCTGTTTTTCACACAGAAGCATCCCCCATGCTGGACACATCTCCAAAAGCTGGGAGAACTTAGCACTGGTCTCACTGTTGTGTTTATTGTACAATTTTACACCTTTTCCCCCAATAGGTGGGAAAAGATAAATACAAATCAGTTGATAAGAGCAAATCAAACAGAGCAACAGCTGACCACACACTGGCATCTGTGATTAAGTTATTTCAAGAAATGACCTAACAGAGTAAAAACCTGCCTTCTGATAATTTTGGAACATCAGGATAGAGCAGCATTAACCCAGGCTTGAAATGGATTAACCTTTACTTAAGTTATAGCAGGCACACTCTCACACCGGATATTTCTCCTTTGCATGTCTTGTTTTCCTGGTAGGATAAAACAACACTGCAACTCGATTTCCTGTTCATTTGTTTTGCCCTTGCTCTACCCTAACAAATGCAGCCATTGCCAGACAGCAGATCCAAGTCACTGGGCTTTATTAAACTTGTTAAAAGGAGATCCCAATCCCAGCACTGGCACCCCACAATATCAACAGTGGGACTGACCCTCATATGCTTCACAGGAGGGAAATAAAGATGACTGTCCCCAGTTAGCTCTGCCACTGTGGGGAAAAACATCAACCCAAAACCACCACAAAGAAATATCTGTAAAAGCAGGAGATGCCTTAAGCTCTCCAGAGTCCCCAAATGAAAAAGAGCACAGACCTGGCAGGAGGCATGAGATATCCCACAAATATCCTATGCAAACTCACAGCAGAGAAAACCCCTTCAGCCTTTTTCCTCCTGTGTCTGCTTCCACTAATGAGCCCCCAAACACGGCACAAATCCACATCCCAGACAAAATATTCAGCTGGGAGTCACCAAGTACAGTCCTGAAGCGTGACCTTTAAAAACAAATGATGCAGAGGGATGGGGGTGGGACGGAAGGAGCTCCAAAATAGGACCTTTTATTGACAACACACTACTTGTACTGACCTCACCACATTAACGGGAAGGCTTTGAAAAGGTGCCACCCATAATTCTTGGAAATGCCCTCACAAGCCTACTACTTCACCCAAATCCATGCCACTTCCATAATGGAACCGTTGCACTCCTGCTGCATCACTGGAATTACTTTAGGCTCCGTGGACCATGAAGAATGTCATATTCAACCAGCTGGCCACATTTAGCCAGAACTCCTCTGGCTGACAGGGATTTTTCTGAAGGGCCTGGAACATCCCCAAGTGTGTGGAAGAAAGACATCAAATGGATGCAATGGACAGGAGCTGCTGAGCCTGTGGGAGCAGGGCTGGGAGCTGCCAGGAGCAGGGATGCCATATGTGCTGCCTGGCCCAGGAAATGAGCCCGTGCCTCCTGCAGGGATGGCTGAAATCCCAGCCTGAGCTCTCCTGATGCCAGCTCGGCACCTGCAGCACGGGGATAAGGAGCTATGGATGTGCAGCAGCCAGGGAAAATCTTGCTGCCAGAGGCAGGAGGGAGAAGAGTGCAGAGGGGAGGAGAGGAGGGATGTTCCTGAAGGATGAAAGAAAGGAGGGAACAGCTACAGAAAGGGGAGAGCAGCCAAATGCTACTGAACTGGAGCCTTCAAGAGATGTCTCCAAGCAAGTCCTTCCTGATCCACCACTGAATAGAATATGTCAGTTGGATACAACTCTCCCTCCTGGTAGAAAAATGTTGCCTAATCAAAGCATACATCTGACCTTTTTGTGCCTAGATATTTCCTGATTGGGAAGCAGAGAAAGGCCAAGCAGCATTGACTTTATCTTCAATCTGCACTCACATTTGTCACAACAGCTCTAAATCAAACTCTGCATCTGTTGGCCTGGAGTTTCCACCCTTTCAACCCCCACACCCAGATTCTGCTGCACCACTGGTAACTCCAAACCCCACATCCTCTCTGGGACACCTCTTGGCAGCTCCCAAAGCCTGTCATTGCTTTCATTAAACTATTGGATGAAGTCTGTTATTAATGAGTGCAAATATCACTGAGGCATCCAATCCCACCTGCTGCAGCAGTTCCAAAGAGGAGAGATGGAAGAAATCAAAGCAAATGGAGAACTGCTCTGCCCTGAAACACAGCATTTTGTGGGATCACTTTCTAATCAGGAAGGGGTAAGAAGATAGAATCCAAGCCTCCTGCACAGCTGTATCAGTAAGAAAAAACACAGGATATATCAAATCAGGCTGAATCTATACTATGAAACTAATCTAAACCCAAGTCACACACTGGAAACATGATTTTTCTTTTTGAAGCCACATGTGTAATACAGTTACACAGTAGCCCTAGAATAAATTTATTCAGGTTTCAGTGAGTATTGGGGAGCAAACCCCACACCCAATTCTGCCAGAGAGAAAAACACCTTTTTTTCCACATGACAGAAGGATGTGGTCAATTTGGATTTACAATGTCAAGCTACATACATGTCCAGCAGGACAGGGAAGAGCAATCCTCCCTCCAACATGACATCAATTCACAGAAAGACTGATAATAATTTTAATTTATCCACCCAAGCATACCCCTTAAGCCCAGCAGTTAGGAAGGCAGTTTTGTATTACAGTAAAAACTGCCAAGTTTATGAAATTTCCATTTAACATGCCAAGAGAATTTGCCTCTTGAATCAAAACCTCTGGATAAGGCAGATACCAAAACACATTTTTGCCTTTCAAAATTCCCAGGGTTTCATCATGACTGTGAACTTGCTCCTGAAATGAAGTATACAAATGGCATTTTTCAAGAATTAGGAAGTAAAAGAGAAAGGAGAGATGAAGGAAACACATAGAGCACAATGAAGTGGGTACCTTCAGAAATTCCAGCTGTTGCCACCGTGCCCAGAGCTGGGGCTCTTCTGGATGAAAAGTGAAAGCAGACTCTGCTTGGTTCCTTCCAGACAACCCAGCCTAGCAACTCACCAAGCTGGGCACTAAAACCCACGGCTGACAAGGAATATATTTTTAAAAATGACAAGAATTATATTTAAAAAATGAGGTGCTATCTAGGAAAGCAGCACAGACACCACAAAGCTTCGAGCACAAGCGCCAGCCCCGCGGTCTCCAAATTGTTTGAATTCTCCTAAAGAGAGACAGGATATATATAAAACTGGAAAAAACCAACCCACCATACACAAATAACAGCATGATTCACACTGAGGGGCAGTGGGCAGGGCCAGACAAATGAAAAAAACAGCCCAAGGCTGAGCAGGATGATGTGGTGGGATGTACTCTGAGCAGCTTCTGAGACGTGCAGCCATACGTGGGGTGAGCAAACACAGAGCAAAGATAAAAATGCTGTACAACAGCTGATAGCTCCAGTGAGGGAACAGAAGGAGAAAGCACCAGCAGCCCAGAGGGAAAATGACTTTCTGCACTACAGTTTCTGCTAGCACAGGTTTGGCAACTGTGCTGTGCATATTTTCACCATCCAATTGTTTATACTGAACCTTCTCCTGTTGAGGATCACAGAAAAGCCTGGACTGGAAGGGACTTTGAAGACCATCCAGTTCCAACCCCCGCTGCCATGGGCAGGGACACTTGCCACTATCCCAGCTTGCTCAGAGCCCCATCCAGCCTTGAACACTTGACAGGAATGGGGCAGCCTCAACTTCTCTGGGCAAACTGCGCCAGGGCCTTCCAACCATCACAGGGAAAAATTTCTTCCTAATATCCAATCTAAACCTCCCCTCTGTCACTTTGGAGCCATTCCCCCTTGTCCTGTCACTCCAGACCCTTGTCAAGAGTCTTTCTCCAAATTCCTTGTGGGTTCCCTTCAGGCACTGCAAGGCCACAGTGAGGTCACCCCAAAGCCTTCTCCTCTCCAGGCTGAACAATCCCAGTTCCCTCAGCCTTTGCTCCCAGCAGAGCTGCTCCATCCCTCTGCTCCCCTTGGTGTCCCTGCTCTGGCCTGGCTCCAGCAGCTCCCTATCCTTGCTGTGCTGGGATCCCAGGGCTGGATGCAGCCCTGCAGGGGGGTCTCAGCAGAGCAGGGCAGAGGGGCAGATTCACCCCATCTATGTTGCCCTGGGTGCAGCCCAGCACAGGGGGGTTCTATCTTCTTTTTCTATAACCCAGTTTAAACCCAATTCCAAAGCTTTTGATTAACCTCCAGAAACACCCAAAACTCAACAGCACCCTGAAGTCTCCAAGCAGCAAGCTGAAAAGAAAACCCCACTAGTCCCATCTATGTCAATCACGGGCCAGTATTTTTCAACCCTTGGGGTGTGATCTTAGTATTTGTGTTATTTCTAAGTACAGCTTTCTGTGCTTAGAACAGAACCTTGTCCAAAGTTCACTCATGTCAACAAAAAACCCCTTCAGCTCAATGGGTTTTGACCTAATAGTCCCATTGCAGCCTCGGGATGATGCTAGCTGCTGCTACTGAGGTTCATAATTATCAGATCAGCATGTTTGCCAAGCACTGCTCTGGGGTATGTTTCAGACAGAAAATAAATATTTCGTTCCTCCATAATTCATGTTTTCAGTAATATCACCATTCACAAGCCCCTGTTTTATTTAATCTGCTACTGAAAGGAAACAACATTCCCTGCCAGATAAAACAAATCAGATACTTCACGTGCAGATTCTTCTTCAACATTATTGCCATGACCAGATCCTTCTGACACCCTTCAGTTTTTTCAACAGTCTCCCTCTGAGAAAGGAAAACAAAGTGAGACTGCAACATGCCATCACTGACACTCCAGCATTTCATTTACCTTGTTTATTTACTTCATCTCCTTCAGCCTTCCTTCCCCAATGTGCATTATGGCTGAGTAAGTTTTGTTACTTTTAAGTTACCGAATTAATTATATTTGTTCTATTTAAAGCACCAGTAAGAAACCGAGTAAAATTAGCCCCATTGGGACAGGCTTTGCTATTTAAAAGCCAGAATGTTCAAATGTTTTAGCCATTTTCAGCCATTCTTCCTCCATGGGGCATCTGGGTGAGGCGCCTGTTACAGTCCCAGCTAAAAGCAGAAAGTGCTGCATGACTTGTGAACCAAAAGGAGTGAACACTCCCAGTGCCTGACCCCCAGGGCTGTGAGAAAACCCTGCCAGGCACACAGGACTCAGGATGCAAACACTGCACGAGTCCTGCAGCCCCCAACATGATGATGATGATGACACCAGGGAAACCCGTGGGACAGCAAGAGATTTTGGGCTGTCAGCAGCCAGCTCCAACATGCTCCCTAAACCCCAGAAGATCTTAATGCACCCAAAAAAAAATATGAAGGAAGGTACTTTTCTGCCGTGAGGTTGATTCAAAACCTAACAACATCCCAAAATAGCAGTGTGGGGCTCTGATTAGAGCAGGCAAAAAATCTCTGCCAAACAGCAGGAACCCCTCCCAGGCCAGGCCAGGGCTGTGTGTGTGCTGTAAGCTGGCACGAGCCAGGACTGTCTCTGAAAGGAGCCATCCCATTTTCCATCCAACCATCTGTTTGTTTCCCTCCTGCTGCCGCTCTGTGCTTTGTGCCAGCACAAGAAGCTGCATGACCCACTCAGAGGAACCACTACCAGGCTGAAATAAATTCTTTTTAAAAGTTTGGGTGAGGCTGGTTTCACCTGCAGGGATTGATCAGGGCCACCCTGGCCCAAGCTGAAGCCACTTGGCCCTTGCCATGGTGTCAGTCCAAAAGTGGGAAATAAGCGGGCACGGCCTCCTTGTCTTTTGATTTGGCTCGCAGAAATTAATCTCGGAAATCATTCCAACACACCCGCAGTAATGATAAGGAAATATTTCCTAATATGGAATAAAAACTGAATATTGGAGTTGTGCTGCACTCCAGGATTTCCTGCTATTCAACACAGCTGAGCAGCAGAAGTCTCCCATGAACAGCGGCCGAAACTCAGCTCGCTGCTGCTTTCGACGAGCAGCAAGAGCAAATTCATTTCCCTGACAGGAAAAGGTACAGGCTGAAACTATGTGTGGGTATACAAGAGTATACAGGGGAATACTTGCATAAACTAAGTCTACCCACATCTCTGTAAGATCCATAAACTGTATTTATTTCCTTTGAGTGTTAATTGATCCAAACGTCATAACCTTGGCTTTCACAAACAATGGAAGACTGGCCATGTGAAGTTTAGAAAAGCAAATCTACTAATAAGGTCACTTCCATCTCAGCTCCACTTGCCTCAGCCTCAGTGATACAATTACATTCTTTAAGCTCTACTGTCAATAGCTCTGTCCCAAAGTGAGGAGCACATTTTGAGACATTCCCTACTATAAACACTCACTCAGCACTGAAGGATGCACAATGACTTACCAAAATCTTCCTGAGCCCAGTTCTTTCAAATAACTCACTTGACTCCCTTCTTCAGACAATCTTGCCATTGGGGTTTAGCAGTAGCCACTCCAAGTGCCTCACTGTGCATGTGTGTGTGCTGAGGGCAGGACTCCCCCACCCACCCCAACCTCACAGAGAAAGTACAACCAAGGGGTTGTACTTCTGCTCCACCTGCAGGGATGGAGGGCTACAGCCAGCAACAGCAAGGGAACAGAGGTGCTGCTGTCTCCACACACTGCTGTCTTCCAAGGAGTGCTCCACGTGGGAGGTCAGCTCAGGACAACACTCTGGATGACTTCGTGAAGCGTGAGACGTGATGAGGGAACCAGACCTGCAGTCCCAAGCAGCCACTCCTTTACTTCCAGTGTTTACCACTGGGTGCATTTTAATTTCCTGGGGCCAAGAGAAATCAGGAGCTTGCTGGAAAGCCCACAGTCCTCTGCAGTAAAATAACATTTCATAGGCTTGCTTCACCTCACTTCTATCTGTCCTTTCTCCTGGCTCTCCCCACGTTTCAGAGTGCTGCAAATCTTTTTTCTCTCAGAAGTGTCTAAAAACAGGAAGCTTTTCTATTTACTGGAGTAATTACATTCCTGTGCACTTAAGCATTTTCACAGCTTTTAGCAGGTACTTGCATCCAGGCGTAAGAAAATATTGTTTTAAGACCTGTTGAATTGCTGCAATATTTTGGATCATGAAATAATTACAAACAGAGCAAGAACAATAACCATAAACGTGCTTCCTCCTCAGTTATTGGTTTTCTGGATAAAGTCCTACTCAGGTCCAATGAAAAACACACCCCACTCTAAAACATGCACAACTGTCCAAAGGTAGCATTCAGTCACAGGGAGTTTCTCTACATCTTTTGTGACAAAGAGGCACAAGTTGGGACAAAAGCAAAGAATAAGCAAAGAAGCTTCTAACATACCACCAGTACAAGTCTCAAGGAAACTGTATTACATTTTCAGATGTCATCCAAGAAGCTCTGCTCTTAGATTTTAGGTATTTTGTAAAGCCCTTCTACTTCCTAAGGAGCCTAGGAAAGCAGGACCTTTGGGAATTAGGAGGGACTGTTGCACTGAAAAATGCTGGAGAAGAAGGTACCAAGTTTGCTTTTCTTTTTCACTGATGTATGTTCAAATGCCTGACTCTTGCTGGGCTCTTTTTAGATCACATCAATCAAATTAAGTAATTGCACATGATAAATCTGTGCCAGCAAAGGAGCTGACTGCTAAATGAGATGCAGAACATCAGTGCCTGGCCATGGCCTGTGCAGTGCCTCCAGTCAGGGTTAATGAGCACAACAGATCCCTCTGGGCCTGCAAAACTGTAAATGCAGGTAGTGTCTGTTGTCAGTGTACACAACAATGAAGAACAGATGTTTGCCCATTCAAATCCCACTACAGCACTTCATTCCTTGATCTGGGATATTTGGAGCAGCAGACAGCTGCTGGCACACAAAGCAGACTAACTTGGTGAGGGCCCAGAGATAGAGATGTGTGTGGTTTCCTCAAGTGAGAGAGAGGCACATGGTACCACCCTCCTGCTGCCTGAAGCTTGGAAGCAGATTTGGAATGGTGGGGATGTAGCTGAGCCATACTCTTACCATGAAATCACCAGCAACAGAGATGGAGAATGAAGTTTTATCTCATAAAAGAACCCTAATAACAACACCTAAACCCCATAGTGATAATAAGGATGACTGAGAAGAGAAAGCTTTACCAGACTGGTTTAGGGCATAACCATCAATACAACTGTGGTCTCATGTTTCTATCACATTGAGAATGTATATATCACAAACACACAGCAAGTGGGTAGCTGGAGTTTATCCCCCTGAGATTTAGAGCTTTAGGTAGAGAGGAAACAGCTCTTGCAGGGGCAGACTGCCTCCTGAAATCTGAGACTCTTCTGGCAGCCTTTCCTTCACTTCCCAACTGCTCATCCCCTCCAGGGCTGAAGGGCACCAGGAATGCTTTGTTATCACAGTCTGTATGTCCACATGATCCCTCCTACATAACTGCATATTCACCCTTCTAGGAGGAGAAGAGAAAGGCAAAAAAGGACTTGCATGCAGGTGAAAGGTGTGTGATGGGCTTTAGCTCTGGTGAATAATAATTCTCTAGCCTTGGCCTGGGAAAGTTCACTCAGAATGGGTGTTGTTTTCCTTTAAATTCATCTCAGATATTTGATTCTATTACCTGGTTTCCAAGTTAAAGAGAAGCAAACCAGGGTGTGGATAAATGCTCTGGCTATATCCACCTGTAGGGGAGGTAGGGAGAAAGGAACAGATCTACTTAAGTTTCTATAAGACATTAAGGCTATATGTTAAACATGCATGAAAGGGTAAATTTACAGATGAAAAACAAAGAGCCAGTTTCCTAAGCTTTCAAGATGAAATAGGTTATGCTTAAGAAAAGCAGAAAAAGATGACAAATTCTGTAGGAGCAAACCTTTCCCACCAAGGAAGCCTTCAGAACAGAAAGGCTTGGAGTATGTCCTGCGGGCTAAGCACTCTCTTGACTGAGAAAAGGAGCAGGACTCACAGTAGAAGGACTCTTCATGGAACAGGGGTCACCTCAAGCAAAGGAGAAGAAACACTTGTGCTCCTACAGAATGGCTCTCACTGCTCCTTTTCAAGGTAAACGTCTCCACTGCCCTGTAAGGTGACCAAGTGTCACTGTGCCTCCATTTCTTTATCTGTCAAGTGCAGATAAATACAAGTGGAGTTACCTGCAGGAAATCTGAACGGAAATACCAGTTTTGTTCAAACAATGGGTCAAGATGGAGACTGGTGGAGTGGCAAATAAAGACTACTTTCAGGCAGTGATCTGAATTGCTTGACAAGTTGCACACAAGCAGCTATTTCCCATAAACAGTAACCAGAGAAAAACCCCAAATAAACCATAGGAAGAATGAGATCATTTCCACTTTTGAAATATTATTTAACATTAACATTTCCTTATAGAGATGGGCCCTATGCTCAAGGCCCTTACACAGAAAGGACAGACATTGTTGCCAAGTCCTACTTCAAGGACTTGTCCCTGCAGGTCTACAATTGGTTCTTAGAAAGACAAGAAAATTCTCAGCATCCAGAGTTCCAAAAAAGTTCCTTCCTCTGCACTGGGCTGATCCCCCAAGTCCCAGTCACTGTGTGTGGCTCCTATAGTTTTCCTAATAATGCAGTCACAGGCCAGTTAGGGCAACTCAGCAGCCTAACAAAATTAAGCTACCAACCAGCCCATGCTCTTGTAAAAAGAAGACCACTCTTCCATAAGGACAGCAAATTGGTTTGTCCCATCCTCCAACTCTACAAATTCAGTGAAAGAGGAGCAATTAAATAAGGACAGGCACAGAGGACAAGGGGAGAACAGCACTGTCCCTTTTGCAAGCAGCCAGACTTGGACTACATCCCAGTAAAGTTTGGATACACTTGTGGCAGTGGGAGGACAGGGCTGTCCCTTTGGACAGAGCCCATTTATGTCACATTGGGTGCAAAAGAAACCCCAGTGACAACTGTTATACAAACATTGACTCTCACCAATGAGTCACATCCCTCTTGCCCCCACTTTGGCTGGCTCCCTTTGGAAATGGGCTGGTGGAGAGGAAAGCTGTGCAAAGCTCTCAAAACACAGGCTGTAACTACTTTCTGATGCTCCCTTCACTTGAAGCTGCAATAGTCCAGAAAACAATCCATTTGATTCTGATGGAAATGCTCAAGGTGAGGCTAATCACAATGAACAGCTGAGCACCCATCCATGTGCTGCACTCCCCATGGATCACCCCAGTCACATTTACAAAGTCCAGGAAGGGTTTGTACCATGTGCTGCCCCCATTTGCCTCACAGGTTCTCCTCCTGGGGCACTGCTTGGCTCCCACACGCTGGGCAAAGCCCAGCATGGACAGCAAGCTCCAACAGCAATGCTGAGCTGCAGCAGAAGCCCACCCTGCAGCACACACAGACACAACCTGTACTTGAATCTGAACAGCTTTATGGTCACTCACACACTTACAGCAATGCCCAGTAGCTGATTTATGGCAACACAGCAGGAACATCCACTTAAAGGCCCATCCTCATTTCTCACACATTGCTTAATGCATCTCCTCTCAGTCTACTCAACCACTCTCCCAGAAGAGTTGCCAGCTCAGGTATCCCTAACAAAACCTCTAATGTCGACTTGAAGTGGATGAATCCTGCAGAATAAAACCACATTAAATTGCTATCAATGATGCAAGCGTTGAAGTAGTGAGTATCTGGAGTTTTCTGTTTCTAAATGCAGATGATGTATGTACAGAGGAAGGATGCTCTTGTGGGTACAGCACAGGAAACTGCATTAAGTAACAGATGATCTGAATTCCATTTTATTTCCTATGTGCAAAAACAGACCATACAGAAAGAAAAAGAAAACATGCACTTAGGGTGTGCCTCAGTCATCCTACAAGAAAGCAAACATCATTTCTGTAGCCAGCAGGTCATGTCAGGAGGCTTAAGGATTTCACAGGCACAAAATACTGGGATCTTAAGTATTAAGGAGTTATTAATTAATTCTAAAAATTCATTATTTAACCTAAAACATATGAGACATGGGGGCCCTCCTTTGTAAGTGCACTTGTGTGAGCTGCCCATCTGAGGGCTGCAGCCAAGCATGGATCTGTATATTGTAGGTTTGGAAGGGTGTATGGCAAGATAAGCACTCGAGACAGCTTGCACTGTTCCAAAGACAGGGCTGAAATCTCACAATGAATTCAGAAACAGGAGGAAAATATATGGGAAAAAAAGCATAAGGAAGGACACTGAGTATCAATGCTCTGCAAGAGGCCAAATTTGGTGACAGCATTTCCAAGCTGAGCTCCAACAGCCTTGGAGAAATGCTGCTCTTGTGAATCCAGCTGAGAGCATTCCTCCAATGACTCCCCAGTCAATGTTTACATATTCTGTTGCTCATATGCAAATAACATTAATCAGCAGCTTTTAAAGTACTGATAAATAGGCAACCTTTGGAAAGTTTTACAGTTTCCCAGTAAAGCCACATGCAGTATCAGGAATGTAGTTTGTCACACTGATATAGCACAGGGTAAGAGAATATGTCCCAGTTTCATAAATCACAAGGAAGCAGCTGCTCTGCTCTATTCTCTTCACTTCTGAAAATGTAAGGAGCACCAAAAAATAAAGAGAAAGTAGTCTAATAAAGTAGTATTAGCACAGAATTGAAAACATTTACATCTGTGATTCCTCAGATGATTAATTATTCCTTCAATTGAGCCTTAAAATATATTTTAACTTGCACTCATTTACAAAATGAAAAGCAAGTGAAAGCCCTTACTTTAGAACTACCCCTGGCAGTCAGGAAGGCCTGGGACAAACTAGCAATTTTTACTCCACAGATTATGCTCCACTGATACTGAGCCCTAGCTCCCTAGCCTAGATCCATAATAAAAAATTCATTACTCTCCCCAGATCTAAGATGGTAACTCAGGGTTGGAAGCAAGATCTGGAGGCTACTCTACCTTTTTTTATTTTTTTTTTAACCCCTTGAGTAAAATTTTGCAAAATAAATTATGGAAATTTCAGCAAATCCTGAAATCACAAGAAAGCTACTCTGCTGGCAGCCTCCTGGAAGGAAGGTGTACCCTCCCTCTTCCCAGCATGCCCAAAGCTGCAAAGGTCTCTTGGGGTTGTTAGCAAGCCTCAAGCTGCTTTCCTCTCCTTTGGGTTAGCCCTCGTGTAAATAATGCCAGAAAGGATCTCCATCATGCAATGAACTGGAGCTGCAGGCTTTATTCTGCTTCCCTGTGTCATGCACCTTCCTCCCAGCCTTCAAGCAAATTATGTTTTGCACCTTTAAAATATTTTCCAACCAGATCTGGAGGTACTTTGCAAAACTGAAACATAAAACACATGATCTTGATAATGCTAGCTGGCAACCCTATCACCTGGACTGAGAAGGAAATGAAGTGAACCCAGCCTTCAGTCCTGCAGGATTTTGAAGGGGCATCAGCAAGGGAAGATCCCTGGCTTGTAACAAGTACCTGCAGCAGCCTATAGGGAACAGACCCCTTCCATTTAGTAGCAGAAATTTATCCAAGATAGCAGAGAATCCTAAGAATCATCATGGTTGGAAAAGACCTGCAAGATCAAGTCCAATCCTTGACCAAACACCACCACGTCAACTCAGCCACAGCATTAAGTGCCATCTAAAATAATTTCTTGAACACTTCCAGGGATGGTGAGCCACACGTGCTGACACAGCATTCTCCACAAACAGTTCTCAAAAAATGCAAACAATTTCAGTCTGATTTCAGAAATGCAGAAAGCAAGCAAAACAAAATTAATCAGAGCCACCAAAAATAAATCAAAAGTTAACTATGCAGCACCAGTGTCTGAGGCACAAAGAGTAACTTTCAGAAGCTGCCAAAAACCTGAAGGAAGAGCTGAGACACAGAATGAGTGCATTAGTCCTGAATCTCACCTTGAGTTTAGTATTACAGTCAGATCAGGTCAGTACTGGGCAAAGACACGCTGCTCCTCTGGCAAGGCTTCACACAGACACACGTTTGAAACATAAAGTGTATACACTTCAGGAACACAAAAATGCTTTATGGAATCCTATTTTTAACACTAAATGCCACAATGAACTATGGGACAATCTAGAATTACAGCAGCAAACAGAAGAAAAAGCTCAGTTGACCTGAGCCCGGGGATTTTTCAGAGGTGCAACTGCAGAGGATCAGAGGAGCCCCGGGGCTCTCAGCTGCTGTTGAGGGAGCACATTCTTCACACTCCTCTGGAGAAAAACAAACAGATCCTGATCACTCTGCTGGCAAAACAAAAGGAGGCTGGGAATTCACAAGTTCTTGCATGCACCTGCAGGGATATTTGACAAAAGTGAACCCACTAGATCCTGTTATTGTTGTCATTTCATCTGCCCCAGGGAGCTACTCAGGAGTCACACAGCAGAATCAGGGTGTTCACTCCAGGCAGCACCACTGCAAGTCCACCCAGGCCCTCCCTGCACCCATAGTTTTTCCATCACCCTTGCAGGAGGCAGAAGCAAACATCTCCTCCCTCTGCTTTTCCAAGTCCACTGACTACCTAGGATGGTTAAGATGTCCAACTGCCTTGGATGTGCAACTTTAAACACCCCAGGCCAGGTAGATGAATCCTGCCTGGCATCTGACAAAATTCCAACTGTCATTGTGCTGAGGATATCTGGAATGAGTCTTTGGATTTAGCAGTTCACTTATAATCTCCAAAGGCTCTGTTGGCTATGCCTGCAACAGGTTTCTCAAGTAGCTTTAGAGACTCATCCTCAGCAAACAGATTTCACTTTCAGTTAAATTATGCTCCAAAAGCCCAATGAAGCAAACAATAGGTGGCATCCCTCCTCCCCTTCTCCCCATCTGCACCACAGGACACTGGACCCTCCAGCAGAAAAGGGCAAGTCTGTAATGTGGATAGGCACAGATCCCACCGAATTTAATACACATTGAATCCAACTGTGGCTTGAGCATCTTCTAATTTTTACAGCCTTTAACTCTGGGCACCTCACAGACAGTAAAAATATTCTTCACATAAAGAAAGATGAAGATCTGAAGCACTATATATATAGTGTTTGCTAAAAATACCTATTTGGAGACATCCCTTGCCAAATAGGTGCCAAAACTTCAAAGGCTGAATTATCATGTTGAAATATTTGAAATGCAAGTTGCTATGGTTCTTGGGAGGCATGGCTGGCAGGCAGAGATTGCATCTTTCAGCTGCAAGACCTGGTCCAGGCAGTAACTGGAAATTGCTCTTTGGTGGCTTATGTGAAATGAGTCAAGGGATCTCAGTCCAGCTCTCAGCAAATTAGGAACCACAACACAAAAGCATCTGTAAGAGCCACTTCCTTTGTTGATATCATTCTGAAGGCCAAGGACTGAATAAGGTGGGGAAAAAGAATTATCCTCCTTCAAAATAGCACACTCCTTCAAAACAGAAATTGCTTTTATCCAGCATCTTTTGTGAAAGCATCCCAGTGCATTTTTACTAAGTGTGAACTAATCTAAGTATTCCTTTAAGTAATACCTAAAACCCAACATTTTACCAGTAGTAAAGCCCAAGACCTGCTGGCTTCCATCCAACATGCTAGAACCATGCAAAAGGAGAGCAGGAATGTTCCCATCCCACATTCTGACTGTATTTCTTTTTGGAGCCAACAAAAGTTTCAGAGCTCTACAGCATTTTTCCTTAAGAAAATTCAGCACAGAAGCAGAGGTTGCCCTTGAACCAGCCACTTCATTTCACAGAAATCAATCATTAGCTCTATTTGCCTTGTATCTTGCCAGTAAAAGGGCATGAAGCAAGTGATCCAAATTTAGAAAACTAAGTAACAATATTTTAGACTCTGCTTTAAGAAAACAAAGTAATTTTAGCTGGATGTGTCACAATCCAGAGCAGCAGCTTTGAAATAATCAGTCGATTCCATTAATTAACTGGAACTTTTTGGGATGGCACAAGGTAACTGAATCTAATCACACAATATTAGGGGATTGGTGCTGCTCAGTAAATTCAGAGATGGCAAGTTGAGCAAAAAGAATGTGTTTCATTCAGAGATGAAAGCCTTGTGAATTTTGGTGCTTTGTAAACAGCTGCTAAACTGATTGAACGATGCCTGTGAAGTACACAGGGTCAAACATGGTCGGTACCTCAAAGAGTACCACATTTCAATATTGAAAAAACATGACTGAGAAACATCTCAGCACACTCTTATCTGCCTAGCACTTCAAAAAATGTCCTAAGTATCCACAACAGAGGCAGGATTATTCTTGGTCAGTCCCCTCTCCCTCAAAGATGATGAGAATTATAACACCAAATTCAATATGGGCAGTAGATTTATCAAAAAACCAAGAGGCTTCTTGGTTAGAATTAGCATTGACTGAGGTACCAAAGGAAATTGGGAATTACAAGAAATTCTTAGGTGCTTATTTTATTCACCTATTAGTCAATGCCATTAATCTGGAAAACCTTTGGAAAGCATTCAGTAAAGCTTCCTTAGCTAAATTTTATTTCCCTAAAGACCTGACAGTCTGGGTCAAGCACAAACTACATTCCTGATCTATCCAAGGAAGAAAAAGTAAAGAGGTGGCTTGTTACAACTCAGGACAAAAAGCTCCTGTTTCCCTGCCTTGATGTACATAAATACTGGCAGCCCACTTTTGGCAGTGACTTCATCTTGTAAAACAGGAGCTTTGTTGACAAGATCATTCCCACCCCCAAAGCTGCCCCAAATCAGGTGTTCCAGACAGGAGTCTGGCCTTCCATCCAAGACAAAAATGGAGCTTGAGCTACATTGTGCCTATCTGAGGAGGATTTACTTTAGGATTCAAGGAGAAGGAGATGGGTGACCCTTAATTAACCAACCTTGGTGGCAAAACCCAGCCTTGCCTTGGCACACAAGTGAGGGAGGGAAAGCACTTGGATTCCACACTGACTTGAGAAAATCTCATCCTGCAACTGCATTCTCCAGCTGCACACAGGCAGATGCAGATTCACTCTCCCTAATGTCCTAAGTAAAGACACAGAAGCTTTTGTCTTCTCAGTCTGTACATCTTTAAAGATGACACGACTGATAAGAAACACTTCAGCAAAAGAATCAAGAAAATACATTTATGCTCTAGTTCTCAGACTGAGAAAATTTCAGGCATAGAGAAATAAGAAAGACACTGTCAGGACTAATTTCAAAAATTAGCTTCTACAAGGAAAAAATACAAATAACGCTAACAGCTTCCAGTTTCATGGATTTTTTTCTTAAAGCAAAACAGTATAAGCAAAATTCTCATTACAATTCTTCTCTTGCAGCCCTTGAACCCCAAGCAGCACAAGCTCATTCCATGCCTGGGGGTCAACACCTGAAACTGGACTGAACCATAAACAAAACTAAAATTGGCTTTCTAAATATTGCTGCTTGTTTAAAAAAAAAAAGCAGAGAGAAAATCAGGTAAAATTACTTCTCTTTATTAGAGTATAACAATTTTTTCCCCGCCAATTAGTTTGTAATTACTTCCTTTTTCTTTTGTGACTTTCCACTATGATTTCAATCCTTTCAAATGCAGTGATCCACAGTACACATTTAAAAAAGAATGTGTATCCATTGGTCATTCCCCCAATGTTCCTTTTGACTGTAAAGATTATTTTACAGAGCAAAATGTTATTTTGCTTATTTGAACATTAAAAGGGCAAGCCTATTTCTTCTTTGTACCCTCACAAAGGCCAGAGTTTTGCATTTTACTGAGGGCCAAAGGTGAAGGCAGCAGTATTTCTGGCAGGCTCCAAGGAACCTCTTTGCAGCAGAGGTGCTCAGCAAAGTTATTCTGTCAGCAGCCAGGCTGCAGCACAAGCTGTGAGCAGCAGCTCCACTCACTGCTGTAAGGTCAGTGTGTATTGAGACAGGAGAAAGTCTTTCTTCCCTGGTTTTGGTGATACAATGTTCACCTCTTTCTCCTGAACTCCGAAAGGGATTTGTTCTTCCTTTTTTCATGTGCCACTACAAAAGTGGTTTACGTGTCTGTGAGCAAAAGCAGACAGTCCACGTGAATCAGGTGCCCTCTGGGATTAAATGGGCCTTAAAGGTATCCAAGTGTGAGCCTATGACTCTGGAGTTATGAATGAAGCCCAGCTGCCACAGACAATGCTGCCAGTGCTTTCAGCCTGACCTGGGAGCAGGGAACAGGGCAGGTTGTACTCAGATGCCTCCTGAAAAAACAAGTGGAGAGTTCCTTTAGGTCACTCTACAGCAGCATCAGCACCACCAATCCCCATGGAAGGAGCTGGGATTAGAGCTGAAATACATTAACTTAAATATCCACATACTGGGCAAGCCCACTGGCCCAGCCATGGCCTGAAATTCTCTGCACTGATCATATCAGTATGGCAGTCATTTCCCACTCCCCATCATGATAAAGCCCACAGCAAGGCTGGGAAGTCAAGAGCACACATCATCATTCCTGTCATGAGAAACTTTCATACAAGCTCACTTGCATGTGAATTACATGCCAGGTATAGCCAGGCCCTTAGAAGGGCCAGGATTCACCTGCTCAAACTGATCAGCTGGTAAACACAGTCCAACCCTCACCTGGACACCTCCATCCTTCCATACATGACCAGCACAACTGGAATCCAAGGTTTCACCCCACAGATTTGTTCTCCTGTAACACCACCATAGCTACCTGGCCTCAAATATTGGAGACAGCCTTGCACATGGGGCTCCCAGTGACTTCAGTGTGTTCCTTCCTCTAGAAGGAATGGATGAATGTTGCCTGTAAACACTGTTAATTACTGAGAACTAGAGCAGTCAAGAACTGGTGCAATGTAGGAAAGGTAAAACATTTTCGAATTTCTTTGAAGATTTGCCAGCAAAGCTTGACAATATAAAGCATTCCACTTTGTTCCTTTCCCTTTATCACAGGCTCATGGGAAAAAAAAAAGACAAAGAGAAAAGAGAAGATTTAACAGGCAGAATAATTCTCTTCATCTTCCAAACAACTGGTATTGTTTCTCCAGATCTTCTTCTCAAAATCTTCCAGAAATTCTCTTACCTGAAGTGGTCCAGGGAGCTGGGAGGTGGATGATGGGCTGAGATTGTGCTGTGCCCTGACAGCAGTCTGGACTTGGGAACCACACCCTCAGCCTCTGTTGCTTATGTCATTTTATCCAACTTCAACTACACTTTGATTTCACAAAGAATAAGCAATTTACAGGGGATTATTCCAGGTGTTCTTAGCATAACTCTTGCATTTTTTCGTTTGGGGTTTTTCTTTTTTTTTAAAGAAAGAAAGAAACGTCACAGAAAAGTTTCTAATTGCTACTTAGGCAATTGTGCTGTGAGGTGACCATATCCAGACTACAAGTAGGCAAAGATGCTCAAGTGATACAAACTTTATATGATCTCTCCTTCTCTGTGAAATTAAACACAGAGCAGGAGTGTCCATACAATAACTAACAGTAAGAGGAACCATCTAACACATTTCAACATAAAGTGGTCATTTATAGTCTTTGCTCACAGGAGATTTGAGAGTAATTCATGAAGAACTCCTGTTTTCATAAATCTCAATTCTCTGCCCTTAGTCATTACTTCCTAAGACTACCTATGGCTGTGAAGATTGGGGAAGGACTAAAAAGTAAGACTTTACTAAAAATTGTGCTTACAATATCACCAGGGTTGGTTGGTTTGTTTCCTCTCCCTGCCAATAAACCTGAATATTAATATTTCCTTTCCTACAGCATTCATGGAAATGGAGATACATGCTCTAACTAATTTAATTAAGTGAAGGCAATAAATTAAACTATCAGATTAGCAGACAGATTAGTTTAGCAAGAGAAATTTTCTTTAGGCACAATAAAACTTCTGATTTACACAAGTGAAATATGGGAAGTCAGTCAAGGAACAACCACATACCTGTAAAACCAGAGCTCTTTATCACTGTAGTGGAACCAACCAAGCACAAATAAAACCAATAAAAACCAGTGACAAAGATGCAAGTTAATGACACCAGAAATTACACAATTCCTTTCTTTCACCTTATCTTGAAAGTTGGAATTTGCTGTGATGCACTTGACTGCCTTCCAAGACACACAACTATAGGATCTGCACCACAAGGCAACCTCACCTCAGAGAATCCCAGACTGGCTGGGGTTGGGAGGGACCTTAAGGAACAGGGGGCTGCCAATTCCAGCCCCCTGCCATGGGCAGGGACACCTGCCACTATCCCAGCTTGCTCAGAGCCCCATCCAACCTTGAACACTGACAGGAATGGGGCAGCCTCAGCTTCTCTGGGCAAACTGTGCCAGGGCCTCACCACCCTCACAGGGAAAAATTTCTTCCTAATATCCAATCTAAACCTCCCCTCTGTCACTTTGGAGCCATTCCCCCTTGTCCTGTCACTTCAAGTCCCTGTCAAGAGTCTTTCTCCAAATTTCCTCTGGGTTCCCTTCAGGCACTGCAAGGCTCAGTGAGGTCACCCCAAAGCCTTCTCCTCTCCAGGCTGAACAATTCCAATTCCCTCAGCCTTTTAAACTGCCTTGCCAAGTCTCACCAGGAGTATTTGCTACAGCAGTGTCTGCTAAGCCACAGCCATTACTCCACTGAATGGGAATGTGCTCTAACAGCTGCCTGTTACCTGTCTGTACCAGCCATGGCTCTCACTGCTGAATGACTGCGTCCCACAGGGAACCTCGTATGCAGAACACAAGATTCCCTCATAGTTCCAAATTTTACAGCTTGTTAAATTATACTCTTAATTACTGTTAAACAGGCTTCATTCTACATATCCAGTTGCTACTGTCTGAAGAAACAGGTACTCCCACTAAATCCTTACCTCATGATGAAATTTGTTCTCCTTTCTTGCTCTGTGAACACCACAGAGCAATCTTTAACTTCAGCTGTTGTTTCTGTTGTACAAAACAACAGCTGTCTTTAAACAATGCAGTGCAATGCTTTTGTCTGGGGAGCTAATCTAAGCTTTCCTCTTCATACAGGACTCAGCAGGCTAAAAATTAGTGACATTTTAAGTGGAACAATTCTTTCATCATCAGGCTGATATTTGGCTGCTGTTCTGGTTACCTCCCTTATAAGGCACCAGCAAGAGGGAAGGGCAGGGAACACATTATGCAACTGTTCATTGTAAAAAGTAGTTAAAACAAATTTTAAGAAATGCTGGTAATAAACAGTTCTCCAATATGTAAAAGGAGCTTGATGCCCTTGGTGTAAGATCGGCCATTTCTACTGGGCTAATGTGGGAAAAGGGAATTTCTCCTGAAAGGAAAGGTTTTTATGAGGAATAGTGGAACACTGAAGCCTATGAACCACCCCTGCCTTCTCCAGAGTCTGGTTCAAATGTAGCCAATCAGCCAAAGAGGCAGCTCTGCCCTGGCTAATGAAGGGGCAATACTGGGACACCAGCATCCTGTCCTCTCCTCTGTGCACAGGTGTGATCCATGGAAATCCAAGACATCTGATCCCAAGTAAAGGCTAAAGGGTTCTGTGCTGAGGCCATCCACATCTTGGCTGCTTTGTACACAACAGCCCTCCTGCAGACAAGGAAATATCCTTTGGAATTTACCTATCAGTTCAGACGTAAGTAGGTTTTTACTGGTGAAGTCATAAAAACACTGAGACTTCTTACCCACAGGACAGACTCAAGAGTCTCCAAAGTGGCAGTGATCTGGCAGGAAGAGGGTCCCCATGTGTCCTTTTTGGGGGGTTGTCAGTGATCCTGGAGGAAGTTCATGGCACAGCACAAGCTGTGCTATCTCCCTCTCTGTTGCAACAGGGACAGGGCCATGGAGCCTGTAGCACCAGCAGAGCCCCCTAAGCACACAGAGCTGCTCCTGCCAAGCCCCCTTGCTTCCTTGTTTCTTGCCTTCAGCAGCCATTCAGGGTAGTCAGGTGTCCTACATTCCCTCCTTGTCCCTTGGTTATGGGAATGGAGGTTATGATACTGCCCCTTCCACTCCTGTGAATGGAAGCTGAGTGTCACTCCTATGGTTTGGTGTGACCCAATATCTTCATTTTAACTGCAACTGATGCTCAACTGTGTTTCTCATAAGCATTCTTCTACTACAGTGGCTCATAAAAAGGGCCTTCAACCATGTACAACTCTCTGAGAAGGCCAAGTTCTCCAAGGGTTTGTCTGGGTGATGGTTGGCTGGGTTTTGTTTTCCTACCAGGAGATTTAATTGCTGAAATACCTTGGCACATTTTATAAATGCAGTACTTAATGTGACATTACACATAGTGCTCTCAGAAATGTAAACAGCTCTCTTTATTACACGGAGCAGAAAAAGGTTTCACAACCTTTCATCTGGTCAAAGACAAGAAAAATATCTTTTGTTTCCCCTTCTGCAGAAGGAAATCTAACACACTCCAACATGCCAAGTTCTTTGCAAAGACTGGAGCTCCTCTACAGCATGTCAGTGATCACAGGCTCAAACTCTGGAATATAAGAGACACAGCTAATGTAAGTTGCAATACAATAAACACTCTTCCTCTCCCATACAGGTTCAAGTTATCCCTTTACTTCCTCCCTCCCATTCATTCTGTCACCTTTGATAAACTCCATCTGTTTGCACAACCTGCACACACCAAACTATTACTCCATCTTGGCTGTTTGCTGTTACTAAAAAGTGAATAGTTGATTCCCTTTTTACTACTTCAGGACATTCTCACCCCTGTGAAATTCCACAAAGCCAGGCTACCATTTTAATCAACCACTGCTCCTTTTACTAGTAAAAACGAAGACAACTGTTCCTTAGACAATCAAAATCCCATAGAAGTCATCTAAATTCTAGGTCTCTCTTTTCTTCACGTTCTGATCAGTTGTAATTCTCAAAAAACCATGGGTCAGCTAACAAATTTGCAAGTTTGTAGGTATAAATATTAACGACATGCAACACAAACTAAGCTTCAAGTCTACAGTTCCAAACAGAACAAAAAATCCAACACCTAAATTACCAAGAAATCAGAAAATCAGATATTTGAAGCATAAAAATTAATATTCTTTCCTGAGCCACCATTTCCCTTCATTTTTTAATCTGTAAGAAGTATTTAATGAGCTATCAATGTGTGCCTTACAAGATTACCTGATTTCACAAGTAAAGCAGTACTGACTATGCTAACTACCCATTTTAATGCTTCCTATACTGCTCAAATTATTTATGACAAGGAAACTGAGTTTTTCTTGATCATTTATTTCTTCCCCTACTTCCTGTTTTGTTTTATATTGTTAAGAGGAAAATGTTCTATTACTTCCCAATACAAATACTGGAAAAGTGGGACTGCCAGAAATTATTCTGTAGTTTTAAACTACAGACTTGCAGGATTTTCTGAACTAAACAAATTATAAAGTCTGCTCTGCTGCATTTGAAAAGTAATTTCTGAGTCTTCAAGACAAGACTCTGCCACCTTAAATACAGTTCCCTAAATTCACAGCACAAAATAAGAAACTCTTCCCTGAGTTCCTACCCCACACTACTAAAGTGGCTTACCCCAGTATAAAATTTTTTTGCACAACAAAAGCTGTTATTTAATCACCAGACTTGGAAAAATTCTGCACCAACCCATCTCAAAAATTATACTCCAGTTATTTATCAAACCCATATTTTTCAAGCCACAGCAATGCAATTACCACTGGTGGCAGGTCTGCTCTAAGTGCTGCTATATGTTGAAACAAGCAACAAGAGAAGATTAAATGATTTTGTGGACAATTGTATGTTTGATTTATGTCAACTGCCATTACCCTAAGACACAAAGCCTCTTTCTGGGAGACTAAAAGCAAACCATTTACCGTATAATATCAGCTTAGCAGGCTTTGTGCTGATGAATACTGCATTCAGAGAAGCAATTCTTTTCATTGCAATTTCCATGTCTACCCTGCACCTCCTGGAATACAAATATCAAAGTTTATCAACTGGCTTCACATTTTAACTAATGCTCGGCTTAAACTTGGTGGGAAGAACAATGTTTTTATTGGAATAAACATGGACTGAGCAAAAACTGAATCTGTAGGGAGGAGATAAGCTCTGAAAGCAAAACAAACCCACTGCCTAGACAGACCCAGTGGACACAGACAGTGACTAAGCTCCTTGTGGTCACTACAGGATTCAAGAGCCATCCCAAACTACAGTAGTAACCTAAATGATTAAAAAAACTCCTACCCACCATTCAAAGTTTGGGGACAAAAAGGCAGGTCCACAAGTGACCATCTGACAGAAACCCAGAAGTTCTGTTCTCCTGGGAACATACCCTCACTAAGACCATAGGCCTGGTCCAAGTCCACTGCAAGTTAATGAGGGGGTGTGCATTTGCTGGTTTTTTTTTTTAAGACCAACTAACTTTCTGGGGAAAAAGGGCAGAAAGAAATAAAGCATGATACCTGTCCTCTGTAAACATTTGCTTCTGAATTCTGCTTTGTTTCCTCCTGAAATGTTTGAGAAATAAGTGTTTAGAATTTTTTAAAGCTCTGTTAAGCAAAAATATTTAGATTGAAGAGTATGCCATGTACATGATGAAAAACAAATGAGTTCCCACAGCTAGACAAATTTGACTTTTCCTATCCAAGACGTTTCTTAACAAAGCCAGGAAACATGTCTACATGTGGCACAGAAGGTAAAACTACAACAATTCCATAGGATACAGTAACAGATTCCTCACATGCCACGAGGGTGCCCCCTGATCATCACCTCTCAGGTCAGTAGCCTGTGGGCTCCTATTTCTTTTCACTCTTCAGAGTAAAATTAAAAGCTGATATTATTTCATTCCTGAAGGATAAGGAATGAAAACAATTTTTCAGATACCAGGCATCTTTTATGGAGCAGACACAACTCTAGTGAGATTTATTAGCATCATAAACACTCATAACAAGATCCCTCTGCTTTAAGTGACTTTAAAAAACTGTAATCAAAACACTGAATCAGTACACCTGACAAACCCCAACAGCTACAGCCAACAAAAACCACACTGCTCTCCAAAAAGAAGGTAAAAGCAAAACCAATACATCCCACCAAATATCTTAGAGGAAACTTCTCTTAAAAAAACAAATAAAGAAAAAAAAATATCAATAACAAAAACCATAACGAACCCAAAAATCGAACGTCGGCATTGCTTTTGATTCGGAGGTTACATCAAGGCTCGCTTATTCGCAGGGGGCATTTCGCAAGAGGAAGCCAGGTACATCAGCGGAGGCACGCGTGTGAACTCTGCCATTCTAACCCAAGGCGTTCCAGATCAAGTCAAACCAAACCACAACTGCGCGACCTCTCTAAGTTCCTGGCATTTAACTTTTACCTGAGAACTGTCAAAGAGAATCGTCCAAAGACACCGAGCACGAGCTGGACAGCCACACCGCGGGGGCCTCAATCCCCAACTCCGCACAAGGTTCGGCACATCTGCTCCTCCCGCGAGTGGAAACTTGTGAAGGCTGTTTGCTTTTCTAAGCGCATTACGGAGATAATTTCGTCCCTTTATTTATTTATTTCTAAAGAGGGCAGGACACCCTTAAGCCCAGAGCCACGTTCTGCAGCACGAGCGCAGCCCAGCCCTGACCCTGCCCGGGGGCTCCGCGCAGCCCCGGCCCCGCTCCCCGCTCGCCGCTGTCCCCGCACCGGCGGCCCCGGGCACCTCAGCCCCGCAGGGCAGGGGGACACGGCAGCCCGCGGGCGGCGACACGAACCACCCGAGGGGCGGGCGGGCGAAGCGCCCCGCAGCCCCGGGCCAGCCCCGATCGTCCCCGCAGCCGAGGCTGGGCTGCGCTCCCACAGCCTCCACGGCGATGGCTGCTCCTGCTGCCTCACGCTGCAGGGGGGAGCCAAGAGAGGAGGCAGGGGGAAGATTCCCAGTCTCCCGCCGCAGCGTGCCGGGGCTGCTTCCCCGCGGGCAGCGCCGCGGCGGAGGGCGCCCGGCTCCCCTCAGCACCCGGCGGGGCTCAGGACTCACCTCCCGCCCGGTCCGAGCGCGGCGCCGCCCCCGCGCTAATGGCAGCGGGCGGGCCCGCGGCGGGGGCCGATGTTTACCCGCCGGCTCTCGCGAGAGCCGCGCGCCGCCCAGCCCCGCGCCGCCATTGGCCGCGCCCGCCCCGCCCCGCCCCTTCTCGCACAGCCCCGCCCCTCCCCGCCCCGCGGCGGCGTCCCGGGATGGGGCGGGCGGGGAGCGGAGCGGCGGGGCTGGGATGGGGCTGCTGCCCTGCTTGGGACATCCCAGAGCGCACGGTACAGGACTGTGTGCACAGTCGGCTCTGGGATGTCCCCAGCGAGGGGACTCCACCCCCTCTCTGGACTCGGTCACTGCCCAGGACAGAAGTTGTGCCTCCTGCCCAGGTGGAACCTCCTGGGCTCGGTCCCTGCCCGTGCCTCTGGTGCCATTGCCGGGCCCCCAGAGCAGAGCCGGGCCCTGCTCGGAGCCCTCCCTGCAGCCAGGGACAGCCAGGGCTGAGGGCCCCTCTCAGCTGGGGCTCCTCTCCAGCTGCACAGCCCCGGCTCCCTCAGCCTTTCCCTGCCAGAGATGCTCCGGGCCCTCAATCATCTCTGCAGCCTCCCCTGCCCCGCTGCAGGAGCTCCATGGCCCCGCTGTGCTGAGGGCCCAGAGCTGGGCACAGCCCTGCAGATGTGCACACAGGGCTGGGCAGAGGGGCACGGCCACCCCTCAGCTGCTGGCACTGCTCTTCCCAGTGCATCCCACGATCCTGTCCCCCCAGCCCAGCATAAACCTTGGCGCTCAGCGAGCTCTGCCCGTCGGGACTCACTGAAGGGCCGTGCTTGCGACAGGTCACAGTCAGGAGTTAGGCTGGCCTCAGCTATGCAGAAGGAAAATCTGTCAGCTCACATTGGAGGAATGACAAAGGACAATTATCTGCTCCCATCGCGACATGGAGCATGTGGAAGTGAGGGAAAATTTGTCTTGATGTCATCACTTGACTTGAGGAGAGTTGCTGATGAGGAGGACTTAACTGACAGAGTTGATTTATTTTACCTCATTAGTCTTTATGTAGAGATAAGGAACTTAAGAGTTCCGTGCACTACAGCAGATTTCTTGCCCAGAGACCTCACAATTTCAGGATCTACAGGCAGACTCAGAGAATCCACCATGGACCTCACTGAGCACTGTGAACCTACCTGTTGAGACCAGCTTTTGAAAGCATTAGATTTTGTAGGTTTGAAATGACAGAAGCCTAAAATATGCATGTTTTAACTTGGATGAGGTGCAGGAGTGCTTCCTGAAGAGTCTGACTGTCCTTTGGGACATCTGAACCCCAGTCCCACGTTTGAAACCTGAGCTAATGACGTTGTGCACTCACGTTCACCATGTTGGAAGCAACAAACAAACAGAATTAGTAAGAGGGGAAAAAACACTCTACAATAAATAAATACAAAATAAAATGGTTATGGATTTAGAAAAGTGGTATTTCACTAAATTTCTCTTCCCAGAGCAGAAGTCCTTAAAAATCTGTGTCAGTAACAGTGGTCAGTGGGAGTGACAGACATCCCTACCCCCTAGCAGGAATGGGGACTGGTTTTGACTGGGGACTTTGGGTGTTTGTGAGTTGTAAGCTTTGATTTCAGTACCTTACTCCGGATATCTGTTCTCAAAAGCTGCCACAGGGAAGTCGGGGGAGGCAAGGTCAGCCTGGGAGTGATGAGGAGGCCCAGCTGTGACAATGAAAATGGAATGAATATTCACAACGTGACGTTCCAGTTCCTGCCTTGCTGCTGGAGCTCCTCTGGTGGGTCCTGCCAGCACAGCAGATGGCAAGCACTGAAAGGCTGTGGTGCCAGTGGAAAATTACTGAGTTTTGTTGGTCCTACGCATGTATGTGGATGTGTGAGGGGGGAAGTGGGGCAAACTTCCATTTATTTAATTTTTTTTCAAGAGAGAAAGGGAAACATGGCTCCCTAAGACTAAAAAAATTACTGGAATATAAGGAACTAGTCTCTTGTTTTACAGGAACGAGGCATGTCTGTTTGCTTTTTGAGTTTTCTGTATGATTCCATTTAACTTTCCTCATTAGTCAGGACTGTGGATTTTTTTTCTAAATAAAAGTGCAATTAAAAAGAGAAACAGTATATTAATAAAAGCACTGGCTGTTGCTTAACAGACCTATGGAAAAACTGAGTATTTTCACGTTTCTATTTTTATGTGGCTATAAAAGTATTTATGTTAGTGGACATTCCATCTCAAAACACACATGGTTTATTTTAATTTTCTAATTTTAAATATATGTTTTTAACAGAGCTGTACACATAGAAGGTTATCTCACTGCTATAAAAGTCTGATTAATGGGTTCACCACTGTTGCAGTTGAAGTTAGTGGGCTGGTGCCTCGTGAATATCTGAGCTTGTCCATAGTTTTTGAAGGTCTGCACACCTAAAGAAACTTACAACCATCCTGAAATGAACCATGGCAGAGCCAAACCAAGGAGATGAATTTGTTTGTTGTTGAAGGAAAGCTGACAGAAATACCCAAGGTTTTAACCCAAACTGTGACACAGTGTAACCATTACCAACAGCCCAATAAACATTTATTTCTGTGTATTTCCAGAGCTAACCCATAACATAGAAATATAAGCAACTATTCACCATGTAGAAGAGCAGCAGCTCTTTAAGCAATTAAAGGCAAACAAAAAAGCCCAAATACCTCTTGTCAAATTCCACCGAAACTCTGAAGCCTTCAGAAAACTTAGGGGAACGTCTGTGGCAAAGCAAAACAATGTTGTCCTCGTTGTTGTAGTTCAAAGGAGGGAGAGCTTGTCAGAGAAAGGACATTAATGTGAGGGTTTGACGTTTCTTTCTTTGCAGTCAATTGGTGTAACAAATCCAAATTGCTGTATCAGAGTCATGCTGGAGATGTCTCTTGGAAAGATTCAGAGGGGGTTTTAACCATGAAAGCTCCCTCTCAGCATCAGAAATAACCTAGAAACATTTAATTCACGAGTAGGTTGCATCCAACTACTTCATCAACATTTAGGAATCAATTCTGATTTTCCTTTCTTTCTTTCTTTCTTTCTGTTTTCCTAATATAGCCCAGGTGTATTTCTTAAGAATAAACCAGAAAAATTCCAGAATACTTGAGATTGGTCAGAAAATAATGCAGAGCTAGGTAAGCACAGTGCGAGCCATTCAGAGACATTCCCACAAGTTTTCTACTGGTTTATTGTGACCTTTTTAGCTGCTGTTGATACGACTTGTAATCCAAATTTACATGTAGCTCCCCAGTCTGTCTGAATAACACAAATCTATGGTTTTTATATTCAACAGATAGAAGGCCAGGAAAAAAAAACAAATGCTTTAATCTATTTTATAACACTTTAGCATTGTGCTGCTACACAATCCTGATAAGATTTCGCACCTGTGGAGTGCACTGTAGATCTTTAGTTGCCTGATTCCAGTGGGGCACAGTAGTGAATCAAATGTTCAGCAAATGCTGCAGCATGGACAAAAATGTAATTTCTTAATAGCTGGAATGCAAATTTAAAAGGAGGCACATATGGTCAAACTTCACATACAATATCTCACAGTTGAATTAAACAGTTAAGATCTTGGGTGTGCAAACTCTTGAAGAATGAGACATCTCAGATGTGCATTGGGTTTACTTCTGTGAGACCTTTCATAAGGTAACATTTGCTCACCCAATTGTTTCCTGCCATGCTCCATCTTGAGGAAATCATCATCAATATTTTAAAATAGCTAATGACATCAGAATGTCTGCACTGGTTCTGAGCTGGGCTCTGTCTCAGTCACATTTCTGCCTTCCTGGTGATCATGGCCTGACATCTAGGGAAAAGGAAGACTGGAAAAAATTCACAAAGGATTCATTTAAAACCCTCTCCCCCTTCACCTATCCCAAGGCAGATATTGTCTGTCTAAATAATAACTCGAAGGCTTTTGCTCTTCCAAATGTTTGTGCAGTCTACTCTTAAAATCCTGGAAACATCTTGTATTCCCAGCACATGGGACAGACTGTTGAGTGAAATTCATCTCCTTTGGCTTGTCCTGAACCCGGTTCTGAGAGCATCTTGGTGTGGATCCTGAATTTCTTACTAGCACAGATGATGGACTCTCAATTCATGTCAATCCTGGCAGTGCTACTCTTTTTTTTTTTTTTCTTTTTTTTTAATATGCTGATCCCTCTCATTTTTCTTTATTCCTGGCCTGGAAACCATTCCATACTCTCATCAGTTATGTTGCAATGTTGCAATTTCTATTACATTTTTGGAAGGAAAGGAACCAGAATTTCGCCATTCAAAGTACAGACAAAACATGAATTTAACCAGGGGTACATAATTTTTACCTCATCTCTTAAATCCAGAGGCAGAGCACATCATTTGCTATATCTCTTAAAAATAGGAAAAAGTTAAATGATGTCAACAAATAAGTAATATTAGTTCATTCTAAAAATGAGGCTCCTTTTGAGGGTATTTGAAACAGTCCAGCTCTGTTCCATACAGGCAACCACAGACTGTTTTGTATCCACACCCTTTCTGAGAAAGTTCTAGTTTATACTTTCCTGAAAGCCCAGATAACTTTCTTTATATTAATAGCATCTGTGTCACAGAGAAACCCTTTATATTTCCATGTGTATAGTCTAAGTAACAAAGCAACTCATTCAGCTCTGCAAAATCAAGGAAATTCCTACAGTCACCTTACAGACTGTCAACTCATATCCTGAACATCTTAGCAATTCCCAGTAGCCCTTCCAGAACCAGGATTTCACCAATTTTCAATATCATTGAAATTACTTCTTTCCTATGTAAGTAGTATTATTTTTTTACCATGAATTTCTGTCTTGGCTGTGACTTTTGCAGTCAATTTGGAGCTCACAGCATAGTTCTTCCTGGCACAGAGATGCCAGATTCTTCAGGCAGGAGTTAAGGATGTGACAAATTTGATTTGTTTTGTAAGCAATTAAAATATTTATAGCTGAGTTCGCTTAAACAACGTCATCTCTTAAAATATTATTCCTGGATTCTCCTTGGAGAAAATCCTTGGTGGACTTGCAAGAGACATATTTAGTACATGATCTTTTTCCATAAACAAAGAAACATGGAAAGTCTGGAACAAAACAGCTAATGAATACACTAACTAATAATAACCATTTTTAATTAAGGAAGCTCAGTATTATTTATCAGTTAGCACAGTCAGCATTGTCTTTCTTCAAAATTCCAGAGAAAAATGAAGGTGACAATTTTCCCAGTCAATCCCAGGGATACAAAATAACACACTAAACAAAAATACTTGTGTTTTCCAGACACCTTATTCTTAGTCAATATATTTGATCTGTTCTTACACTGGTTCAGCAGTGATCCTATGCTTTTTTCTTCTTAGCAAAGATTCTCTGCAGATTCTTTGCTAAATCCATTGTTTTTTTCACATTATCCCAACACATGGAAGGTCACTGTGTGTTGCAAGCTTAACCACAGTCTGTCTTCTTACTCAACGTTTGCTTCCTATATGGTGATCAAGTGCAGCTTTTCTGTCTGACATAAAGCTCTCAAAATAAATTAAGGAAAAAAGAAATTGGAACAGGATGTAAACAAAATGATGCAACTTGCTGTTACATTCTGTTCCCTGTTTTCCAGCCCTAATACATCTATTTTAGGGCCTGATACTGAAGTCCCAGTGAACACAGCTTCTGGAAGAGCCTAGGGAAAGGATATTCTTGCTTGGAGGGGCTGGCTGGCATCACAGCACGGTGCAGGTGACACAGGAGAACCAAGGGCAGCCAAACAGGCACAGGAGGCACAGAGACTGACCAACCTGAGTGGAGTTGGAGATGCCACGTCTTGTGATGTGACTCAGAACACCACACCTCAGTCACAGGGCACAGGCTGGCTCTGGTGCCCACAGAATGGGGCTGAAGTGACAAGCTCTCCCTCTTGGTATTGATGTTCTCCTCTCATGGATTGATGTTCAGTTGCAAGAGAGTCAAAACCTGTGGTTCCAGAGCCTGTAGCTCAGTGTATGGAGCCACTGTGGGAGGTAAGAGGATGGATTACAGGGAAATGGGATAACTCTCAGTGAGGCTGTGAAGAAGCACTTCTGGAACCATGAAAGGTTTGGGCAGAAAGGACTGGTGTAAGCTTAGACCATAAATTCTGTGATCATGTTCAGGCACTCCATTCCTAACATGAATGATCCAGCTGTACCTCGCAGGAGCTGCATGGAAGGGAGGAGAGTTTGCTAAGGGAAGGGATCAGAGCAATGGTCAGAAATAACCTGAGAAAACCACACGTCCAAGGATCAAGGAGTCTTGAGAGCAGGGCTGCTGTTTCCATGGTGGAAGAAGCAAGGGATCACTGGAAAGAACTTGGAAGGTTTTTCTAACCCAAAGTAAAGTTAATCCAAGGTTAGGGAAGCACTGTAAATCCTTAAGGGCTCAAAAATCTTAAATCATCTCTCCTGTCCTAAGTGTTCACAAAATTCACAGAACCATGAGTCTGGAAAAAAAGAAGATGATGGTGATGAAATCCCAGGGTTTAGGCAAGTGCTTTAGTTATTTAATCTTTTCTGCCCTGTTCTCCCACTACTCTCAATTTCAATATTGAAAGCCTGAAGAACTCCATCCTGAGTACTCACACAGACATACAACCCCTGCTCTGCTGCGTTCTTGATTTACACTTCCAGTCCTTTCACTCTCTGTCTTCCAGCTCCATTGCCTAGAGCCTTCCCTGTTCCCTAAGTCCACTCAGCAGTACCTGACTACTCCTACAACACTTCTCCAACCACTGACAGCCTGGCAGAGGTTGTCCTCTGTTTCCAGTGTGTGTGAAGCATGTTCTTGTCATGCCTTTCATCACTGGATCTTCTTACTGAAGAGGATAGGGAGCATTCTCCATGTTGTCTGCTGTTCATTAACAGCAGAAGTCTGTTCTAGATTTTTAATGCTAATTTGATCTTCAGTGACAAAGTTACAGAAAGGTCATTTCTCCAACCTAGACAGCTGAACAGAGAGAGAAAACCCTTCATAGAACTACAGCTATCAGCCCTTGATGTTTGGGTGTTTCTCACACATCAATGAAATGCAGGAAAAATCTTCAGGGTTAAAAAAATGATAGGTCAGTTCTGAAATGAGCTGGCTTTGCAAATTGGCTTAGCTACCTTTAGCACCTAATGTGAAACTGGGCATTCTACACAAAACACTTCAAAATCCAAGTGTAATTCTCATTTGAAATGGGGGTTTAAGAACCAGTTTTTCTATGTCTCATGCAATCACTATGAAGATACAGAAAATTAGCCCATTTTTTAGGAGAAGATTAATTGTTTTGCTGGTGAAGTCTGAATAAGCTATCAAGAATCAGTTCTCACTTGACCAAAATATTATGGGATCCCTGTCCATTTATCTGTCCTAGTTACAAACACATCCACGCACAGTCTGTAATTGAATCTGGCACACGAAGATGTGAGTGTACTGGCCTAACCCAGCACAATCTCTGGCATTCTGGAGCTTTAATGTCAATAAATAACACTAGCCTCTCCCATTCACCTCAAAAGTGACCCTCTGAAGGTTTCCAGATGAAGCACTACCTGCTCTGACAGCTTCCCAACAGCTTTGGCATTCCAGCAAGAGTTCTCAAAGGTTACTAAGGAGACAGACTGGTCAACCATTGCATCTTTAGGTCCAGCCCGTGTGAAATTGAGACAATCACCCTGTGAAGACCAGCCTGCTAAATGGGATGACATTTTGGGGGCTCACCTGTGTTGCAGGCAGTGTTTGCAGTGATACCAGCATCTGCCCAGTTTAGCCTAGAGATTTGTTCAGACAGTGTTTTATGCCATTTTTCACAGTTAAAAAAAAAAAAAGATGTAAACATGCTGTAATTTCCTTTTTGCTGATTTTCTTTGTGAAACTTACTTTTGTTGCCATCCTTTTCCACTACCAAGGTAATTGCAAGCATAAATTACATAAGTAGCCTTTTCACTTTTAATATACCACAATTGCACCCTGGAATATAATGATCTAAGCACAGTCTCCATCTGCAGAAGAGAAGAAAGTGATTTCAAGCTAACAAAATAGCTACAAACTTAATGCAGCCTCACACTTGTTTAGACTACTAATGAGGGAGAGCAGGGAAAGGAAAACAATTCTGTTCCATTCCACTTATCTTGTGGGCTTGGATCTTTAAATGAAAATAATCCAATTAATTGTCACAGCATGAAGAAAACAGTTGGGTCTGATAAAAACGAGGCAGAACCCTAAAGAAAAAAAAAAAAGTATGTTTTAGGTCTTAATTTAAGTCAACAAAAGATCTGGTTCCCATGGACTGGTTCTAGAGCCTTGTGTGCACTGTCCCTGAATGGGTCCAATGTCACAGAGAGGTGGAGCAGTCAGCTCAGGCACATTACACAGGATGAGTGGGACCAGTTGTGTAATGCTGGATCTCTCACTGTCCTTTTGGATGGAATTCTTGTGGAGGCTTCGGGAGCACAGAGCTCTGAGCACCAATGGAAGCAGAGTCGTTAAGCCTGCAGTGCTTGAGCCTGCTGTGGAGAAAGGGCATGGGGGCTCAGGAAGGAAAGCTTTTTAAAACTGCATCAAACATCAAATCCCTAGAGCTCTGTTCTTACCCTCCCAGTTCCCAGTCAAGGATATGCCACGTTTTTCAGGAATTATTGTGATTCAGAAGCACAGGCAATGAGCTGCCAGCAGGGTGTCAGTGGAGCTGGAGCTGCCAAAGCTGTTTCTCAGTCTCTCCAAAGGGACAGAATGTTAGTCAGTGGACTCATTTTTCTCCTTCCACTGTAATTAGCCATGCATGACCACAGCTTGACCACCTGAGTTAACTCAAAACTGTGGAAAAAAAAAAAATCAGTGTGCTCAGAAGGATTACTGACCAAAGACAAGCAGTCAAATATCTGGCCTGGTTTGGTGCAGGCCAAAGCAAACAGTCAGATAATAGGGAGTGCAGACAAAAAGGTGTAAGCATGGACAAAAACTCTCTTAGGTTTCTATGGTTTAACTAGTCTCCAGTCTCCCTGGGACAGCAGTGTTCCTTAGTAAAAAACATAGCTCCAAGGCTGTTTCCAAAGAGATTGCATATATTAGAGTTCTTCCACTAGCTGGAAATTTTTCATCAGCTGAACAAGCTAGGGAACCCTGCTCTTCATTTGAGACTCCTGTGCTCCTGTGCTCCTTCCAGAGAAGCTGTGGCTTCCCTATCTCTGAAAGTGTCCAAGGCCAGGCTGGATGTGGCTCTGAGCATCCTGGGATAGTGGAAAATGTTCCTGCCCATGGCAGGGGGTTGGAATGAAATGGTTTGTAAGGTCCCTTCCAACCCAAATCATTCTGTGATTCGTTTCCATACAGAGGTGGGGGACTGACCCACAGAGCAACTGTAAAATCACAACTTGATTTCTGCATCCTAAGTACTGGCTACTAAGAAAACATCATGGCAGTGAATATGGAGAGGAAAAATTTGTTGAAAGAAAACAGCAACCAAATTCTTCAGAGAAGCTGGAGAAATTTCTCATCAGAAGAGAATATTTAAGAAGTGAACAACTGTTCAAACAGCTGAAGGGGGGGAAAGACTATCTTAACTCACTTTTCATAAACTTTTGTTGCAACAAATAACATCTGGAAGTGTACACCAACAAGCTAACATGAAAAATGGCAGAAATACTACCACATCATGTTTACCTTCTAGAATAAATGGAATTACTCTCTAAATTCCCTTTTAGATCTGTCTGTGCCTGTGAACCTGGAGCACAGCAACACTGACTGGCAGGGACTCTGCAAATCATTGTCCAAACACTCACTTGAACTGGGGCTGCCACTGACTCATGGGTTGTCTTGTCTAGCAAGGTCCTGAAAACCTCCAAGGCCATCTACTGCAGTGTTTTTCCATCCTCCCATCAAAAACATATCCTAATGTCCAATCCAGACTACCCAGAACACTCTGTGGCCTCCACATCTTCATATACCATCTTACAATGCTGAGAATTTGGCTCTTCTTTGGCTTGACATTTTTGTAGGTCCTCTCCAAGCAGTTTTGTTTTCTTTTTAATTCATCATTTTAAAATTATTATGCTACTTTGCAGGATGCTAAACGTGTTATGGATCCTTTTTGTAGCTGGCAGTGGGGAATGGGTCCCTGCACAAGGATTGTTTGCTTATCCTGTGGCTGTTTGCAGGAGGAGCACACCCAGTGAGGTCCAAGGACATCAGTCAGAGAGAGTCAGATTTGTTTTTCTTTAGTATGAAATGCCTTCTTTTCATTTTGAGGCATTTGTATCCTATATTACAAACCTATTAATCAACTGGTAAATACTTAAACCTCACAGCTGGGACTGTGAGTTGCTTCTGCAGCTGATAATCTTCAACCAGCATTGGCCAGCAACAAGTGTTGCTTCTTTATTATTCCCTGAAAGGTGCATTGGCTGTAATCTCTAATAGCCTTGAGCATATCTGAAAACTCATTTTTCTACACCTATGCCTATGGATATTGTAAGAATCACGCTGCTCTCAGCTTCTGGGATCACCTGGAATCTTTCTGGAGAGCTTTAGGACTGGTGCAATGTATTCCTGTTAAACCATCTGGCTGAGAGATGTTTTTCCCCCTAGAATTTATACTGGAGCCTGAATTTAGAGCTCTTGATGGCATACCAAATGTTGCATAGATTTAGTCAGGCCTTTTATTGCCTTTTGTTGCCCATTAGAGGTGTTGTGGCAATGGCATGCTGGCACTGAGCTGCTGTCAGTGCATTTCTTAGGCTGCCCCTGAGGGTGGTTTTGCTCTCACCTAATCTCATCTGATTTTGCTTTTTTAGATGATTTTTTGTTAGATAACATCAGTTGCTGCCAAAACAGGCAGGAAACATACTTTGCAGCAAGCAGGTATTTAGGTGAAACATTTTGTGAAAGTGGACTTCCCTGAACAGTTCTGTACCCTGAGGTTTGGGGTGCTTTGGGCAAATTCCAAAGCTGTGACCCTCCACACTAAGTCAGGTGCAGTAATAGAAGTTTTATCACAAGAGATGCTGATCAGAGTGTTCTGCTTGTTCTCTCCCTCTCTGGAAGGGCCTATTTTATTAAAATCATGTTAAAGTAATTCCTTATAGTCCTCTACAAAATATTGGTGAACATTGCAATCACCTCTACTTTCCCCTCATTCAAGAAAAAAATCTATTCCAAGCAGGGTTTTTTTTATGCTTCTGCTGTTCTGGGTTGTTGGTCTGGTAAGCCACACCATTAATTTTAACTAAGTGATCACTACATTTGTGCTTTTTGCATCTTACTCTTTTATATCCATTCTTCAGTTGATTTCAAGTTCACATGCTGTATTTTGCATGTGATTCATAATCTACCAGCTACATGAAGAGAGCTAATCCTGTCAAAGAACAAACTATCACTACATTATAAATAATTGTCTGCAGCTGCAGCCTGGTCCAGGATTTCTTTACTATTATTGACGAGGTAAAAAGATGAAAAGCTACTTGTCTTGCCAGTAAAAATCACATTTCAGTAGATAGACTTTTAAAAAGATCATGATGTAGCACAACTAAACCCAAGAAGGCAGAGCTTATGCCATTGTGTTAATAACCTTGTCCCATTGTGCCATTCCCCTGTCCAAGAATTATTTTGAATGGAGTAAAATTGCAAAAAAAAAAAAAAAAAAAAAAAAAAAAAGAAGTAACTTAAGAACTCTTAGAAAATAGAACATTCACCAAGAAATAATTCATAAGTAACCTACTGATAAAGCTGCTTCATGCTTCAAGTGTTTCCACATCTGGTCCAGCAATTTTGACTTATCTAATGGTAAAACTTCCTGGTTTTGTTTTAAATTGCTGCAATTTCTTCCCCTTATGTCTAAAGCACCAGGCAATGCCTTCTGTAAGCCAGAGCAAGTGGCCAAATGTCCCAGTTCTCTGTGGAGCAGTGGCAAGTCACTTTTAGTACAGTAACTCTGGAGTTGCCACATCTTCTCCAGGCACAGATTTACCTCGTGGAGCAGATAGATACAAGCACTGATAGAACAGGGCAAATAGCTGGAGATCTGCAAGATTAACATGTTATCTGTAAAACTACATCAGCTGTAAGCAGGAGAGTTTCCCAGAGACTGGATGGCTGCAGTGGCACGAAGCAGGTGACATTAATTCTGCTGTTCTTGCCTGTAATGCTGCTTTGAGGTGTGCAGTAACATCAGTGAGACAGGAATAAAAACAATAAATGCATCACCATTAAAAATTTCAGCCCAGACTACACCCCTTTGCTTGTGAAAATGTCATCACACCCTTCTTCAAATGACACCTCTGAACAAGTTTGGGGATCTGCCAGGAAAGGGAGTCCTTTGAGAGACAGCTCCCAAATGTGAGCGACTAACAAAAGTTGAAGCAATATTTAAATCAGGCACTGAAACTCTCAACCCAGTTTCTTAATCTCTCATAAAAACCCTCTCTTCAGCAAGAGATTCCTGATTAAGGCCAAAATAAGCTATTTTCAGGCAAAGTGTTTGGAGAAGCAGGAACCATCCACGTCATTGTCAATGACAGAACATGGCAGCACTTACCCACTTCCAGTTCCCAGCTGAATTTCAGCCCTACACTCTTGAACTCAAGGGATGCTGCTCTTCTTATCCATTTTCACTCTGCCTTCTTATTCCTGCAGCAAGGTTGGCCCCTTCTGGCACCACTTGTGGGACAAAGTCTCCCTGACTTCTGTGCATGTGTGAGGTTTTGGCTTTAGTGACAGAGCTGAGGGCAGCAACCACATGGCTCACACCTTGGCTCCTCCTCTCATTAATGGGTTTTATCACCACGGTATCTTCTCCCAGTCCTTCTTCAGAGTGGAAAGGACCCTGTTAATTTCACCTGTCTTCTCTTATGGGCATGCTAATGATGAGATTTTAATTAAAAATACAGAGAAGGGCTTTGTTGTAAGGAAAGTTGACTACTAGAATGACTAGGGGAAATAAGAACAAGCCAAATTGCAGGTCTTGTTGAGCTAAGGTGCTTGAAATAAAGAGAATTAGGAATGCAATAAGTTGTTGGTGACTTTTATGTAATATCTATATAGCCAACAGAAGGTGATTTATCTTGTACTCAATGCCAATCCTATAAACACACAACAAAAGGAGCTTTTTAAACTTTACCCGTGTGTGGGACGAAACATGACCAGCATTAAGGCAATTAGCAGGAAATTTCTCGGGAGTTGTGCTAAGGGGCAGCTTTTTAAAATGTCTGTGTGGGCATGTGTGCATATTCATGTGAATTTGAAGGAATCAGGTTTACACAAAAAAGTATCTATCAAAATCCCAGTGCTGATGGAATGAAGTCTGACTCACACTCCTTAAGAAGGGTGGAGTGTGTGGATTCAGACCTGGCCCTTGAGTTTATTATTTCTCCATTTGGTTTTACTGTATGAGTCACAATTTACCTAAAAATTCACAGATGGAAAAGGCACCTTTTTTTTTTTTTTTTTTTATATGATCAACTGGACCAATTTACCATCCCAGACAGGAAGGACAATAAAATGAAATTAAAAATCTATCCTTTTACTGAAACTACTTAATGTATTTCCCTCATTCAATTAGGAAATACGAACTGTTCTAGGAACCACCAAGAAACATTAAGTCATTTGTAGAAAGCTCAGATTATTACGTCATCTGTCTGAACAGAGATTTATTGCTGCTAAAATTCTGTGCTGCAGAAACACAGCATCAATAAATCATCATTTACCTTGTCAATAGCTTTAATAGGAGAGGGAACAGGCTGGAAACTTTTCTGGATGCAGTGATACTCCAAAAGAAGATCTGAGACTGGAGTGTTATTGCCATTGGGAGTAACAATATTTACTTGTCTTTCAAAGGGAGGGTCAGGATCAGATCTGTATTACCAAAAAAAAAAAAAAGGAAAGGAAAAATGACTTGAAAATTCTGCTTTGTATAATTCCTTGTGGATGTTGCCACCTCTCTGGCTGCCAGAATTCCTCATGAGGGTACAAATGAGTGTTCCTCACTCACACCACTGGAAGTGACTGATAACCTCCAGCTTGTGCCAAAAAGCACCAGACTGGGAGGATTATTTATGCCCAAATATTTGTCAAGCCTTTGTAACTGGAAGTACAATATAAATTCTGAATACTGTTGGTTAAGTGTGTTGAGCTCTTTGCACAGCTGAGGAACTGCAGTTTACAATGTGGCCTGTCTTTATGGGGAAGGATTTTAAATGATTTGCTGTTCTCCAACTTGTTACTGTGTTTATGGTAGTTACTGTGTAATTCTGAAAAACAACAGAACTGTAATTTTAAGGTTGGTAGGATGGGAGCTTGTAGGACAGAGGCACTACTAACTCATCTATGGTCTCACATGTACTTTCCATTTCTTGCTTTTATACTATCTTTTTTGAGTATTCCCTTACTGATTGGGGATTGGATTTTGCTCCAGAAATTTATTCCTTTATCTATCTTTGAAGAAGACTGGATAAGCAATAGGTTTTTTTTTCCCTGTGTGATACTTCTGCTTTTCATTACACTCATTAAAAAGTACACCCTACATTTCACTTTCCTTAAATTGTATTCCTTAATTCTGTATTCCTTTCAATATAGTTTATATTTCTGATATTTTTAATCATCTGAATGTTTAGCAACCCCTCAGTTTCATCCCAAGAAAACTTAAAAACCCCTTCAAAAAGAAGTAGAGTTTGTCCCAAAAGAAATCTCCAGTAAGGAACTGAAAACAAACTTTGCTATTTCTAATGTCAAGCTATTTCACATCTGCTTTTACATCTGAAGAAAAATGAAAGTGAAAACACTCAGCATTTTTCCTGTTTGCAGGTTGTCTTTAGAAAGGAGCTCAAGGCTGGAATGGGTAGAGTGGCCCTGTATTTATTGATCTCACCTCAATTGTCACCTGTCAGCTATAAAAGCTCTTAATGTATCAGAAGGAAATGCTTCAAATGCAACATGGGGATTTTACAGCAAGAAAATTGCTTTAACTGAACCTCGGGGATTACATCATTAAGCAGCAGTTTCAGTGCAGAGGTAACAGTAATAAACTGATAATTCCTTATATTTTTTACTGCATCAGAGCTGGGGGGTGGAAGCTGCATGACTAAGGATTTATAAAACCAGTCTCATGGTGACTGCAGTCTTTAAACTAAAGAAGGAATTTATGCTGCCTTCTCATATTCACAGATGTTCAGTTTCTCTATTACTGTTTCAAATGGTAGAAAAGGTGAAGCTGTGGACATGGGATTTGTAAAATTTTTCTGTCTGCTTTAAAAACTGTGGGACAGTAACCAATACATGGGTTTATGCACTGCAGTACATGGACATTTGAAAATGAGATTCTGAGAAAGCAGCCAGTTAAGCAAGAAACTCCCCAAACCAGCCAGAAGGAAATGCAGAGAAGTATGCCCAAGGTGAGTGCCCAAAGTCAGTGCAGAGATTAAGTAGGTGATTCTCTGTGTGCTCCTTCCTCTGCATAAACTCCCTTGTTGAATCTGGTGCCTCATCCAGGTGAGCACCTGGCATATTAAGGAAAAGGAAAAAGCCCAAATCCAAAGATAAATTGCATCCTATTTCAGCTGCATGTTAAGGCATAGACACTTAAAAAACCACAAATTTACTGGTTTGCAGTGAAGCTGTAAAAATAAGTCTCCTAATGCCAGTCTTGTTTGTGTTTTGGCCTGATCCTCTCTTGGTTTCCATTGTGGGGGTTCTGTTTATATCCCTCAAAAAACTACTGGAGCAAGGAACCATCTTTTTCCCAAGGAAAGAGAGAACAGCAGGGCAAAAGGCACAGAAGGCTGCAACTTAGAATCTGTGTTCCCACCTGTGACAGGTTTTTTTTGTGACCAAATATTTATCAAAGGCAGGTAAAGCACATCTGTTTTCATCCTGTGTATGGTTCAGGGTTTGATTTAGTTGTTTTCCTGGAATCAGAGCAGAACAAGACAGAGCCAGTTTTGTCTTGCAGCTGCCTCAGGGCTAAAGTGCAGACTGAGCACTCCTATATTTCTTTACAGGTAAATACAGGTGTGCCAAGAATTCATGGGTGAAGAAGGAAGTACCCATAGCCCCTGCAAGCTAGGAGGGGAGCTTTGCTCTTGTCTGGGTTCTCTGTTCAAGGCATTTCATGGGAGGTGATCCATGGATGAGCACTCGCTCCAGTTCTGATCCCAGCAGACCAGCAAATCCCACATGGAGCAGTGCAAACCTATGGCATGTGATCTTCCTCAGAATAAAACCAGGCGTGATTGAAACCTGCACTTTTCAGACTTGGAAGCTGAAGAGCATTTCCATCAAACACAAAATCCAAGTAGACAGAGGAGATCCTTCAGGGACTGGGAAGACCTCAGGAGGTAACAGAATTAGACTGGGCTGGCCAGCCCTCCAAAACATGGTGCTTCCACTACTTGAACGATGATTCTTGACAAAAAAAAAGTCTGTATCAGGGAAAAACCAAAAGACTAGATGGATTTTATGGACCCTTATGAGTGTTATAAAAAATGTATAGCTTCTTGTGGATTGCTGGCTCATGGTTTGGGACAAAATCTTTAAAGGGAGGATGTGTGCTCATTAAGATACGGTGACACTGGGAAACCAATACCTTTTTCTGCAAGGGTATGAACTCTGAGCTGAGCTTGCTCTTTACTTTGTTCTAGGTTTTGGAGTGCTATGGTTTACCAGCACAGGTGCTCTCTCACTTTATTCTTCTTGACAGGATTTTTGGGGTTACTGAGTACTCCACATGGGATCAGACATTCCTATGATCTCAAAAAATCAGCTGAATCAACTGAAAATGTAGCCTTGAGCATAACAAGAAGCACTAGTGTATGATGGACTTGCAAGAGCTGGATCCATACGTGAGAGCTTGATCTCTTGGCAGTCTGTGTTGTCAGGGACCAGAAGAAAACCAGAAGAAAACACCCAAACACTAAGATGGGAGCTCAGTGTGTGCAGAGCCTGAGTAAACATCTCAGTACCTCTCCACAGGTCCTCTATACTTAGATTTGAATCACACTCTTCCCCTATGTCCCTTATGAAAATGGGAACAGTTTTTACACTAGTGGGATGATGGCAAGAGGGGCACCTTGTGGATTGTTTGAACCTCACCACTGGAGAGCAAATCCAAGAAAAGCAGACAAAAGGCAAAGGCTTCCCTGTGGTTGAAAGGTTCAGCTTTGTGAATGCTGATGCAGACCTATTTTGTTTACACACTTGCTAATTAATTGTGTTTGCCTAGTTGTCTCACTAGACTAATGGTTAGTTTTACTCTGTAAATAAGGCAATCTGTGGTTATAGCAGAACAGAATCTCTCACTGTGAGCTTGTCAAATAAATGCATATTGCAAAATACAAATATCTCCTCTGTCCTGTGTGCAAAAGCCTGCATTGTAATTCTGTAAAGAGTTGTCTGGTTGAGAAATAAACCTCCTGTAAAACACACAGGGTTGGGAAGATACAGGTGGTGAATTTGAAATCCATGAGTAATTTCAGACATCCAGCTGGTTTGTGTTACTGAAAGCATCACTGCTTTCCCAGAGTAGGAAGGAAGGGCAGGGTTATGGGGTAGATCACCCAGCATTTGTCTGATGAGGTGTTGGGTGCACAGCCCTCAGAGCCTGCTGCAGACCAAGAGGTTTCATGGGATAGGGACCATAGGAAGTAAATATGGCTTTGCAGTGAGGATAAGGATCCTGGAGAAATCCAGGCAATACCATAACATTGTGCTTGCTTATATGTTATGATGATGCTAATTTATATTTTATGATGACACATTGCCTCTTCTGACTGCTTAATCCTTAGGAGAACTTAGCACCTGCAAGCTCCTGTGGCTCTTGCAAGTGGTCACGAGTAGATGTGAGCTGAGGACCTCTCCCCCATGACCCTGAAAGGCAGCTCACAGAACTAGTCCAGACACGTGGTGCTTTAGGTGAGAGAAATTCCATCTTTGTGTGGCAGCAGCCAAAGTTGCAGTGCAGAGGTGTGCAGAAGGGCTGATCACTTGCAGTAACTGGGAGTTCAGGGGCTGCCTCAGAAAGCTCATGAGCAGCTTTATGTTCACTCCAGGCTTTTCCTGCTCTGCTCCTTTGTGCTGGCTCTGTGGCACAGAGCAGAGCACTGCTCAAATCTCGCTGCTACCTGCTGCCCTGGCCTATCATGCACAGCATCCTTAAATAGCAAAAGCACAAGAATGAGGCAACACATGAAATTGCTGATGTGGATGAGTATTTCACAGGCATCTCTCCTTTAGTCAGGGAGAAAAGCAAACTGAAGATGTGTCAGCATACTCACAACAGCATCACTCAGGATGACCATGCACGTGATTAAGCAAATTGCTTTCAGGGAAGTGACTCATTGCTTTGGGTTTGCTTTTTTATTTTTTCTTGCATTATACATAATAAGTATATAACTGTGTTTTGGGTTTGCTTTTATTATTTTTTCTTACATTATACATAATAAGTATATAACAGTGTTTTTGTTTATGAATGGCTCTGGGACAAAAATACACACTGTGTGCATCATCAGTTAAGTAATCCATGTCTGCCTTTATCCAAGGATGCAGACATTAGGAAAGTGAAACAACTGAAGGATGACCATCATGTAATAATTATGTTTCAGTGTCTCCTCATATTGAGTCAGATCATTGTGATGGAGGATAGCTTCTGGGAGATTGTTCTCCCTGAGCATCTCTTAGAAGTTGTGAGAGTCAGCATGTCTTGCCTTGCTGTGTTTATTCTGAAGTACTCAGATCTATCTTGTCCTGTTGTTCTGGTTAATTTGCTAATGGATAATTGATTTCAAGAGAGAGAAAAGTTTCCTGTTCATAGTCAGCTTTACAATCCTGCCTGCCTGGATATGTAGGATGGCAAGATACTGGCTCTCAGATCCTATTTCTGATCTTCCACCTCCTCCCAGTAGGTATCTGATGTCCTGGTTTACCATGTGTCCCAGCCAACAATTATGCCTGAGCAAGTCAATACTGAACAGGTGTCCCAGGGTGCAGCTTATCAGGTGCAGATTATCATCTCAATTCTACTGGATTCAGGGACTTGTGTGCTCTTCAGAAACACACAGCCAGTCACTGTAGAAGAAAGTTGGGTTAGTGGCTTTTTGTTTATTTTTCCCCACTAACCAGGAATAGAGAGCTGTGAATTGAACATCGTGTTTTATGTAAAACTTCCTGTGTGGTCTGCAACAAGTCATTAGTTGAATTTGCTGTTGTCTGTAAAGAAATAATGTTTCACTGCCATTTGTGTCCTTGAAAGTCAGCCTTCAGTTCACTGGGCCTCTGCAGCCATTTGCAAATTGTTTCAATTTATGAGCATGGGACAAGTGTTGGAAATCCTCTCTGCTTAAGAACATTAAGAAGCATTTCAGTACTCATAAAAGTGAATGCTGAGAAAAGGTAATTTGAAAATTATTGCTGTGATTATCAAACTGCAGTACCAGTAAATAATGTGGTATCATAAATGTAGTAAATAATTTGCATCCAATTTCCACATTTTATTACAGCGTCTGTCTGGAATTTGAAGTGCTTCATCTCAGCCAGTTTCTGTAGCTCAGCCCTGGGGGAAGATCAGGGTTTGCTGGTTTTGTTAACTCTTGAAAGCAAAAATCAAAGATGGCAATTGCATCAACTTCCTACATCCAGGGGTGGAGGAGGCTCCCCTCTCAATAGCTTCAATGCCAAATTCAAATCCTCCTTTAACCCCAGAACCAAATCCCTTGAAGTTTAGCCCTGGTTTTATCGCTGACAACCCTCCCAGGAGTTCCGAGACAATCCTCTGTGCAGAAGGGAAGAGCCCAGGGCTGTATCCAGCCCTGGCAAGGCAGCTCAGACAAGCCCAGCTGGCAGGACCTTGCCGTGCCAAGAGCATCCCGCTGGTCACTCCCGGGCGTGGCTGGGCAGTGGCACCGTGAGCCATTTCCCCGCTTACCCGAGCTGCAGGTGCAGGTTTTGCTTTTGCTGGAGAGAAGCACAGCGAAGTGGGAGCACTGACACAGCCCCACGTTTGCATTATCCAGAGAGGTTCATTGTGGGAATGAATGGCTGTGCACCTCACCTGCCAGTGGCTGGCAGCTGGGCAAACCCCGGGTCTCCAGCTGTCCCACGCGGTGCCACGGCTGACAGCAGCATGTGGCTCGCTCTCCCCGTGCCCCCACTCAAGGTGTTTTGAGGCTGAACTGCATCTGTGTCACCACACCCCATCAATTTGCCACTTGGCTTGCCTAAAAAGCTGTCACAGATGTTTGTGGTTGACATCTTTCAGTTCCCAATGTGAAACAGTCTCTGAGGGCTCTCCACTGAGTTCTGTATCTTTCTCTGGCTGGTTTCATGGGAATGAGCAGATAAGATTGCTTTTTTCTCCCATTGTGCCCATTGTGGTTATTCCTCAAAAGGCTGGAGCTGCTTTTCTGAGTTTATAAGAATGTGAGTGTAAGAGATGGCTCTGCAGGCCGCCAGTGTGTGCTCCCTCAATGTCATCCCCCAGGACAGGTGGTTACCCTGGAGCAGTGGGATTGCATTTGGATGCCTGTGCACCTGTGTTGTCCAGCATTTCCCCCTAATCGTGACAGTCACCCCCCTGCTTCAACCTCTGATGCTGTTTCTGTCCCAGGTGGAAGAGGACATGCCCCTCCTCATCAGTGCCAGCATATCCAGTGCTCTGTCACATGGTTTCTCTCTGAATTTCCTGCAGCTGATGAGTCTGCCATTGTAGGACAGCTGCAGCAGAAGAGCTGGATTCATCCCCACAATTTCCTTCTACTGGATTCTGCTCTCACAGTGTTTTTCCAGAGTCATCTGTTCCAAGGGAATTGTAACCAGCTGTTGTCACGATGGACCCATATAATGGACCCATACTGGTCCCACATATGGCCAAAAAAAGTTCAGGAGTAGCAGCTGATGCACTGCACACACCTTCCAGACCATCAGTACAGGTCAAATCATCAGCATCCTTTAGCCTGGCCATCATAATGAAGATTCCCTTGGGAGGGCAGACCCAGAGATGCTTCTGCTGATCAGAACTTTTTATGGATTAAATAATCTACTTCATAGACTCATAGGATCTCAGAATGGCCTGGCTTGGAAGGGACCTTAAAGATCATCTTGTTTCAACCCCCCTGCCAGAGCAGGGACACCTTCCCCTATCCCACCTTGCTCAGAGCCCCATCCAACCTGGCCTTGGACACTGCCAGGGATTCAGGGGCAGCCACAGCTGCTCTGGGCAGCCTGTGCCAGGGCCTCAGCACCCTCACAGGGAACAATTTCTTCCATATACCCAATCTAACCCTGCTCTCTGTCAGTGTGAAGCCATTCCCCCTTATCCTGTCACTCCAGGCCCTTGTCCAGAGTCTCTCTCCATCTTTCCTGTGGGCTCCCTGCAGGCACTGCAAGGCCACAGTGAGGTCACCCCAAAGCCTTTTCTTCTGAACAATCCCAATTCCCTCAGCCTTTCCTCATGGCTCCGAGTACAGTGCATTGTGTGTCTTTAGGTGGTTCTCCTACAGGGACCTGCTGAAGTTTTGGGGAGTTGCTGGGTGTATCAGGAGAACACAAGAATCTGCTGACTGACAGGCAGCCAATTGATCAGATCCATGTGGTGATGGTTTGCTCAGGGCAGCTGTAGAAGATTTAACTGGTTGCCACAATATGTGGCCATGAGTCTTTTAGCCTGGATTCAGCCTCACACAGGCTCAAAACAGGCAGGTCACATCCACACCATGGCTCCTCTGCTATGCTCTGGAGCAAATTTTAGGACCAGAACACAGTTGTAGCAGATAAAAAGCTGCATTTATGAATTGGTACCAGCAACATCACCTCACAGTGAGATGACCCCACTGTGGGTGTCCCAGAGCAGTGTCCTCAGAACCATGGCCTGTCCCCACCAGGCGTGGGGTGGTGGGGATGGCAGGGTGCAGGTGAGGACCTTCTTTTCTCCTCCCCAGCCTGTGGCTGCCCCTCCATGCTGAGCTGCACAGCCTCTCTGGGGACCCAGCAGAGGCAGCCCTGTACAGCAGTGACATCCTCCTTTTGCCTGCATCCCTCACATTCAACACTGGGAGCCCCTATGGCTGCCTTGGCTGTTTGGGCTTTCCAAGTTCAGCTTAGACACAAACCAAGGCTGGGTCCAGTTTGTCTTTTCAAAGGGTGAGCCCGAATCCCTCTTTTTTCAGTCTTGTACTCACAGACTTTATAAGATCCCAAACTGAGATTCAGCTTTTCTAACACATTTTTTATGCTTTTCCTCATGTTTTCCTCCTCGAATCTGAAAATTCACATTTTGCTTTGTGTATGTACTGTGTTTTACCTTTCTTTACTTGTGACTTGGGCATGCCCTGCAGGCTGTTAATGCTGGCCTGGCTTCACCCATCAGCAGCAATCCTTCCCCACTGGGCAGCAAGGTCTGTTTCCAGGCCCCTTCTAGGATCTGGCTCCACCTTTTGTAACACTTTTTGCCAACAGAAAGGTTTCATGCAGCCTGGGCGAGGATTTTATGCCTGAGAGCTGATGTCTGTCAGCTCTTTGTTCCAGCTGTGGAGACAATCTCTTTTCAGCATCAAATGTAGGTGTGTCTCTTGCTCTGGTTTCCAGCTTCTAACAAGAAAAGGACAAAACAAAAGGGCTTCTGTTCTCAGATGGTTTCAGAATAAGGTGAAGTGCTATATTTCTTGCATTTATATCACATCAAGTGATTTTGCCCTTGAGGACAGCATTACCTCACACAAAACAAGAGAACGTCTGTGTGCTGAAATGTCAGGCCTCATGAGACAAAGATTTCTCTTTCTAAGTGCTGTAGCTTTCCACAGTTCTCCCTCCTGGTTGATATTTTATTGGTTCTTGTGCACAGCTGTGCACAGGTTTCCTGAGCACAGTGGACAGTTTTTATTTAACACAAGGGAGGGACCAGTCACAGCAAGTGGAGCAGCCAGGTTAAACTGCTTTAACACCAGTGCTCTCCTGCACAGCAGTGTGTTTGCAGAGCCCTGCTTCCCCCTTGGCATATTCTTGTTTAACAAATATCTCAATCTCTATGGCTCTGCTTCAGCTCTGCCTCGTTTGTCTTGTCTTTCCCTGGTGCAAGTTCAGAAGGGCAGCACCTGTGTTCCTATTTGTACATCAGAGCCTTCACCTCAGCCAGGGGCTCTTGGCACTGTGAGCTGCAGAAGCAGCATCTCCTTAGGCCATTAAGGAGAAAGGGAACACAGCTGACATCTGATTCCCCAGTTAATCCATAGGCCCCGTGCTAATTGCCTTTACACACCAGGCTGCACAGCCTAAGTGCAGGAAAACAGCTTGTGTCAATGCAGAGAAGAGTTAATGAGAATAATCAGCCATCAACACATCAAATCAGATAATAAATGCTGGAGAGCACATCTGATGGCTCAGAGCTTTTTGTAATTTGTGAGGGTTGCTGGTTTTTTACTTCCCAGTAGAAGAGCAGCCACTCCTGCACAACTTGGCTTCATAGGAATTGGTTTTTTCTAAGGATTATAGATCAAATAAAAATGTATGGTGAATTACAGCAGCTGGGGTTAAAATCCTAGACTTACCCATTAAAATTGTAGTCTACCAAGGCCATGTTTCACTCTGCAGGTCAAGGACCTCAGAGCCAGCTGGGGAAAGCTGGGGAGTTTGGAGCTCTGTCAGTGCAAACACGTTTACCCACAGGCTCAGGTGTGGGGACTGGGGGAGAAGGGGCAGAAGCACAACAGTGAAGTGTGCCAGACTTCCCTTGTGTGCTGCTTTACCCTCACACAGGGTCTGTATGTGAAGATTAGTCCTTACTATAACCACAGAGAAACTAAGGAAAAGCATCTGGAAATAAACTACCTGGAGCTAGAAGTTTGGGAATAGCAATTGGAGGAGTTTTCTAAACATTGGTTAGATACTTTGCTTGCCAGTTTCAAAGCTCTCCCCAGTCAATTAATGTATTTATGTGGCACCTCTTCACAGTAGAAATCGGCAAATGCTGCAAAGCCCTTCTCTTTGGTGTGGGAAATAGCTGAAAATCAATAGTCTGGAGAGTATAAATGCAGAAAATTAACACTGCTGAGTGCTTTCTAAGCAAGTCAGAAGGGGACTTGTATAGGCAATGCCATCAGTAGATGGGATTTGCTGTTCCTCTTCAGATGAAGCTGCTGTAGGATCTTTCATGACCCATTCCCATCACTAGTAACGTTACAAGAGTGGGTGAGAGCCTTTCAGCTTCTAACTTCACCCAAGGAAGGAGTCTTGCAGTGGCACAGAGCTGCTGGAAACCTTTCTTGGGCATTTGCTCCAGCAGATGGACACTTGGAAGGGACTGGAGCTGGCTGCTGCCTCATCCAGCTGCTTTGCAGAGCACAGAGCTTTTTTGTCTTGCAAGTGTCTCCTAAACACAGCTGATTCCCTCCTGTACCATGCTTTCCTCTGGTGAACCACTGAGACCCTGGTCTTTCTCCTGCCTCAGGGCTTTTTTAGGATGGATTTCTTCCCTCCTGGTAGAGCACTGTGGAGTAAGACACTGCTCATTTTGTTGTGTCTTTTGTGTTCATCCACTATGGGATAGAAGACCATAGTTCCCACCAAGGAGCAGAGCAGCATAACAGGATCTGCAGCTGGACCATTTCCCATACAAAGCCATCTTTTAAAGCATTGTTCTTCTTTTCAGTGTACTCATGTGGCTGTAGAGCTGGAAATAATATTGGTGTGGTTTGGTATTGAGGCAGATTAATTGTATTCCAGCCATGCATTGTGCCAGGATGCTCTTTCCTGCCAGTTTTTAATGTCACTCTGAAGCAGCACATGCCCACAGCTCGATTTCCTCACCTGTCCCATGGGCATTATTAGTTTGGCATAATCAAGCAGTTGACAGCAGCTGCCTGGGTGAGTTTCACCAGAAGGACTGGCAGAAATATTTCCTCTTCCACCACAGGACATATTTGAAATACTGCTGGATTTATAAAGCCTGCTTCATTGCATGGAAAGGCAGCGAGGATCCTTTCTTGGAGAGTTATTGAGAGCTCCACAGATGAAAATCCTGCTGACAAGTTTCAGTTAGCACTAAAGTGAAAATATACTGTGTTTTTCAGTTATTTCTCCTTTTGCCAAGATCTGATCCCAAAATGAAAAATATCAGAACAAAAAAACTCTTTATGAACATTACAGGAAAATTGTCCCATGAAATTTGAGACCTTCAATTAGTCCACATTAGGTCTTCATGGGGTAAAGGATATCAATGAACAAGGAGAACATTTCTATTTCTGTGGCTCTAACTTGTTTTCTAATTGCTTTGAGCCATTTCCAGCCAGCCTAAATTCCAGCTAAATGTCTGTGCCTGTAGTGGGTTTAGTGCCTCTGGAGAGAAATTCAGAGAGCCTGAGGGAAGTGCAGAGTGAGTGTTTTGAATCAGGAGACAAAGATGACACTTGGTGGCATTTAAGCCAGCTGAATATGCCCATTTTCTTCTGTTTGTTTTTTTTCTAATGGTGATACCAGCTGGTTTGTTTAGCATTTATTTCTGTCCTCTCTTTTTTAGGAGATGGGCTGTGTAGGAGGATGAGAAAATTCTTTTCTTCTAAGGGGCACAAGGTACAAACTCAACCTTTGTCCAGTGGATGCTGTAGGATCCTTCCAGAAGGAGGCTCTTGTCCATGCTTCCTTCACACTGTATCTCACAAGGAAGTGGAACTTCTAAGTGACTACAAGACCAGCAATTCAGAAACAATCACCCATTTGAGCTGCACAGGTTAAAAGATAATAAATATTTGTACAGTAATTAGAGTATAAAATAAAAGGATGTACAAAGTTCTAGTCAGGAGGGAAGTGGGTGGTTCTATGTCAGAGTAACCCTTTGGGGGCTGGATCTCTGCATCCTCCTTTGTGCAGTGCCAGGGGCTGTAGGTGCTCTGGAATACCCCATGGTTTCCTGGATTTTCATAGGCATGGTGCTGTTAACCACAAAGATGTTATCCCTGTTGTCCTACCAGCTCTTCTCAGGAGGAAAATTATGGAAAGCATGGGTGTGAACCACATTGATTGTAGGACCAGTGCCAATCCTCCAATGAAAATATTTCATTTTAGACCATAAAAAAGTTCTGTCAGAGTTGGTGTATGGTTCTGGAGACATAAGAACCTTAATATTTTAGGCAGGTCATTTTTCAGTCATCAGACAACCACAGCCACTTTCAGTTCTTCAGGGAATTAAAACCAAAACACCCAGTGATGTCAAACTATGACATCTCTCCTCTCTGGGGCCTGCAGCCTTCCAGAACACTGCTGGGAATCGGGAAGGAAAGGCAGAGAAAAGTAAAGAAAATTGTGCAGTGGAAGCCAGCCTGCCTTTTTCTAACCCCTGCTCCTGGGGTCTAACACCAGAGGCATTACTGCCATCTCCAGCCTGTGGCCCCAGGGTGCTCAGCTCCAGCCAGAGGTGCTGGATAAACCCATAAACCTCTCCTCTTCCACAGGGACAAGCATTTGGCTTCTGCTGAGGCTTTTGGGAAGATTCTGTCTTGCTCCTAGAACAGACTTGGCCTTCTCCTTTGTGAAAGGCACTGGCTTTGCTGTCATCTTGCAAACTGAGAACCCCTTATTGCCCTACAGGAAAGTGAGCCATGAGGATGGGCAGGTCTCAGATCCCATTTTCTTCTTCCTTGATTCCAGCCCCTGCACTCTCTCCACACTCATGACTCCAGGAAGGCATTAAAAACTGTGGCTCATTTCTTTCTATCTTTGCTACTTGCACGGCCCTTTACACTGCAGTATTTAAAGACTTTTAATGTATTTATCTTCCCACTAGAACACTAAAATAGGGAATGACCATTATCCAGAATTTACAGATGAATAATTAAGACATAGGAACCTTAATTCCTAGATTCTGGAATGCATCTAAAGCAGTGTGGCCAGCACAAGGAAGAGATTCTGCCCCTGTACACCTGGTGTGCTGCATCCAGCTCTGGGGTCCTCAGCACAGGAGAGGCATGGAGCTGTTGGAGGGCCACGAGTCAGAGGGATGGAGCAGCCCTCCTGTGAGGAAAGGCTCAGACACTCGGGTTTTTCAGCCTGGAGAAGACAAGGCTCCAGGCAGACACCGTTGTAGCCCTCCAGCAGCTGGAAGGAGTTTGTAAAAAACACGGGGACAAACATTTTGTCAGGGCCTGATGTGACAGGACAAGGAGTAATTGGTTTTAAATTGTAAGAGGATCGATTCAGATTACATACAAGGAAAAAATGTCCTTACAATGAGGGTGATGAAGCACTGGCACAGGTTGCCCAGAGATGTGGTGGATGCCCAGTTCCTGGAAACATTCAAGACCAGGCTGGCTGGGGCTCTGAGTAACGTGATCTGGTTGAAGATGCCCTTGCCCGTGGAAGTTCAAAGAGCAGTTTTCCCTGGTTTTATGATTACATGATTATGATTATAAACACAGCATAACCTTTACACAGAAAGACTATTACAACATATAATCATATAGAAGTGAAAAAAAAAGGGAAAAGCTTTGCTACTTCACAGAAAATTTGCTGTTGCTTTTATATTCCCCAGCCTTGTAAAGAGCCTTTGTGAATTTTCTCACCTAATGCTCCAGCAGTAGCTCTCCTTTGAGCTTCTTATCTGTCAGCTAAAGCATTTTAGATAACACTTCTCCCATACACCCAACTTTTCAAGCACCTTGTGCATGCAAAGCTGTAAATAAAAGTTGCAACTACAATGTGTCTCACATGCAGCCACCTGAGCACCTTCTTTCATTCTGCTTTCTGTATGAATACAGGATCATTTCCACCTTGTGCACCCTCAGAAACTTGAGGGTGGGTAGAATGGTACCTCCAGTGTATTTTTGCCAATGAATCTTTATCTACACAACAGTCTCTGGCAGGATTAGAGATTCCAAAAACTGGAATGCACCTACACAGATCCCCACAATAAAAAGAACCTTCTTTTGAATGAGGCAAGAAAATCACTGAATCACAGAGTGGTTTGGGTTGGAGTGGACCATGAAGATCAGCCACTTCCATCCCCCTGCCATGGGCAGGGACACCTTCCCCTGTCCCAGCTTGCTCGGAGCCACATCCAGCCTGGCTTTGGACACTGCCAGGGATCCAGGGGCAGCCGCAGCTGCTCTGGGCACCTGTGCCAGGGGCTCAGCACCCTCAGGGGAACAATTTCTTCCTAACATCCAGTTAAAACTATCCTTCAGCTTAAGGTCATTGAATATATGCATTTAATATCTGTCAAACATATGCTTTGGCTGATCAGACCGTGATTGGTTTGCAGGCAGAGAAATGCAGTTACTTGTTTGCTCTCCAGGCACATTTCAGAATATGTCAAGATAATTTCCTTCAGTCCCCACAGTCCTGTGCATCACAAGCTGTTTGTTTATTTTCTTCTGGAGCCTCTGGCTGCAGTGCTTTGAGGTGAGGACACCAGTCAGTAATGTCTGTTTGGAGCAATGGGTAGTTGGCTGAGGGAGACCTGAATCACAGCTCAGATTCCAGAGTGGCATCTGGGAGTTTTGTAAAGCAGTGTCACCATCAACAGTTCTGATTTTTATCCCTTCCATTTTAGTTCAAATGTAAAAACCAAAGCAGGGAATGTAGGGGACTCTTCCCTTCATAAATGCATCTGTAAAGGACACATCTATTTTAAAAGGCTATTTTTTGGAGAAACAACCTGCAGCATGAGAGCTAACTTCAGTAACTATCCCCTAACATTTATGTAGGGCATTGTAAATCAATGGAGCATAAACCAAGGTGGTTGTCCAGTGAGAAGGCTGAATTCCCTTTGTCCTTCACCAGTATTTCAACTACAGACCTGTGAGGAGCATTTCTGGTTTGGAGATAAGATTACCCAGGAGAACACTATCTGAAAGGGAAAAAGAAGGAGAGTAACTAGTCTGAGTTATTAAAACAGGAGAATAGCTTAATTTCATCTTCTGCTCTCTGCTGACTCACTTTGACCTTGAACAAGGCCTCTTTATGTTTTCCTGACTGTAAGAAAGAAGTAATAATATTTTATGCTTCCTGGAAAATGATGTGAATATAGCTCAACATTTCTAATGTGCTCATATAGAATGCATGGTGGGGGGACACAAAATTCTTTTTCCATATGACACATGCAGGAAGATTTATAACCACAATATCCATAGAATTGCAAACTTCCATTCAGGTTGTGTTGTCCCACCCAGGACATTACCTTTTTTACCCCTCTATAATTATCTTCATTTTTTTTTTTTCTGAAAGAGTCAATCAAAATAACTCTTCAATTCCAAGATTCGAGCTTGGAATGAAAAACCATAAATTTTTGTCCTCTTACAAATAGTTTGGTGATTTTGCTTAGAGAGATTCTGGCATCACTGTCTGATTATGGGCAGTGTCTACTGATTTGGGGTGAAGTCCCTTTTAGACCTTCTGTCACAAAACATCTGGCAAGGAAGTGCTCAGCAATGGAAAACCCTGGAATGTCACTTCTGCCATGCTTGAGCCTCTGATGAGGTTATCATTTAAAGGTGGAAAAACTTCTGAGCAAACAGTAGCAGCATTTCAGGTGGGAAAGGAGACCTGTATTCTGAAATGAGGATTTTGGACACTCTGTGGACATGTGCACTGTCTGTATTTTTATACAAGAGAAGGTATTACTTCTTTGGACCTGTAAATCAGTGTGACTTTGATTCCTGAGAAGGTTCTGAAACAGCTGTTAAAAAAAACCCCAACTTTGTAAGTACCTCAATGATATAAATTGATATCTGATAAAGGAAATAAACTGATAAAGGAAATAGTGAACAAGGATTGTTGAGGATGCATCATGCCAAGCCTGAGGAATTTCTGCCTTTGGCTGCTTATGTGGCCTAGTGGGGGAAACAAGGAGGCTACAACTCATGTAGTATAATCTCAATACTAAGAAGTGACATTTCTGCCACTTCTTAGTGACATTCCTAAGAGCAAACTAAAGAAATCGATGTGTTGATGTGGTTGTGAGAAGAAAGGTGTGCAGTGGTTGGAAACTTGCTCCCAAAGAGTGCTCACAGCTCTTTCATGATGCCCTGTTCTGGCCCTGGCTCTGTTCAGCACTGCTGAGTTTGGAGGACAGTGAGAGAATATGGTCACTGTGTTAGGGACTGGGAAAATAAATCAAGGTTGCAAGTGCTGTGGACACAAGCGTCAGAATTCAACACATGCTTGAAAATTCAGAGGGAATCTGAAATGAAAGCAGTTAAAGTTCAGCAAAACCTTTCTCCTTTCAGATGAGAAATTCAGTAAACAAGCAGAGAAATTGAAGTTATCAGCTAGGAAGCATCACAGCAGATTCTTCTGACTGCACCCTTATGATTTAAGGTAGCATTTTGTCTCTTAACACCTGAATGTGAGGAGAGCAAAGCACTGGAATGGATTGCCTATGAAGATAATGAAATCTCCAGTTGGACATTTTTTAAGAACAAGGGAGACAAACATCTTTTGAAGATTTCTAGGTATCATTCACTAGAGAATCTCTTTTTATCCCCTCACATTCCTGGTGTTCTGTGATCCACACTACAGAGCTCCAGTCAGGTACATGTCAATAATCGGATACTGCTGAGGAAGAGAAGAGCTTTGTTCTGACAATAAAACTCTCTTTCTGTAGGCAGCAGTAGCAATTGTTCCACTTTCTGAAGTAGCAATGAACTGCCAGCTGGAGTCCTTTGTCTCAGCTGGGAGCAGTAAGTAGAAACAGGCAAGGGAAAAGCACAGGAAAGTAATCACCATAAGAGGGGTAGAAAAGAAAAGGCTGAGAAATGCTGCAGCAGCTTGGAAGGGATTGATGCAGGTGGGGGAACAGCTTTGCCTGTCCATTTTGGGATGAGAAAAAAAGAAAGTTTCCCTTTCACCTAAAGGATTTCAGCAGGATATCAGGATATCTTTCTGAAAGTGTGGCAAAGCATTACTACCCAGGGATATTGATTTCTTAAGGTGAAGATAAAAACATCAGGGTTGTGTCCAGATACTTTTAGGCTGCTTCAGTGCAGGATGTTGGGTGAAACAATCTCCTGAGACCTCTCCCAGCCTGCCAGATCCGTGAATTTATCTCTGGCAAGCATTTCTTTTGGCATGGTGGGAAAGCATAAGGAAATGGAGCCAAATGAATGTATCCGGGAAAATCACTGACTGGTAACGAGTGTGAACCTTTCTGAAGGAAAGAAAACAACTCTGTTGCAACATCCCACTACCAGGATGCTTTATAAACATAATTATTTTTATGTTGTTTTGCAACTCAGTTTTCCAGACTTCTGTTAAGGCCCAAAATTTCTTACAGGAGCCAGACCACGCTGTAACTTGGAGTGTTTGTGTCCTGCTCTCATTTATGCTCTGGTAAATCTCCTGAATTTTGGAGGACATCTCTTGTGAAGCTCTCCATGGGTCAAAATGTACTTTCAGAAACAGAACATGATGCACACAAGAGTTGCTTTTGGTTTGCCAATATGGTAAAAAGTCCACTGAAAGCTCATTCCATTGACAGTTAAATACATTTCTGGAAATGCTCGTCCTGCACATTTATTTCCAATTTGCTAAAATCAACTGGTGAGGACTAGGACTGCTGCCAGAACATGCCTTAACATCAAAAGTCTTCTCATCTTCCATCAGCATCTGCTTAATTGAGGCTGTAGAAAAAAGCATCTGCTGCTTTCCCTCTGTTCAGTGGTGAAAAGAAAGTGCTTGGCATTTGACAAGCTGGAAAAAGTTGAAATATTTGACTGTTAGATTGAAAATCATCCAGTGAATGTGAACCCAAAAAATGACACTGTTTCATGTGTTTCAACATAGAAATCCAAGTGCAGGCAATACATGCTGTGCTCTTTCAAAAGCCAAAGAAATTCTCTGCTTTTCCAGTTAGCTGGATTACTGTTCATTTTTGAGAGGCAAACCTTTCAGTGACTTTTCTTTTTACCATAATAATTTTTCTGGAGGAAAAATGATTTCATGGTGTATTACTGGACCTGTCAGCAGGAAGAAATAATGAGCCTCACTTTGCCATTCTTTAGCAGAGAATTTGTTGAGAAATCAGCCCTCACCACTCTGCAGTTGCATTGATGTGAAAACAGCCATAAGAAATCTGGGATGTGGATTATTGGTGCTGTTACCTGGGGACTTAAGCAGCAAAAAGATGACAAACATAGCAACAAACACTTTAGCCAGAATATCTGGTTTTTGTAGGGTAAAGAAAAGAGCTTAGAGGCAGGAATTCTTCCATGAACTGGCATCACAACTCTGCATCTCAAAGTGGGCACCCAGCAGCTGCTAGATCAGCCTGCCCCCCTGAAGACACTGAAATGGTTCCTGTGCCAGGCATTTACCCCTGGCACACCCCTCCATGTCCCTGGGCAAGGCTGTCCTGAGCTCTCCTGATCCAGCAAGGTGGAACAGCTGCCTCGGCCACACAAACAGCTCCACCCTGAGCCATGTCCTGCTGCCTCCTGCCCACCTCGGGCTCAAACACTGAATTTCCCATCCAGGTGGAGGAGCTGGAGCTGCTGGGGAGGAGGACAGCAGCACGATGGTTGGATGGGACAGAAATATCAGGGAATTCCCATTCTTTGTGCTCCCAGCCCCACTGTGGGCTTTCCCTGCAAGAAGAGCCATGGAGGGATTTGCAGTTCAGATTGGTGCATGGTTTTATCTGAGAGCCTGGGATCACAACACTAGATTTGCCCATCACTCAGATTTAAATGTGTAGAGGATTAAGGCTTTGATTCAGGAAAACATTTCAACAAGAAGTCGTGTCTTTAGCAGAAGAACACTTTAAGGGCTGTGTTGAATCTGTAATAACCCCTTTCCTTTGATACTGTAAAATCTCTGTCAGAAAAGGCAGATATCTCAATGTCTAACTGCACTAGATAACTTGTGCAGTTAGAACAATAGAGTAAGAAAAAATGCTTTTAGAAGCAAAATTAAAAGTATTTGGCACGCATCAGAAACATTTTAAATACATTTAAATATGGAAAGCAATGCCATAAAACTGAATCAGTCACTAGAAATTTGAAATTCCCATTAAATGGTGGTGAACATTTTGCCTTAGTGAAGCGTATAGAACTCTTCCCTCCTGATGGCATGGTCTGATCTACAGTCACAGTGCCTTTACTCTAGACACTTCTACAACAGCTTTACCAGAGGTTGTTTTTTCTCTCTCCACATTTTTCTGAAGTCTTAGTCTGTAGTTCTGAAACTTTGGGTCTCCCCACGTTTATAGTCAAATCTCATTAGACAAAACTATATATAACTGAGGGATGAGCTCTTCTTTCCCTTTGACAGAGGAAGGCAAAAACCACACCAGGGTGGTACATAAGGTCAGGAAAAATAAAATTAATGTCTTTTGAGTATCATTAGGCATTGGAGCAGGCTAATATGGAACACAACAAATTCTCTTCCAGAAGTTTTTAAATCAAGATTAACTCCTTTTCTCAAACCAAGCTTTAACCAAAAAATGCATTACTGAAGGAGATTGGATGAAGTTTAGTTGCTTCTGTTATGGAAAGGGTCAGATAAGATGATACTAATGTCCTTTTCCAGCTTTAGAATTTCTGAGCACTTCACTGAACAAGCAAGAGAATGGATTTTAAGTACTTTAGTATTTTAAATTAAACCTCCCTTGCATAATGTGACTCTATATTTTCTCCTGCATTACCTGATGAAATTTTTCCTTCCCGAAAATAAATAAGGAAATATGTCAGCTTCTCACAGTCTCTCTAAAATGAATAATGCACCACTCAAAGGGATCTGTTTTCTGTTTATTTCTGGCCCAAAAAATGATTAGGACCTCAAAGAATTTTTAGAAGTATCCCATTTCTGTAAAGTAGACATTCTTTTCTGACAGCAGAATTTGAGGGCACATAGTAATTTCTCTAGATGTCTGTCACTGACATTTTGAATGTTTGCCCCTTGCTATAGGAGATGAGATAGGCAGCATAATATTAATCTCACATTTCAGTGAAGAAGTAAACATTTAAAAGCCTGTGAAGGATGGATGACACCATCACAGAGCTATAACACAACTCAGAGGGCCATTTCATATTTCCAACTACACCTCTGAAGCAACCTGAGGAGATATTTCATATTAGACCTGCTGGATTGGGGGTGGGCAGACTCCAAGAGGGGCACTCAAGTGTTACAGCATTCAACATGAAAAGTGCTGCAGGGCCCTTAGGAAGGAATGAGCACAACACATCTTCACACTCCTCACTGTCCCTGTGGCTGTGCTCTGACCAGGATTGTAAAAGGTTCATGTTGGACATCAGGAAGAATTTTTTTCATTGAAAAGCTGGTCAGGCATTGGAAGGAGCTGTCCAGGGAGGTGGTGGAGTCCCCATCCCTGGAGGTGTTCAAGAAATGACTGAATGTGGCACTCAGTGCTCTGGTTTAGCTGGCAAGGTGGGGATGGGTCAGGGGTTGGACTCAGTGATCTTGGAGGTCTTTTCCAACCTGAATGATTCTGTGATTCTATTAAAAAAAAAAATCATTGTTAGTTTGGATAATTTCTGTGTTTTGTTCTTCAAAGTCCTTCTTTTTGGCCACCTTTATTATATTTTTACATTTAATCTGCCAGAGGATATGATCCTTTCTATTTTCTCCTTTTGCACATGCCTTCAGCTTTTGAACTTCTTCCTCCTGCCTTTCCTTGCTCTGCTGCTGATCAAAGCTGGCTGTCCTCTGCCCTTTCCTCAAGCCTTTCTGCAAAGGCACTGAACTATTGGCCTGGCACCCCTCAGCAACCTCCATCCAATTTGCAGGAACTTAATTCTCAGAGTTGCCCCATTTAAATCCTTTTAAAATGGTTTTTCATTCTTATATGGTTCCTCTTTCTGGAGCTGAGCACATCTGTAATGGATATTTGGCCTCTGTAAATACTGTGCATTGCTCAGGTCTGAGCCAAGGGCTGGGTCTTGTATTATGAACTCCTTGACATGGAAGTATTTTAAAAGTCAGTCCCAGGAAGGGAATGTAACCAGGGTGCATCGAGTGAAAAGTATCAAGGCATTGCTTCTGAAACTGCAGATGACAAACCAGTCTGTCCTGGCACACGTGAGGTCACTGTTTGTGCACAACAGCTTGTCTTGTAATCAGACCGAGATGTTCCGGGCTGGAAAAGCTTCCTTGAGGGGACAAGCTGGTTAAGTGGCTGATATTCTCCAGAAAATCAGGCACAAACCCTTCTCTCAAGCTGCAGTTCACAGGGTGGCAGGAATAATGCACATGTAAGGAAGTCAGTTCAGTGCCTTATCAGCCCGATAAAGCAAAAGGAAATAAATGACTTTTGTTGTATCCTCATAATTTCCCTGAAGCACGGCAGTAGATTCTGGAGTGATGGGAAACGGTGGCTCTTATCAGAAAGAATGACTGTGCATTTATCAGTATAATAAACATGTGGCCACACCCAAACCCACTTCTGTTCCTGCCTCCTTTACCTAAGGATAGAAGGAAGGCTGATGATGAAGTCTTACCTGCAGACCCATGTTGAGATCACAGGAAACTGTCACATCCAATTTCAACATTCTTTCTAAAAATTCAGATCCTGAAGGATCAAGATCAAAAACCCTGTCATGAATGTGCCAAGTTTGTCTGGAAACATGCCAGGAGACCTTGTATCAAAGAAGTCTGGACCTTCTTTACATAAAATTCCTGTCTAATCCAGCAGAGCTTTTGTGTGGGGATGGCTTTAGGTGCATTTGCATACATCCAGGAAAGGGAGCAAGCCTTAACAGTGAAGCCTGATGTAGTGCTAACTTGGACAGGCAAATTTTGAGGGCAACTACTCAGGTGGTGAAATGATACAAAAATGTAAACTGAGAGTACTGATAGCAGTTGTTTAAGGATCTGTTGCAGCAGAAAAAGTGTCCCATTTACTAACATTTCCAGGTCTGTGTGAGGGAATGTCAGCTTAATTGTCTTACCTGGCTCCCATGGAGCTGCCACTGCCAGAGGAATTGTCAGGAGCTCTCTCCATAGGGGTGGGTGCACAGGGATTCTTTCACTCAGTAAATATGAAATCTCAGTTCCATAGCTTCAAATTGAAGGGAAAAACCATGCAAGTCAAACTGAGTGTTCCCCTTGATTTCTAAGCATTCTTGGAAGCCTCACAAGTTTCCATGTGAAACTCAGAAGGATCCCTCATGGCACTGCTGCAATGGGAAGAGATGCTCCAGGTTTCTTGGCTCCAACTTCGGATGAACAAATTTAGCAAACAAAGAGTGAGCTAAAAGAGAAACAACCTGAACTGCAGCAAGCCAGAATTTGTTGTGGCAGCATCTGGCTGAGGTAACTGCTGCCATTTAACTTATTCCTATGCACTATCTTCCTCCTCACTTGAAGAAAGAAGCTCTTTAATGACAAGATCTAGGCAGCTTCATCAGGAACTGGAAAAGGGGGCAAACACAGCTGCACAGGGAAATTCTATCTGCTGAGCACTCTGCCACAATCCTATAAAACCTACACAAAGTTACATTTACCTTTCTGATGATGCTCTCCTGACTTTAATAGAGCTGCCTCAATAGTAGCAGTATGGTTAAATAATTCTTTCCAAGGCTGGAATATGCAGAGCACCAAGTGAACCAGCTTGGGAAGGCTCAGGGCTGGGTGGAAATGACTGGCTGTGGCAAGCACATTTCTCTCACTCTCAGGATTTTTCATAGAGGTGCACAGAGAGAAATTGAAGAGAAAACAATTTCTATTTCTGCTCCTTGTTTTTCCCATGTGGAATGTGTTTGGAGAATTGTTCACCTGGAGTGAGTGCTTGATTGGATTCAGGTGAGGATTGTTTGAGCCTGATGGCCAATCCAATCCACCTGGGGCTGGACTCTCACAAGCAGGGTCATGAGTTAGATTAGAGTTAGAGTAAGAGAAAGTAGTATGTAGTTTTTAGTATCCTCCTTTTATATAGTATATTAATGTATTTTATCATAATTATAATAAAGAAATAATTCAGCTTTCTGAACTGAGTCAGACATTGTCTCTTCTTCCCACTGGGTTCGCCTGCATCCACAACAACTGGCTAATGGATGCTTGTCCAGGGAATATCAGTAACTCTTGTGAGAGCTTGATACCAACTTTAAAAGCAAGGAATGAAAATGAATTTATAACTGGTAAACAGAGAAAGGGTTTAAAAACCTCTCTGGGTTTTAGCCACGTGGCTGCTCTAAGTCAAGAATTCCTAGGAGGAAAAGCATGAGGTCAAGTGGTGGCTCAACCCCACTTTATCTCCAGGACAGTGACAAATGAAGGGCTGGATGGAAAATCGCTTGTGACATGTACAGATTTTTCCACAGCTAGTCTGAAACTCTACATTTTAACTGGTTTGGAGCATATGGAATGAAGATGGAGCAGTGAATAATAATGTATGCTTCAGTGACTTTCCCATAACGCTGCAATAACAAATAGGTAATAAAAATGTCACAGACACTGACGAAATACAGACTATCCTGTTCCTTTGTTGTGTTTTTGTCCCTAAATATAACTCAATATTGTGGCCATGATCTTTGCTTAATGGTGACCTTCAAGCTTAAAAACAAACATACACACACACAAAGGCACTCTGCTTTCTGACAGCAGAGGTAAAAATCCGTTCCTCCATAGGCCTTCTTCCTCAGAAATAATAAGAATGTTTTGGCTTTCCTAAGATATTGATGGGAACTGTCAGAAATACTGTTTTCCTAGCTTCTCCCTGAAGGCATTAGGGAATCACATCTTTAGTATACACATTTTTAATCCTAAATGTTTCCCCAAGTTGTTACATTTTTTATTCTCAGTTATTGCCTTTTTTTTCCTCAATGTAAACCATAGTGTACAGCCTGAATTAGCCAGCCTTTTCTCTATTCCTATTGTTTACCTCATTAACCTGTGGCAAACAGAATTAATAGAATTCAGGAATTTTTTGATCCTCAAAGGATCAAATTAATAGAATTAAGGAATTTTTTTCTACTATCTCTCTCTGGTCCTTTTAATTCTCTTTCCTGCCCCTTCTTTGTCCTTTCCAGCCTCATTCTCTGATATCTTAAAACTATTTCAGGATACAAATCAATGTGTGTGTTATGGAGGAAAAAAAAATTCTTTAGTGCTTTGGCTATGAATAATATTGAAGAGGTTTTTATTTCAAAGGCTTGAAAGACAGCAAAAGCTAAGGCAAAGAAAAAATGTTTTTAGAAGGGAAAAAACAATCAGAGTTTGCCAATGGGGTGGCTCTCCTTCCTCCCACAGGAAAAGAAAAAAAAGCCTGCAATGGTTTTTCCAAGATTTTTGGTTTCAGCATGATTTTATACCAGGAAAAGAACTAGTATGATTAATTTCCAAAAAAAGGAAGATAAAGAGATTGGCCAAGGAGCCTTCAAGGCAAACAGTGGTCATCACTGTAGGTCCCTGGCAAGATATTCTTGGGGAAGGGCTGATGGGGAAGGCAATTTAGCCATTGACTTCCTCGGGGCTGGGATTTAACCCCGAAGGGAAGGGAAAAGATGTGAAAACCTTCTCCTGTGCTGCACTGCAAGTCCTTCTCAGCTCTTCCTTTGGTTAGAGCCAAAGGTTAGAGCCAGCTCTGCTAGAGATTTTGGAAGCCTGACAGCACTCCCAAAAGGTAGATGCTGTTCTGAAGGCAAAGAACTCTGAGCTGCACCACTGAAAAAGTGAAGAGAGCAGGAAAAGGAGCATTGGCATAGGAGGCTCCATAAGGAGACTTTGCTCCTTTGACAGAAATCACTCCTGATGAGAGCAGCATTTTCAGGATTACTCTGAGATGTCAGTGAACCCCCAGACAGCTCCCTGGCATCTCTGCTGAAACTCTGATGTGACCCGTGGGCACAGCCTTTCTGTACTCTCTTTCCAGAAGGCTTAATTAACTCCAGCTGGATTTGCAGGAATCCTGAGGATTTTCTCTAGGAGCACAACCTCTTGGAGCACAAAAGCTCTGACAAAAACCTGGAGCTTCTGACAGCTGTATCATTATCTCACCTCCTTTGTGAAGCCAGGAATAAAAGAGAAATCTTTTGTGCTGTATGTGTTACTTCCCTACACTGCCCTTTTAAGCCACTTAGGCTGAAAATTTAAGCTTCTTCTCTATGCCCTTATTCTGAAAATTGCAGATATTGGTGTTTACCTCTGGCTTCAACTCTTATGGATATAGGTCTTCTTTGCATGGTTAATCACATGTACTTTTGTGAAATAGCTTTTGTAGTGCTGCTTCTTTCCCCCAGTGATACTAAAAGTGGATATTTTCCAGAACTGTTGTGCCACCATTTCTTCATGATGCTGCCTAGATTAATTTTGAAAACACAGCCACGGGTGCTACTACAGATTTCAGATTTTTATCACGTGCAGGGTCAGCCAAATGGGAGTTTTCCCTGTAATGAAACCCTCTTGAGAGTTTTGCCTTTCCCAGCTCTAGTTTGTCATCCAAATCCTAGACTTAAAAGAGTTTTTGAAGTCCCAGCACAAGCATGTGTAAGCACGAGGTAGCTTTTTCTCCAAACAACTCCTCTCTTGATCATCATCAGCCAGATTCCCAGGCTGCTCCCTGGGGATGCAGCAGGACCTTCAGGAAGCCCTTGCTGTTGTTTGGTATAATCTCCACAGCATATTTCAGAAGGGCTTCTGAGCCCGTGGTTCTGAGAGGTCTGAGAGGTTCCTCTCAGGAGGAAGTGTGAGTAAATATTTAAAGATGCAGTCAGTCTTCTTGAAGGGCAGAGTTCACTCTGGATGGGCTCCTAGAGCAGAAGAGAGAGATTCAAGCACTTGAAAGGTTTCTAACAAGCTCCAGCCACAGATGACTGGAACTGTTCAGATCTAACAATTCAGTTTGATCACGTTTCTAGCTCTGATAAGACATTTTTTGTAAACACAAAACATTGTGCCCATTGAGCTCCAGCTTCCTTTTAAAAAGTGGCTGAACAATTTCCTGGACAAAGCTATATAGAACTGAAAAAAAACCCAAAACAAACAAACAAACAAAACCCCAAACAAACAAACGAACAAAAAAAGACACAACCAAGCACTTGACAAAACCAAGAGTGATAAAAACACCCCAGAGTGAATACAAGATTATGGTCCTTTTTCCATGAAGCATCATTTCTATAACAACATTCATCACATCTATATAACTACAGTTTTTAAACTATGACTGTTCATTCTGTATGACTACATGAAACACCATTTCAGAGGTTTTTTTTCCCAGCAGACTGAAGCTGTGAAATGCTAGCAAACTTGCTGGTTCTCTCAGAGCTTGCTCCCACTGCAGAGCAGGCACTCACTGTTGGCGTGATCCCGCAGTGTGCACTGCAGGGATCTGAGTTCCCTGCTGCAGGAAGTGAGTAACTCGCTTTGACTTCAGTGGTGGTTACTCATATCCTGTGAAAAGATGAGTGGGAAGGGGGGAAACACACAAGGAGAGGAGGATCCAAGAAAAGAGGGAGACTGAGGTGGGAGGGAGATGCACTGACAGTGAAGCCTCAGTCATTAGTGGTCCTCACTTTGTGGCACAACCTAGAGAAATTTCTCCTAATGGGGGAAACACAAGCGGTAAGACACTAAGATGATCCCTAATCATTATAATTTCCTTGTGTTTCTTTTTACAGTTTATCTTTCAGTCACACGCGGAAAAAAAAGAAAATGTTAAATGCAGGTACAAGTTTGTGTTCAGAGACAAACAACGTATGTGTGGGGGGCTATGCACATATTTATATGCTCAAGATATAGGATTGGGTTTGGATATTTAGGGGTAAATCTAGAAAACACACTTAGGAGTTAAAATCTTACTGCATGCACTACTTCAATTATCAACCCTGACTTGCCTTTGCTTTATGGATCAGATCCAGGAATAATTGTGTGTGATACTTGACAAGAAGAGCCCTTACTGTGTGCAGCAAGGTGTCACTTGGGAGTCTGGAGAGCACTTGACAGCTAGATTCAGGCTTGCCCAGTGCCCAGTTCAGGTACAGAAATGCAGGATTATAGAAATGGCCACCAGCCTTGGACCACTGGTGACAGGAACACAGCAGCTGCCTTTGATGGGGCAGGAACCATCTGTGTTTCTATAATATTCATTCTACCCCTCCAGCAGAGCCATGAAGAGGTGCAGCCAAAACTGAGAGAAAGCTGGCTGCACTAAAGGCATGCTTGGATCCACTCTGCCATATTTTGGGATGCTGGGGTCTGGCATTTGGGTTCAAGCTGGTGTTTTACTGCATTGTGTGCCCGGGCCAATAAACAGAACTGGCTACAGCAGCCCCAGCTGACACTGGCATTCTCCAGTGTATATAGCTGGGATTGGATTGATTTAATTTAATCCCTTGCTCGGAGCATTAATTTCTGCACTAAGTCTGGGGGCAGATAGGGAGCATGATGAGAAGCTGACCCATTGCTTCCCAGCAGAGGCAGTTCAGGATGTGCACAGCTTGGTGCAAATGGTATTGTACCAACAAGCCAGGCTGTGCACACGTTAAGTGCTGAATCAGGCTCAGAAAGAAGGCCAAGTCTAATGCACTGTACTTAAAATGCTTCCTGAAAGGTTCTGGAAACCTCCAGCATCAGTGGAGATCGTGTTCCTAAGAAATGGGTTCAAAAGAGGTCAGGACAGGTTTATTTTTATATTGTGAAAAAGCCAGAGGGACTTAAAAAGGTTCAGCAAACCACTTGTCTGCCATTAAGGAGACCTGCAGTGCCACCTGGGAGACACTGTGCCTAAAATCACAGGGGACAGAGCTTCCCAAGGGGAATGGTGCTGCCACAGTTTAGAGCTGGTTTAAATCACTGTGACCCCACAGCCCACACAGTATCCATCCTGGCTGGGAGGGAACTATAAGCTCACAGAAACCTCGACCTTCACAAAGTATTTATAAGGAAGAATCAAAATTAGAAAGGATGGGAAGAAATGGTTGAGGACAAAAATTATTCTCCCCTCCCCTCCCCTCTCATGACAAAGCCCATGGTTGAGACATTTCTGATCTCCTCTGTTCCTGATAACAGCTTCTCTCTCCTCAGACAGCAGCTCAGTTTTTCTGGAGGAAGGAAGCCCTGCTTCCACAACAGCACAAAGGGTTTTTGGGCAGCAGGCTGTGAGGCTGCTGGGCTTTGGGAGGACAGCTGTGCCAGGTCCTTGAGGGCAGAAAGCCTTTGAGGGAGCACAGGGAAGTGACTGGAATGAGGTGCCACAGGAGTTTGGCAGACACAAACAGCACCTGCCAGGCAAAAACGGGATGTGAAAAGCTTTGCAGACTGGATGTAGGAAATGCTGGGTTGAGGGGGAGCATCCATGGGATCACGCTGGTGAATCCAGCTGCTTTAGCTTCAACTCAGTGTAAAGGTAGAAGGGGTGATGGGTCAAGGAGACCAGATGCAGAAACAGTAGGTTAACTATTGTGTGATGCCTGTAGTATGTTATATTTATCATCTATTAGTGAATTACTCTCCTCCCTCTTTCTATCTCCCATCTTCTGACACTTGGAAAAATTTTGCTGTACTGACACACCGCAGTTTAGAATAATCATCTGTATTTCTCATGAGTCTGGAAATAGTCTGGCCCCAAGGACTGTGGAAAAGCACATAATTCACTGGCCAGAAGCAGAGGTACCAAACAAAGACTTCTCCACACAGACACCCACCCTGGTTCTCAGGTGGCACACGACAAGCCCTAGGGGAGAGAAGTTATTGAAGTCTGATATGGTGACCTCAGTACTCAATAACAAACATTGTGCACAATGTTTACCTTTTGCTTTCTATTACCTGTCCTATATTTATTTTAATTAGCCACCAAATCTGGCCAGCTGTGTCTGGGAGTTTCCTGGTTAAAGTCTGTTCCAGGAGTATGTAGGTCAAGCCAGCCTACCCTTAAGAGAGGCATGAATTGTATCCCTCTGAATGCTGTGCCTGTGGAGTGAATCTGAGAACTCCCTCAAGTCTCTCAAATGGGATTATTCATCTCCCTGCTCAGCACCTGAAGCTGTTTCTAACATTGATATGCCAAAGTAGGTATCTCCAAACACCTGATAAGTAAACACAGCAGACTTGGGAATGAGGTACACCTGCAAAGCCCCTGTCCCAGGGCCTCTCCAAAAGGGCATCAAAGAAAATGTGATCAGTGAGAAATGTCTGGTCAGCTTAACCATTAACACAGACTGAACTATTCAAGCTTCTTTATAAAGGCAAACTTGTGGGCAGCTCTGGTGGGATGACATTTTCCTTGAGTGACATCACACTACAGTAATTTCTTAAAAATACTGTGATGAAACATGCAAGGAGGAAAGTATTCTGGCCTTTCCAGACACCTGTGAGTCATCCTAGACTGCTTCTTCTGCCTTCAAATAGAGACAGAAAAGGTCATTTTCTGAAAGCTGTAGCAGTGACAGAGGCATTAATACAAAGAGTGTTTAAAGTACATTGTTGATATATTCTGGCTCTCTAAAACCTTCAGGCAATCAGGCTATTTCCCCCCCAACTTATACCCATTTCACTAATTTGATTTATTGTAAATCTCCATCCTTTGCAATATTAAGACATGCAAGCTTAAAACACCTGATTAAATGGTTCCCTGGGTTTTGGAGCATTATTGTGCTGTCTGTTAGCTGGTGACACCTCACTGGCTGCATGGGGGAGAAAATCAGCCTCAGACAGGAAACTCTAAAAATACAGCTTTCATGTTGCAGTCTCAAGTCCAGAGGACACTGTGGCTTTGGCCATCGTTTGCATCTGGCCCTGGTGACAAAGGGACACACCTCCCCTTTCAGCTGTTGTTGAATTACAGCAGGCCCTCGTCCTTCCCTGGTCCTTTTATCCTGGAGGGCACACAGACCCTGTCTGCACTGGGGAACCAGACTGATTTGCCTTTTGAGTAATTTGCCCCATCCTTGCCCCTCACACACACATTTGCCACCCTCCCAGGTAACAAAGGCCAGCATTGTCCCCAGCTGATGCCACCTCATCTTGTGGCCAGCATGGAATGGAGCAGTTCTGTTGTTCTTTGTGTAGATCTCCTTAAAGCTGTTGCAAGGAGGGACACAAAAGAAATCATTTCCCGCTGCTCCAAGGCAAAATGCTGGGTTTGGGTGGACAAACAGTAACATTTGTCCCTCCAGATGGGGTATCGGTGCAATTTATTATTGCAATAATAAACCCTTGTGCACAATGTTCACCTTTTGTTTTCTAATAACTCTTCTTTGTTTGTTCTGTTTAATTAGCCACCAAATCTAGATGTTCCAGGGGCTTCCTGTCTCAAGTGTCTGTTCCAGGAGTATGTAGGTCAAGCCAGCCTACCTTTAAGAGAGGCATGAATTGTATCCTGAATGCTGTGCCTGTGGAGTGAATCTGAGAACTCCCTCAAGTCTCTCAAATGGGATTTTATTCATCTCCATGCTCAGCAGCTGAAATTTATCCTGAGGTTTCCAGACTGCTCTGGAATGGTGAATCTTTGCATCTCTTTCCCACTTTTACTCCGTGTCTGCGTGCAAGGACTGGAGGCTGTGACTCCCCCCTCCTCTTGGATATATTGACTCACACTAGAACATGGCCCACATCCACACATTCTCAATCCATCTGTCTGGATAAGTGACAATGTGAGTGATTCCAGGCGAGGTGGAACACTTTTGAGAGAAAAGCCTGGCATTGAATCTAGTGTTTGACAGAGTGGTGTGTGGGTATCCCTTGAAAACTGTAAGCAAACATGACCACAAACAGTTCAAACAGAGACTCTTTGTTCTCTACAACTGTGTTCTTCTGAACTAAGAGACTGACCTGAAGAAGTGCTCTCAAAGGACTGAGCTGAAGATTTTGAAAGAAAGGAATCCATCCAGGTGGTCACAAGGAAGAGTGCCTCCTTGTAACCAATTTTGGCACACTTCTCTCCTCAGCACAAGCTTTAGGAGGGTTAAAACACCAGAACAATGCATTTCTGGCAAGTGCAGCAGCTGCCTCTATTGTGTCTGGTCGAGAGTTCCTGAATACGTCAGGATTATGAATCATAACCAAAAAAGAGAATTCAAAGTTGTGCAGTGCAGTGTCTCCTCACAAGCATTCCAGTGCAATCCTGCAGTTCTGTTTCTGGGAAATCCCATCAGTGGGGCAGAGTAATAAATCTCTGCTAACACCAGAGATCAGGTTTTGTGCGTACGCTGGTCAGAATTAACGTAACAAGGGCGAAACACAGGATGAAAGTGGAAGGGGCTGCCAGAGTGAGCAAGACCAAGGGCACAGCACCACGTGGTGTTTGGTTCCAAGAATCCAGTGACACAACCCAAACACAGAAACCACATCACCATGGCCCAGGAGCTACCAGTACTGGAAAACCACAGGAAGTGAGCACAGGTGATCAAGGGCACAGTTAAAGTGCCCATTCCCTGCAGGAGTAAGAAACTTGTTAGATGAAGTGCCTGGATATTCCAGTTACCATGAAGAGGTAACAAAGAATTTTAACAATCTGTCACTAAAGTTGGAGCTGATGTATTTTTGAAGAGCCATCAGTCACAACACGCTTGGTCTGAACACAGGAGACTCTGGAAAATGTCTCCTGCCAAAATTCTGCTGTCCCTCAGTGTCAGATGGGATGGACAGAAAGGAACCACAAGTTCCCTTTATGAGGGAACAACTTGTTTGAACTTTAACTTCGTTATTTCAGAAGTTACATTATTGCAGTTTTATTCTGGCAGCCACCAAGCATAAAGAGCTGTGCAGGATATAGGCACAATCTTGCTTATCGTGGTAAATATTATAATTTAATTACTCTAATGATCAGATTAATTTCTGACTCTGCTCCATAGGATTCTTCCTGATAGATTTTTCCCTGAAAGAAATGGGTTTTTTGCATTTTAGCCTACAATTTACTGTGTATTCCACAGCCCATCAAAATCTGGTCATCAGATGAGGTTAATATCCACTGTTATGAATTAAATTATTAATTATTAAATATGACCTAGTCATAAAGAACAAGTCACACAGTTCAGGATCACTGGATCTATAGATGCCAAACCATTTCATTAAATCATACAAGCTCATGACAACTTTAGTGAAGAGAAAATTGATCCCTCACTACCCAGCAACACCTGAGATTAAAACCACTGCCTTTTATCATGCCTCACCTCCTGAATTCCTTCTCCTGTTAGAGAGGTTGGTGGGGATTTATTACCCAATTACTTTTAATTGGTCAATTAAGAACCAGGTGGAAGGAACCACACAGGTACAAGTGGATCCCTACTCATTCACCTGAAGCTGCTTCAAAATACCTGCAGAGAAAGCAGCCAAACACAATTGTCCTCTGCTGAAAAATACTAATGCCAGAGCAGAATTGCCCTTTGCACACTTGAGCACACCAGAACAAGTCAGAGCTGCTCCTTCGGCCTCCCTGGAGGATTTCACTTCCTCTCAGCACACCAGCCAGCCTGATAGGAAGGATTTCTCTTGCTGTTGACCAACACCAGCAAGGGCAGATCCCACCCTGTGCTCCCCATGGATCTGTCTGGCACACTGAAAGCCTCAGGATTTATAGAGTGCCTGGGAATGTCAGTTCTCCTTTGCTAAAGCACTCAGGTTTGGGCTTTTGGATGCCTGAAGCAAGCTGGAACACTCCATCCAGACCCACTGTAGGCACCTTTCCATGGCTGGCTCCCACTGCACAAGTTAAAACCACGTAACTTGAACCAGTTCCATCATTTTATGTTCAAACTCAGTGCCTTTTGGGGAAGGAGGATGACATCATGCACCCTTTAGTAATGAAATTAGGTGTGACCTGGCTTCTCCATTGCTGAGGATGAATGCACGTCCATGCTGCAAGCCCTGACTGATGCTGTAGGGAGCGAGGAGGAGGGACACCAGATCTGCTGTGAGGTGGGCATTAAACACTCACCCACTGCCCTTGAATTAATCCAAGATGTTTTTTCTTCTTCTCTGCAGTGTTTCCCTTCCATGATTTTACACTGTGCCTCTGTAAATCACACAGGAGCTGCACAGAGAGGCACATGCCCCACTCTGTGGTGCCGAGGACAGTCAGGATGCCTCCTTAGCTTTACACACACGTACCTGGTACCAGGGATAGACAGGATCAGCTTCCACTCCATCAGTCACCATTTGACAACAGCTGGATGATTCTGGTGGCTTTTCTGTAGCTGGACAAGTCACTGCACTCTCACTGCACTGCCACACAGGGAAAGCTTCCTGGCAGCAGCCTATTGCCATTTTTAGAACACCACCAAGAGAAAACCTCCATTGCCAAAGCTGTGACTTCAGCCCCAAGTCCAGCAAACACCCAGGGAGCTCACTGGCACATCTGAACACGGCCCTCTTTTTGGAATGAATCCTTGCTTATACTGTTTGCTGATGCCAGCATTCAAAATAAAATTGCAGGCTGACTATTTGGAGAACCCACACTTTTTCTGATACTTCTGGAAAGAAAACAGAGAAACAGAACAAGATTTTTTTTTTTTCCTTTTCAGCAAGATTTGTTAGGTTGGGACCAACTGTATCCTGACTGCCCTGACATTTTTCCTTCTATATCAACCTTCTTCAGTGCTGAAATAAAACCTGCCTTCCCCTGTCTTTCCCAGTGGAAGGCACCAAGCACATATACTGTTACTTTTGCCTATTCATCATTCTGCAATACCTGGAGAAAGCACCAGAGAAACTCCTGCAGAAGCCCTATCTCCACAATCTCAAGTGTAAGAAGCCCTCTTCTTCTGAGCTCTTAGCTTCAAAGGTGTTGGATTTTCTTTTAATGAATGTGGCTTCTCTCTCTTGGATCATGGCTTGAGAAAACAATTAGGATTTTTCTCTAGCACTTGTGGAAAGTTAATGTGCATTTAACTGCTTTCCCACACAGCCATAAAATGGAATACGTTTTTTCCTGAAAGAAGCCTTTTATTCCAATATTCTCATTTTAAGTGGGCAGGGTGGAGGAAGGATGTCTCACAGCCAAATTACACAGTCCCTACTCAGCTACAAAGTTCTACTTCACAAAATTATTAATTTAGGCCATCAGTGAAGCGTGTAAGAGGCTAAACCCAGGATCCAAGTAATATTTACAGTAGCAAATATCAAGTTTAAGTGGTCAGTGTAAAACAGTTTGCACTGTTGTGTTATGCTTTTTGAGTGTCAGGTACAAACAGAAATTCAGAAGAAACATGGTTCTGGTGTAAACAGCTGTAAAGTAGACAATCCTCTGTGCTCAGAGCATGAGGTGAATGTGTTCAGTTACTTATCCATGCCAGGTGAGTGAGCAGCAGCAGCAAGAATATAAAATTCCTGATCTAGCTACAGTGAACAAGCCTACAAAGCTTTCCAGGAAACAAAAAATAAACCTAAAACCTGCATCTAAGTGTACATAAACAGCACGCAGTCCTTGTCAAGCTGCACTCCTTCCAAGCATGTTACACTAAAAACATTGAAACAGACAGAAGCTTCCTGAAGATCATTTCCACTGTGGATGCCACTTACTGCAAGCACCTAAAATGGTGTCTGACATACCTCAAATGTGAACAAAAGTTGGCAAACTTTGTTTTCTGTGCTCTTTGTTGCTAGAACGATACAGGTTACAGGTAAAAAGTTACTGTCAGTCAAGCAATAAAATGTTTTTAAGCCAATAAAAGTAATTTAAGCTTTCTTCCACAGATCTTAAGGAAAAAGCTAGAATAAAACTTTTTCTCTAGCCTCAGGTTTGATGCCTGAAAATTGCACTTTTGTTACTTCTTATGTAAGACTATATAATAAGTGATGTAAAACACAAATACAATTTCTTTCTGTAGAGGAGTCTGCCTTTGTCTAACAGTGAGTCAGCATCATCTGACAGATCAATTTTCTCTAAGTGTAGGATGTGGATTTTGCATATCACACTCTCCAAGGGCACCTGTTGGAAACTTGGGTCACTATAGCATGGAATTTCACACCACACATAAGGTCAACTCAGTGGCCTCCCAGCACATCACAAAGTCTCATCAATAGGAATGAGGCTGATATGAGATAGCTCAAGTTTTCTGCCCTCCAGATCTGCCTTTCTACAACAGGGACACAACATTCCTTAACACTTGGTTGGTTCTTTCTGAAGCTCTGTGGGTCTTGTATCCACAGGATCAAGAGGAGGGACCTCAGGAGGAGTCTAATTCCACCTCCTGAGCAGAGGTCACTCAGCTGTCAGATGAGGCTGGCCAGAGCTTTAAGCAGCCAAGCCTTGAAAAACCTCCTGGGATTTTCAGCTTCTCTGGGGACCATGTTGCAAAATTTACTTGTCCTGATGTGGAAAATGCTTTTCCTTGTGATGTCTGAACCTCTGTTGTTCCAATCTCTGTCCACCATCATCCTCTTTCTGCCAAGCACCACTGTGAACAGCCTGGTCCTGTCTTTTCATAAGCCCCCAGAGGTGTGGGCAGGCTGCTCTTAGGTGTCCCAAAGCCATTCCTGTTCCTCAGCCTCTCCTCAGAGGGGATGTGCTCCAGCCCATGCTGAGCCCAGGGCCCCACAGCTGTCAGGAGTGTTCCAGGTGCACTCCAACACGTGCAGAACACAGGGAAGTGATCACCTTCCTCCATCTCCAGGCTGTGCTTCCCCTAACACAGCCCAGGGTGCTGCTGGCCCCTTGTATTCCCAGGGCCAGCTGCTGGCTCATGCTCAGCCTGCTGTGTACCAAGGCCCGAGCTCCATCTGAGCAGAGCTGCTCTCCAGCCTGCCAGTCTCTGGCCTGTATTGCTGAAAACTCCCAAAATCTTTTGGTATCTATTCTGTGGGGATGGCCAAGACGCTTTCCCTCATGCCATACACAGCAGAAGCTCCCAAGATCATCTGCAACAGAAGCCAAGATTAACTCTATGTAGACATTCAGCTAAAATAATGTTAATGCACTTTTCCCAGTACCTTTAAAAACAAGTGTACAAATTCCTCCGTATTCTTGTCTCTGAAAAAGAGAACAGCTGCTGCGAGGTGTTCCTTTCCTCCAAGCATAGTTGTTTATAGTAAAGAAGACCAGGCTTTGATCAGTTTCTTATGTTTACTAAATTGATTCCAACATCTTTGCCAGTGGGCTTTATGGATTCCCAGAGTGAGATACTCCTGCTCATTGGAAGTGGTTGAGATTGTTTTTCAATGGAATTTTCCATTATGCTCTGTACTATCTTTCTTCAAAGCACAATTTGTTCACTGGGCAGTACTTTTGTCCAATGTAATAAGCAGAACCATTGCTCCACACTTTTGTTTTCTACCCACCTGCTCTACCTCCATCTATTCTCTTGTCTCAACCTAAGTTTCCTTTCACAACTCTCTTGCAGGTAATGTGATATGTTTGTTACCAGCTGCTTATGTCCACTTTGTTTCCCCCTGCTTTCTGCCCCTCTCTCTGGTATTAAAATTTGGGAAGCAGTCACAGCTTCTCATGCAAGACAAAATGTCACACAGGCTGGGGATGAGCAGAGGGAGCAGCCCTGGCAGAAGGACTTGGGGGTGCTGTGGGTGAGAGCTGGCCCTGCCCCAGCCCAGAGCCCCAGGGCAGCAGGGCAGGGGGGATTCTGCCCCTCTGCCCCGCTCTGCTGAGACCCCCCTGCAGGGCTGCATCCAGCCCTGGGATCCCAGCACAGCAAGGACAGGGAGCTGCTGGAGCCCGGCCAGAGCAGGGACACCAAGGGGAGCAGAGGGATGGAGCAGCTCTGCTGGGAGCAAAGGCTGAGGGAACTGGGATTGTTCAGCCTGGAGAGGAGAAGGCTTTGGGGTGACCTCACTGTGGCCTTGCAGTGCCTGAAGGGAGCCCACAAGGAATTTGGAGAAAGACTCTTGACAAGGGCCTGGAGTGACAGGACAAGGGGCAATGGCTCCAAAGTGACAGAGGGGAGGTTTAGATTGGGTATTAGGAAGAAATTGTTCCCTGTGAGGGTGCTGAGGCCCTGGCACAGGCTGCCCAGAGCAGCTGTGGCTGCCCCATCCCTGGCAGTGTCCAAGGTCAGGTTGGATGGAGCTCTGAGCAAGCTGGGATAGTGGAAGCTGTGCAGCAGGAGGTTGGAATGAGACAAGCTTTAAGGTCCCATTCCCTTCTATGATTCTCTGACTCCCACACTTTTTCCAATGCATTGAAAGTAGGAGTGTTATAAATGACCCAGGCCCTGTAATCCTGCATGTCCTACAACTCTTGCCTGAGTACAGGGATCACTACCATCACAGTGTGCTCTGAACAGAGATGTTCAAACCCCAATAGCAGCAGCTGGACAAATCAGCACATGATAAAGAGCAAAGGAATCCACATCTCCAGGCCCCAATCTAATGCTTTGTCCATTAAACAGTTGTAGCAAATCAGTTTTCCCTCTTTTGTTGTATCAGACCCAACAGAAGATACACACTTTGCTGACCAAGCTGCAGACTGTGAACAAGCAGGTGAAAATCTACAACAGCTCAAGTGTTAAAATATCAAATACACTTATGAGGGAACTTATTCATACCTCTGGTTAAGGTTTACTTCCAAGTGTGACTACTTATTTGATGCTTAAACAGCAACTAGAAGAGCTCCCACAGTTAGGCAGTATCAGGCTGCAGAAATAGAGCAGCTTTCAAGAACAAAAAATTCCAAGTTTCCAAATTAACAAGTGTGAGGTGATTCACATGTTAAGCTGTAAGAGGGAATCTACTATGAAGATCATATCTCTTTTCCAGCAACGTATAAAGCTCAATTTAAGACATCTCAAAAAAAAAAAAAATCCACAAGACCCAAACTTTTCCCTCTTTTCAAGTCCACTAATTCCGAAAGCAAACAAACAACAAAAATTCACCCCACCCTAATCCAAACCATCTTGAGATGCACTGGATGTAGTTTTTCCAGGAAAAACCAAAAACCAGGCCCTAGGACTGACTTCAAATGAAAATCTGGCCTCTCAAACCTCCCCAGGACATGGGCAAAATAAATCAAGGACAAGCTGCCACAGGCATGGGGCCATACCTTAGTCTGTTCACTCTCCAATCTTCTTTCCCTTCTGCAGAATCTGACAGTACAAGAGTTCCACAACAGCAGATTAAATTTATGACTACAGATATGCACATTTCATAAAATATTATTAAACAATGAAATACCAGTCTCACTAAGTACTTCCAGTTTTAGTATTTGTTACAGGTAGGAACACCTTTGTCTTTTTTAATCCTCCAAATGTTCTGTGCTACACTTGTTTCATGCTAAAGGCATTTTTGAATTGCTCTGATTTGTCTAGGTGCATTAGCAATATGTGTAACTTTCAAATCAATGACAGCGTAGTCAATATATAGAAACAGGCGGTTTTGATCAGGAAATGAGCAGATGTTATGTGGCAACAAACAGCATCCTGCAATAACAAGGCTGGTAACTCAAAACAACAGAAAATGAGCAAGTTTAACCCCAAGTTCATGCCTTGAAGCCTACATTAGCTGCTGGTTTGGTGTTGGGGTTTTATTTTAAATATCATAAGAGATACTAGTATTTCTGTAGTCCTACAACAAAGGGCAGAAATTCATTCTGTGATTGAGTGTGTGAAGATAAATACACCTCTGTAGAGCACCTTGGGGACAACGAGAATCTTGCTGCTTTTGATCACAGTATTCATATGGCAGCCACTGCTTACACTGAAAAGCAACTTTATGTAATAAGCTATTTTCAGTTTTCTCACTGCTGATTTTTATCCAGTCATCCAATGCTTCCTCATCACTGCCTGCTTTAGAGGCGCTCACCAGTTGCCAAGAGGATACAGAATATCAGTAAAAGCAGAGAAATAGCACAAGCAAGAGCAAGCGTATCAGCAGCGGCAACAATGGACTCAAAGGCTCATTTGTGAATTACAAATAATGTATGTCAATATCAGGCACCTGCAGGTTTATTTCTTTGTAAATGCAATACCAATGACAAGAACAATCACTCTGTAAACATCAGAGTTTGCCTATCCTTTCATATGCTCTGTAAAGGGTGGTAAACCAGCCAATCAACATGACCAGTGCTGTTAATTAAAACATGACCACCACTGCATTCACAGCCCTGTCTCCAGGGAACCCTGCCCAATTCGTGTGTGTCTGAGGCTTACAGAAAAACATACCGTGACCATAGTGGGATTAATTTATGCAAATACTTCTAATATGTAACAAATTCGACTGAAGTCATATTCGCCAACAGAAATCTCCTTCCAAGTCAAGGACACGCACATCAATCCACGTAAGGGAGCCCCACAGAAGCGTTTCTCACGCCAACCCCGCAGCCGAGCCGTGCCAAAGCGGGGAGCGGAGCGCGGAGCAGCCCCGCGGGAGTGCCGCGCCAGCCCCATCGCCGATCCCGGAGCATCCAGAGGCGCTCCCGAGGCTCCCGGGCAGGGCCGCGCTGCCCCCTGGCGCTACGAGTCGGGCAGGGGCTGCTGGCTGGGGGTGCCGCTGCGCGTCTTCAGCTGCGACTGGGCGATGTCGGCCAGGGCGCTCTGGATCTTCTCGAGCAGCACATCCCCGCGGTACACCACCTCCTCCAGCCGCGCCGCCGCCTCGTGGTTCTCCTCCTCCAGCCGGTACAGGCTCGCTGCCTTCAAAGCAAAACCGGGATCATGCCCCAAGATTTTTGGCTTTTTATGTGGTTTTCATGTATGCTGCTATCATGGTATTTTTCCTACCGTTGCCCTTTAGAACTAAGCTAACTCTTCTAATGCACGCCTGGAATTCTGTTCAGGCTTTTCCTTACAAAGAAGCCTGACCAGAACGTTTTGTTTTCCAACCAGAATCTGAGAATACACAACAAATGGGGCAAAGAAACCCCTAGAACAATTCTAATGGGGTAGAATGCAGGGAAAACTACCTAACCAACTACTCTTCTGATTGGACAATATTTATTACATATGCTAGTTTGTTAAACTCATAAAATTGTAAAAATCTGATGCTGGGTGTGCCCAAGATAATTGGGACACCTGGAAGCTTCCAATAAAGGTCTGCTTTTTATTTTGCTATTTTAACACTGTTGCAAGAGTTTCCTCTTTTGATATTGGGCAATAGGGAAAAGCAAGGATCTTCAACAGAATCTTAAAGTGACTTTGCTACTCAAGGATGCTGAGAGAACAACTGGTGCTCCCTAAAAAGAAAAATGTTCTCTTGTTTAATAGTTGACTGCAACTAATTCAGAGATTAGAGCAGAATTTGTACTGTCAACTTCACCAAAGGGGCAGGTAAATTGTGTTGAGCATTTGCATAGCAGCTCATTTTATCATTTACAACAAGACTCAGATCTGAAACTTATACCAAGACAACTTTAGGATAAAAAAAAACAGATTTCTATTAAATGAGTATTACCTACCACTTCTCAACTAAACCTATAGTGCATATTTGAGAGTGTTTCAAGCATCCTCAAAACCATTTCTTTGAAGACTATCAGAGTATTTAATACTGCACCAAATTAAGCAACAGAAAACAAAAATCAAAACTGGAATCCAAGTGATGGAATCCAAGCTAATTTATCTTAAAACCACAACAGATAGAAAGTATCAGAAATTTTTGTGACATGAAGTTCTTCATTAAGACAGCAAGAAACTGTTGAAGTATCACCTCTAAGGAAAGCATATCCCTACTGGATAAGCAGCTCCTCCTTCTGGAGCACCCTGCTTTGCCCACACCAGCTGCCACTTTGATCAGACCCTGCTCAGCTGTGGAACAAACTGGAATTTGTCTGCAGCAGACATTCTATCTTCAGCTATTAAAAATGCACCTACAGGAAATTATGCTAGTGTTAACGAGCCAAATTATGATGTTTAGTAATTACTATGACTAGCAAAGTTCCCAAATTTAACCTCTTCTGTTTAAAACAAAGGTGATGCCACTGCCATGTCGTTTCTCTTCGGCTCATTCAGTGTCAATCTTCTGTAAAACACTTTTAAACAAAGTTACAAAGTACCAATGCAAGTTTAAAACTTTCAGGTGATCTTAAAGGTGATCATCAGGTTTGTCAGAGAAACAGCACTCAGCATCCTTTATGCATTTCAAAAAGAAAACACTTGATGCAAATCCAGCCATCAAGAGTCATAAAGGAAAAAAGAAAAAGACGGTTTTAACAGGTAACATCTATGAAAATATAGGGGAAAAAAACCAAAACAAGTTTGATTGGTTCACAGGAAGACTCCTTGTTATTGAAAAGTGATGGAGTTATTTTGTGACAGAGCTGAAAAACTTAAAGGACACCCTGCAAACTCTTTAACCAGAAACAGCGTGGCAGAACAAAAGACTTCTCTAGCATTGGCTCTGCGGCTTCAAAATGAAACGTGAGAAAATATGAAATATTACCCAAGGGGAAAAAAATGAATAAAACAATGCACAAGGCATCAATACTGTTATATCTGTTCTGTTAATACCTGAAAAAAAAGGGTGAGCAGTTTCCAGTGTAGTGGTGGTGTGATAAAACCACATTTTTTTTTTTTTTACATTTTAACAGAAAACTAGGTCTAAAATATTGTCACTGATTATTTGGAACTAGATGAAAGGTCAGTATTTCCACTAAGCCTATAAAGTATACACAGGCTGCCCTCATTAAAAATTCAGGTTTGTACTAAAATAATTTTTCAATGATGACATGGCTTAGAGATGAAAAAATGTGTTCAAAAAGAAAAAAAAAAAAAGGAGGAAGTTTGCCTTCAGGAGCGTTCTGATGCCGGAATTAGGAAAACTCCTACCTGCAAAGCTGCTGTGGATTCTTCACTGGGCAGGGAATCTATGAGAACATCGATATCCTTGGCAGTGCGAGCGATCAGAGCAGCGAACAGCTGGGCGTACTCTGCACAAAAAAAACCCACCACAGCAGAGCTCAGCCGATCGCTCGGGGAGGTTTTAGAATCAAACACAACTCTGCTGCCGCGCAGGAGGCGCAGCCGCCCCCCGGCCGGGAGCCAGCCCGCAGCGCTGCCGCAGCCGAGCGCTGTGCCGAGGGGGCTCGCGGTCCGCAGCGGGAGCCGCACTCACCCTCCGTGGGGTTGACGCCCTGATCCTTGTTTATGGCCGTCTGGATGTTGCTGAAGGAGGCCGGCGGGCCGCACTGCTGCAGCACCCCGATGGCGTTACAGAACTGGTCGGCGAGCTGCCGGCACCGAGAGAACGCGCCGTTAATCACCCCGCCCCGCCGCTGCGCCTCACGGCGCGCCATCCCGCACCCGTTGCCCCGGCTGCGGACGGGGCTCCATCCCCGCGGAGGCGGCGCGGCCCGCGGCGCTCCCCGCGGCCGCCTTACCGAGTTGACGGCGTCCTGCAGCTGCGTCAGCCGGTCCGCCATGGCCGCGCCGCCGCCGCCGCCGCCCTGAGGCGCGGGCCCGCGGGGCGCGCGCGCCGCCTGGCGGCCGGGAGGAGCGGTCGGAGCCCGCCCCGCGGGGCGGCTGTTCAGGGCAAGGGCCGGACTTGGCTCTCGGGCTGAACTTGATGATCTCAGGAGTCTCCTTCAAACCTACGCGATTCTGTTACTGGCACGGCTTTTGCCGTGCAGCAGCCGCTCGGGTGTTCCGCTCCAGCCCCGATGTGAGCAGGGAACAGCCAGAGTGGAGCGTTCCCAACAAGCCAAATCAGAGACAGCATCCAGCCTCCCAGCCCAGGGCTTGGAGAATAAATGCCATTCGTGCCAGTCGGTTTGTGCCCATCCTTCTTACCGCTGGGTACAATGCCAGCCTTCTCCTAGGTGGTTCTTAGAGATCCACTCTTTCTAACCCCCGCCACGAGCAGCGACACTTTCCACTATCCCAGGTTGTTCCCAGCCCCATCCAACCCGCCCCTGAACACTGCCAGGCATGGGACAGTCACAGCTTCCCTGTGCCAGGGCCTTGCCACCCTCATAGGGAAGAATACCTTCTAATATCCAATCTAAACCTCATTTTGAAGCCATTTCTGTTATCCTGTCACAACACGGCTTTGGAAATAACCACTCTGTAGCCTGGTCGCTGATGCTGCGGGTGCAGCAATGATACAAATAATCCGCCCGATGTGTTTTCCCGAGGGCACGGATCGGTGACGATGTGGGCTCTCTGAAGTCAAAATCCAAGCCCAAAACTGCCGGTCCAAACCCCACCGTGCACTTTTAGGAGCCCGCAGCTGCTACCGCGGCCGAGCGCCTCCCCTGCGCCCTCCGCGGCCGGGCCGGCCCCGCCCCCGGCGCCCGCCCCGCCCCAGCGCCCGGCGCTTCCCCGGCCTCGGCCCCCCGCGCCCGTTCCCTGCGCAGCGCCATGTGGGTCTCGGCTCGCCCGGCGCTGCTCCTGCTGCTCACGGGGGTCCTGCGGCACTGCGGAGCCTCAGGTGAGGGCGGTGTGCGGCGGAGCGGGGCGCGGGGGCTGCGGCCGCCATTAAGCGGCCGGCGGAGCGCGGCTCGGAGCGGGAGCGGCTGCGGGGCTGTGCCCGGTCGTGGCCGGCGGCGCGGGGTCGCTGCCGCTGCGGAGTCCCCGCTGCGTTCTGCCCTCCGTGGGAGCGCAGCTGCCTGCGGCGCTGCAGGAGCGCTGTGTGTATTTCTGCTTGTCTTAATCTTTCATGCGGACAAGGAGAACCATCCTCCTTTATTATCCCTTTTCCCTCCCTATCCGCTTTTTCTTTTTTTTTGTTTTAAACATCTTAATTGCAATGAATGCCATAACTGTAACTGTTTCGTGGGTAATTCGGAATGATTTTGGCCGCGGGGGTGCGGAGCAGCTGATACGGCTGGTGTAGGGCTGTATTCCCCGCACAGAAACGAGGTGGCATTGGCTACCTGTGAACGTGAGCTGACATGGTTAAAAGGCGATTTGGTTTTGTTTGCTTGGTTTTATCCCCCGAGCATGTACAGCTATTCATGAGTTCCCACCACCCTGGTGGATTGAAAACCACTACTGCTATGAAACTGGGGAAAGGAGTAAAACCTAGAATTTGCAGCTTGGTTCCTAAACTTACTTTCTGTCCGTACTGATGCAATCTGACTTTATTTGGCATGGGCTTTTTTTGTAATTTCCCTGTGTTCCTGCATGCGACTAAAATAGGAGTCCAGAGTTAAGTGTGCTATAATAAGTATAGTTCAGGAAGATTTACACTCACTTTTTTTTTTCTGCTTAAACTCTTATCTGTTCAAATAAAGGAAAAAATAAACAGTTTCCTCTCAGAGATAAGCAAGCAGTCCTTCGCATCAGGGCCGATATAACCCTTCTCCTCCTAGTTGTTTTTTTTTGTACTGCTTCTAACCAGAGACTCATAGAATGGTTTGGGACCTCATCTCATTTCAACCCCCCTGCCATGAGCAGGTACACTTTCCACTAGACCAGGTTGTTCAACGCCCCACCCAACCTGGCCTTGAATGAATGAAGCTTAATTGTCCCAAAGGAGACTCTTGGGATACTTTGCAGGGCTGCAGGACAGCATTTGGAATCAGTCTCAGGTGTGGAAGGCTTCTCTCTGCCCAAGTCTCATGCCCAAGATCATAATGGAGAGCCAAATATTTCCTGTTTCTTGCAGGACCTAAAAGCTTTGGCTGGGCACCTGATGGTCACAAGCAGGTGTGAGAATGAAAGCTCTGCTTTCTTAGACCCTAATGTCCTTAAGATAACTTAAAGGATGCTAACAAGCTGTTTGTCTCCTAGACTTGATGAAAATGGGTCATGTGTTGAATAATTTTTTTTTACATTATGTAAAAAGGCAAAGCAACTATGAGACTAAGCAAACTGCTTTGCCTTGAAGGAACCTGTTGCTGTTTTTCCTTGCACGAGTGAGGGTGGAGGGGGAAAGTATTTCCCTCGTGAAAAGCTAATAAGCTGTGTAATTTGTGTACCAGAGTCTAGCTGATCATTAGGGCCTTTAAAAAAGGCCACTTGCTTAATGGTTCACTGATTTGAAATTGTCTTGTGGTTATTCAATTGTGGACACCCACTTTGCAGAGGTGGGCTCTGCTAACTCCTATTTCTTGAAGATCCTGCTTAATTTTAAAAGTGCTGATTAATAAAATCATTGCATGGTGGCCTGTTTTACCTCTCGGGGTTTCTGATGGGCTGCAGCTCTTCAAACTTGGTCTTTGTGCAGAAGTGTTTTGTACATTGTTTGTTGCCTTTCAGGGAGTTCTGTCTTCCTGAGGGGGAGTTCAACTGGCCGTGTTTGCTACATCCAAAGTGGGCTGTTTAGTTTTGGAAAAACTAAAGTGAATTTATAGTGTAATCAGGACTGAGGGGTGCTTTTGTAAAGGGAGCTTATCTGGATGAAACTTGTTTGTGCCAGCTGTTTAGTCTATATGAGATGATACTTTACAATAAGAAGTTCACACAAATCTCTTCCCTCACTTTTCAGGCTGTAAGAGACCTCAAGCCTGGTGAACAGAATAGTCCTCTGGGATGGGAATGGTGCAGATGGTGATAAGTCACATTCTGTGGTGTCATCTGCTTTAAGTATCAAGCTGTTCTAAACATGAGTTTCAGTACACACACAATCAAAGTTTAGAAGCTTTCAGAAATGTTCCTGCTTCTTTTGGGAATGGGGTAGGTGCTGTATTTTTTGGGGGGGGGTTTACTAGTGTGGGAAGACAGACCCTGTAGCCAGACTCTGCCATTATCTGTGTCTGCATGGTCTTACAGGTCTGATAGGATATGGCTCCAGGCTTTATTCTGTTAAGTAACTGTATGCTAATGTTTTTCTTACTCAAACTGGTTGTCAGTCTGAGCTTGCACTTCATTAAATGTCTTCATGTGACTACTTGTTGTACTCCCTGCACTGGAAAGTTCTCCTTGGCTCCTGGAGCTTGCTTACATCAGATTGTTCTGCATATCCACTGCAAGGTGCTCGACACCTAGTAGAAATGTGTTTTCTCTGACTGCACAGAACCTCTTTGAGAGAAGGATAATGTTTGAGCATGGCTCTGCAGGTGAAGACTGTTCTGTATGGGCAGCAGGGGCATTTCTTCAGTTGTTTTTCATACTGGAAATTGGACTGCTAGTTGTAATCAAGAACCCTGTGTGGTTAACTGCTCTGTGGTGGTGGGGAGTGATACTTAGCTATTGGAGCTGGAAATGTGGTTTTCTCAAAGCATCAGAGGAGCCAAGAGCTTGGCACTGACTCAGCACAATGGAAACAGTTCAAGCTGGGTGTAGCCTGTTGGGGAAACTGTGTCACAGGGAAGGGATAACAAGTGCAGAGGCTCTGGAATTGTTTGTCTTGTTGTTTAGAGTTAGGAATAAGGACTTTTGGTATCAGAAGAGTTCCAGGAGGTTCTGTTTCTTTGTTGTCTTTACCGGTTTTGCCCTTCATGTGGGAGAAGAGATACTGTGGGATGACAGAGTGGGCTGTTTGCTCTGTTCATCAGTTCTGTGTGCAGGGTTATCTGTGCTACAGCTCTGGTGCTGTTTATGGAGTAATACATGCTCAGTGCTCCCTCTCTGCTCTGCTGCTGCTGCTTGGTTTCAGCAATGCTGACTTCCTTTCAGCATCTGTTCAGTTGATAAGCTCTGTAACAGTTTGGGTTCCTCTCATGTATCTAACCCAAAATTACTCTGACGTGTAGTGACTGTTACAGTCCTTCCTACAGGGCAAGGAAGAGAGCATAGCCTGACACCTTAGAGTGTGTCCAGGCCTTCACTGTTGGAAGCAATAAAATGAGTTGGGATGCCTGGATTTTGCTCCTGTCTTTGTTGCTGACGCACTGGATCAACTCTCTCGCTTGTGGGGCGGAGTTAATTGTGCTGCTGGTCCTGCAGACCTGTCTGGTGGGCCACCTCTGGGCAGGTCAAGCTTGCCCAAAGGAGAAGGTTGCATGCTATGACCAGCACTATGTGGTCGTTGAGGTCTGTGTCTTTCAAAGGATGTTTGACAAGACTGAGCTCTCTGTGGCTCAGGGAGTCTAATACCTGTCTGGTATTAGAACCAGAGAATGGTGATAGGAATAGGCCTGGTGAATTGTGAGTTGGTTAATTTAATCAATTAGTCTTGCTAACCATCTTCCCTTTCTGTCTCAGCACACCAGGAGTGACTTGTTCAAATAACAGAGAGGGAGAAGGATGGAAGGGTGCTGTGGTGTGTGGCTGTGGAGAAATTGCTCTTCCAAAAACTTCTTAGAAGATTCTGTTGCTCTGCAGTGCTTGTCATCTTTTAGGCCTGGTTGGAAGTGTGGTTCACTGTGAACAGCAAGCTGAGCAGGACTTGTCTGATGGGTGTAGATGTTCTTCACCCTGAGTCTCCGCTCTTGTGCCCAGACTTTGGGATAATGTGTATCACATGTGCTGTTCTCAGAGCAGTTATGCAAACAGTAAAGCAATAAAGAACACCATACCTTAATTCACCACGCTAATTAAACTTGAGAGAGTGCTTCTGACATTTAGAGTCTCATGATCACGCTTAAAGTGGTGTCTGTGTGTCCTGCTGACGAATCTCTCCTTATTTATGCAGAGGCCCCTGGGTATGGGTATGGAGCGGAGGTGAGAAACAGGGCAGAACAATGCAGTTCTTTCCCCTTGATGTAGATCACACAGAGAATGTGTATGGTTTCAGCTTCTTTCTTAAAAGAACTTCTAAGTGTGAATGTCTTGTGGTTCAGGAAGCGCTGCTGAAGTTTTTAAAGATCAAAGAAAAATATTTTTCATGCATTGTAAGCATTCACTGTAAATTTATGAGTGTATAGATGTATAGTCTGTGCATTCTGAATGCTTTTCTTTAACATTCATACTGCTGTTTGCATTTGTGGTAGAGCTTGAACTATGAGGAAAGATCTGAGGATATCTGAATGCTGCTCAAGAGACTCTGAAGAAGCAGAACTGAAGGACACACGAAGCTTTTTTTGCAGCTTTAGTTTTACATTACTGTGTGAAAATCTGGTGTAGAAGCTTCTACCTTAACACAAACTGCAGATGATGGAGCAGAAAAATGGAGAATCTTTCTTTCCTCACAAGTAGGTTTATGAACCCCTATATTTTAGCTGAGGTTTTTTTGGTGATGCAATACTGGTATTAATTGAATTTTGTGAGTGAGCATGTTCAAGTTCCTTTGCTCACTATGTATGGAGTGGAGGAGGCATAACAGCTCTCCTCTGTTAACATATCAGGAGGCAAATAAACTGGCCAATGATGCCAGTTCTTGGAGAGAGAGAGAAAAGTAACAGGAAAGCAGTTAGAGTACTGGGTACAGTTTCAGGTAAGAAAACTGTCCCCACCCTTGTGAATGGGAGTCCCCCGGTGTCATCAGCAAGTGTCCCTCAGATGGTGCTGCTGGTGACTCTGTTAGGGAACTTGGCAGTACCAACCCTTCCCACCAGAGGCAACTTCACTGAGGAAGTGTGTGTGTGTGTGTTCAGGCTTGATAAGTTTTAGGTCTGTTTGGGTACAGAGGCAGGCAGAGGAATTCAGGAAAAAGCCTGGAAGGCATTGTGCAGTCTGGCTGTGACCACCAACCAAAGAGCATCTTGTGGCTTCTGTGTGGCTGCTTCACTTTCCTCCCTTGGCATCCCTTGCCCCTGCAGAGCCCAGCACAGGGAGAAGCCAAGCTTGCTTGCAGGACTTGAATAACAGGCCAAAGCTGATTCTCAAAGACCTTATTTCCTAGGTCATGTGGTTCTCTTTAAATTAAAATGACAGTGGATCATAGGGTTATGCTCATTGTAAGAAGAAATGGTCTAGGTTGTGTCTAGGAAAAATTAATCGGATTTTTAGGTCTGGAGATGGGGATGCAGAAATCCTAATGATTAAAAACAGTTTGGCAGCGAAAGATTTGGAAGAGCTGAAAGTGGGTAAATGTATGTATGTAAACTACAGATTTGACTCTGACTTCTGGAACTTGACTCCAGTTCCCATGGTCTGTAGGAATTCACCTGGAAAGTCTGATGGATATTGTTCAAGTTGGCTGGCTGGTACAAACACACCTGCCTGTATTTGCTGAAGATCAGGCAGTCCTCAGTATCTTCTCTTACTGACTGTTTGGAGTGTAGCTGGCTGGTTGGCTGAGCTGGTGAGCTCAGCTGTATCAAATCCTGACTCCTGGCAGGAAGCTCTGTCCCTGTGCTCAGGTGAGTGCCAGGCTGCAGGGAAGGTACCCTGGCTGTGCCTGTGTCTGCAGCTACAGCTCTGTGTGCAGCAGTCTCTGAAAGCTTGGTACGGCTCACAGGATGAGAGCAGCACAAAGCACCATCCTGCTCTGCTCCCAGCTGACTAATACTGGGCTTCTGGAAGCTTCCAGGCTTCCCTGATGATTGCTTCCCTCTGGACCAAAAAAAAAACCCTGTATCTTCCTTTTTTTTTTTTTTTTTTTTTTTTTTTGTAATGCAGGTCTTCTTGAGCTCTCCTTGGGAAAATTCAGAAATGTGCTACTTAACCAGACCAATCCAGTGGAGGCTGTAATCAGAAACATCGCCAGCAATGTGACTGTGGTTATTTTTCAAGTGCATGCCCAGCAGAGTGATGTGGTGATATCCTTTGATAAGGTAAGAGTATCACTTCTCTGGAGTGCTGCCTGTCTTTCAAGAAAGGACTTGGCTGTGGTACAGGTAGGACTAATGGACTGAAGCTGTATAAATAAAGAGTGTCTTTTACCCGCTTGGCTTTTAGTTAGTGTTACTGTAGCTTCAAAAATCCGTTCTTGTACTTATATGTCCTAGATGCTGTTTTGAAAGAATGAATGCCAAAGGAATGTCAGAGCTTGCTTGAAAATATTTCAAGGCTCTTTATTTGGTGGGAGTGGTGCTTTTTGTCATGGGGCTCTACTGACTGTTGTCCACCAGCTTGTCACATTAAAACCAGATCTGTGTAAGTGTTTGCCAGATGCTCCATACACCATCACTTTGGGATGTTTAGTTGTCTGCTGTTCCCATGGCTTGGATTTAACCGCTGCAGATATCATGTGTTGTATTCCAGCTCCTTGTCCTGAGCCTAATCTTCCTTTGGTAACACATGGAGAAATTTCTCCATGTACTCCAGTGAAAGCTGCTACTTCTAGACAGCAGTAACAACAGTCCTGCTGCTGTACCCTGCATCCCAATAATGATGGGACAAAATGAACCTAATCTAAAATACGGATTTTTGTTGTTGTGCTGCTGGCAGGCACTGGTATTCAAACAGAACGTGGACTAAGCTGAAGGTGGTAGATGGAGATGTGACAGCTGCAATCCAGTTCCCCTTTCTCCATCAGCATCTTTGAAATCAGAATATACTGAGTGCCAAGAAGTATTCTGGAAGTCTAGAAGATGGGGTACCTGTAACACAAGTCACACAGCTCAGCCATCCTTGTACTGGTGAAACAGCCAGGATTACAGGGCTGAGCCATTACTGTTAGACTTGTTCAGTCTTTGCTTGCCATTGGTAGAATCCTCTGCTGCCAGTTCAGATCCTCTTTGCATTTGTGGGCCTTACCAGGCCAAGGGCAGTGATGCATAAATGCAGCTGTGCTGCTTTTAGGGTTGTCCTGCCTCTAGAAAATATGAAGTTGAGCCAGACCTTGAAGTCTGCCAAGTCCAGTGTGCTTCCTTGCAGCATTGCCTTGGGTAATTGTGGCTGCCTTGGCCAAAGGCACTTCCCATGCTGAAAATGTGGCTGCAGGTCAACTGGCTGTTCCAGCTGTGAGATTGATTGTGATACTGTAATTTATGCTTATCTTTCCTCAAAAACTCTGGTTCTGGAAGGGATGGTGGTGCTGGGGATTGGGTCAGTAGCTGGCCTGGCCCCAAAAACATCTGCCATTGCTAGTGTTGAGGCAGCTGTCATACAGTCATGTCTGTTCTGGTGGAGATGGGAAGGTGCTTCTGTATGCTGGTTCCCAGAGCACTTCCTTGCTGCCATCTCACAACCTTTTGTGAGGGATACTCTAGTCCTTTTCTATTTGTACTAGTCAATCCATTTACAGATCTACTAGCTAGATTTTGCTGCAACTTGCTTGTGATTGTCAGCTCTTTAGTAGTCCCACACTTGTCACTTGGGTTTTTGAGCTGAGCCAGGCAATGTGTGGTGTCAGATCTCCCTTTTTTCACCAGGTAGGCATGCTGTCCAGAGAGACCTTGACAGGTTGAGAGGTGGGCCTATGCAGAACTCATACAATTCAGCAAGGCCAAGTTCAGGAAGGTCCTGCACATGGAGCTGGACCAAACACAAATACATTTTGGGCAGAGCCTGATCTGTTGTAACTGGCACTGATGTGCGTGCCTGGCAGGTTTGTGGCAGGAATAGCCTCCTGTGGTACTATCAAATACAGAAATAGTATCAAACTGTGGTAGAAGTCTTCTCAAGAAGAACTGCTTGTTTCTACAGTTTGTTTCTGCGCAGACTCCGTCGCTGAACAGCTCAGGAATTGGCATGGACAAAGGGCTGGTGTCCATCCTTCGGCCCGAGCAGACCGTGTGTACGTGGTACCTGCGCGCCCTGGGTGCTGGCCAGGTGCTCAGCACTGCCATCTCCATTCCCTACATGGAGAAAGGTACGTGCCCAGGGCATGTGCTCTGCTCAGGCAAGTCATCTGTGCAATTAAGTGTTGACCTTTCAGTCTTACATGGTGGAAATCTGATAGAGGTACCAGAAATTCCTTTGAAATGGGCTGAAAATGTTTTATTGTCACTGCTGAATTGTGAGTTGTGTATAGCATGTTCTCTATCATCTTGCCATGACTTAAGCCTTAGAATAAAAAACTGCTGTGCATGTGATCGATCATGGAATCACAAATCTGTTTGGATTGGAAGGAGGTCATAAAGATCATCCAGTTCCAGCCCCACTGGCATGGGCAGGGACACCTTCCACTAGCCCAGGTTGCTCAGAGCCCCATCCAGCCTGGCCTCAGACACTTCCAGGGATGGAGCAGCCACAGCTTTTCTGGGCCTCCCCACCCTCACAGGAAAGAATTTCTACCTCATATTGATGCCTTGAGAGGCTGAACCTGGAACAGAGACTAGACAGAGCTAAAGGAATAATTTGTGCTTGAGATTGCCCTGAGCCATGTGCAGGACCTGGCAGAAGCCTATGTCCTTCCATTCCAACACTCCAGTCACTGGAGCCACCCATGTGTGGGGACCTGTCCCAGGCTGCAGCGAAACCCTTTTGCTGCCTACAGGGCCAGAACCTGATGCTCAGCAAGTGGATTGTGCCTGTAAACATGTAACTGCAGTTATGTTCTCTGTGTTCTAGATCCTATTCCTGGAGGCTGCAATCTAGAATTTGACTTGGAAGTGGATCCAAATATTTACCTGGACTACACGTTGGTTGATATACACATCAAGTTTGCCCCTGCAAACTTGGGATATACCAGGTGTGTGGAAAACTTCAGTGCAATGAGCAAGACCTTTTGTCGTGTGTTTGGCCAAAAGGCTAAAATAAGACCCTGCTGTAACAACTGAACCATCCAGCTGCTGGCAGGAATCTTGCTTGCTGCCACAAATGGAAATGGGGAAAAGGAGGAGGGGAAGAGGTACTGCATGAGAGAGATAAAGGGTGAGAGTTACATCTTGTGGGGGAGGTTATGCAACTTCAGAAATGTAAGCAGTCAGTAAATACTGGATCTTTCCATTCCCTGTAACAGCTAGATTTGTTTGAGAAGCAATTGTGTGTTACAGCCTGTTTTATTTCTTTCCTAGTACTAAAGCATGATAATGACCCAGAGTTTTGTTTAACTTGAGACTTCAAGTTAAAAGGCATTATTTCCTGAGTGGTGCCTGGTGTCACAAGTGATAGGCAGGGAGTGGGGAAGACTGTTCACAACTGCATGGAAAGACAAAGAGTAATGTTGTGGCCTTTGGCTGTTGTGGCCTCCTGGAATTCTTGTTAGGGCAATTCATAGGAAGCCTCTCTAAGTGTAAAGGCAGGTACCAGCACAGCCACCACCTGTGCCAGGGTGGTTCTGTGTGGTGCTGCTGTGCCTTGTGTTCCCAAATACGGTCCAGCTTTGAGTTAGCTGCTGGTGTGCACCTCTAACGAATAGAGGCAAACCCTGTGGACAGGTAACTGCTGAAAACTAATGTGAAGGTCTGGGGCCTGGTGGCCGATGTGTTTTTGTTTGCAGAGGAGCAAGCCCCCCCTCCTGTGATTCAGGGACAGGCCAGAGCTCCCGGTGGCGCCTGCGCTACGATGTGTACCAGTACTTCCTGCCCGAGAATCACCTGTCCGAGATGGTGCTCATGAGCCACATTCGGAAAATGTCCGGGGTGCAGAGTGTCAAAGCCAATGGCATTAAGGTGAGCCTGAAGCACTGGCTACCAGCCACGTGGCAGTGGGGCTCTCTTGTTTTATCCTCCTCTGTGCTTATCTTCCTGGAGTTGGGATGTGAGCAAGTTCCCTGGCCCTGCTGGGGAGTGGATGGCAGCCTTGCCTGCCTTTGCAGGAGGCCAGACCTGGGTCGGTAGGCTGATAGGGAACCTGAACTGTGCCCTCAGGCAGAGAGGAGAATTTTCTCCCCTGTCAGAAAACACTGAAGGGAAGGGTTCCATCCTGTGAGCCTCTAACAGAGATATTTACTTTTCCAGATGCTTACGCTGACAGCTGATGACAAGACCAATGTCTACTTCTCCTCACTTCCTGGACAAGGTGTGATCTACAATGTCATAGTGTGGGATCCTCTTTGGAACAGTTCTGCTGCATACATACCTGTGCATACCTATGCCTGCAGCTTTGCTGACCTGGTAGATAACTGCTCTTCCCTCAGTAAGTTGGGAATTGTATGTCTGTGCCAACTCCTCTGCAGCTTGTTGTGCTCCAATGTGCCAAATGGGGTTTTAAGATTCTTTTCTCAATGTGTGCAGGAGATCTCTTTTTTACACAGTGTATATTTTGTTACTTTATGGTAACTGCTTCTTGATTGAGGAGACAGTCTAGAATGATGAAGTAAGAGTAAAGAGAACCATTAGCAATTAAACTCTAACTTAATGAAGGTTTAATATGTGGATTGCAAATGTAACTCTGAACGCTGTAGTGCCTCCCCAGCTTTGTCCATTTCTACTGGATACATAATTTGAAATAATCTATGGGACTGTGGATGCTGGATGTGAAGTTGAGCTAATAAAACACAGACTAGATTAGGTTGCAGGCAGATCTTGCTAACTGCTGGTGCTAACAGGAATCCTGCAGGTATTTTGAAAGGAGGCAGTCATGTAAGACAAGAATGAAGATAATGTCAGCAGTATTGCTGCTTTGTACAAAGCTATATAATGATGGAATTTGTGCAGAAACAGCAAAGCTGCCACTCTGTTTATGAATGAAGAAGGGACACAAGTAATTGGTAGAATTTGGTTCATTAAGTGAAATTTGTTCTCATTATTTTCTTATATGCTGTGACACAAGTGACGGTTGTCCAATTCAGTGTTTGTCCCATGACAACATGAGACAAATTATCTAGGCTAAACTTCTCTAATTCAGAGCACATGGAAAATACAGTTTACTTCTGCAAATGGCATAAATACAGTTAAGAAATTTGCATAGAAGACAGGTGAGCCATAATGAGATGCTGATGATAATTCTTGTTGCATGGCAAATGTGTGAGAGGGAGACAGATGGTGAAGGCTGCAGTGATTAAGCCTGTAGCTGCTGCCTGGGTCACTAATCCCATAGAACTGATTTTTATAGATGACTGGATGTCCCTTTTTTTAAACCTAAGCAGAGACTTTTCAGGCAAATTTATATCTGTATTATAAACAGATTACAGATACTTACAGAAACTTCTCTTGAATCAGGAGGAAGCTCTTGATTTCTTAATCAGTCTGGGACTATTTCAATATTCTGTTGGAGATCTTACCAAGCCAACTGTTAATTCAGGCATTGCAGATCTGACAGAGTGGCAGCTCTCAAGTTTTCAGTAAAGTTTGTGACAGCAACCTGACCTTACCTTAATCTCTTCGTTGGGACTGCTAGGTGGAATGCTCTACTAAACCTACCTTTCTTCTTGTAGGTAAGCTCTCTACCAAAGTATTCTTTACTGCTTTTGCTGTTCTTGGTCTTTTCACCTGCTTTTTTGGACACAGATTCTGGAAAACAGGTATTGAATATTTCATTGCATCTCGTAAGTCTGGTTGGAACTTTATAAATGTTGCTCTAACTTAGAATGGTAGTGTTATTACCAAAATTCACATGATAGTGCTGCTGTGCCAGTTAGGTCTACTGCTTTGCTTTTGTGGGCTCTGAGCCTTTAAGCTTAGAGCAGGAAGTTTCTGGGATGCAAAGAATAGAAACCTACTAGGGTGTGTGCTGGGCAATATAGCTATAAATATGTAATTTTGGACTATATGTAGTGCTTGAGGACAGCCTTGTCGAGGACCAAATGTTGTCTGGCTCTCCTTTTGTGAGCTGCTATGTTCCTTCCCCGTGGTAATGTGAAGATGTCTGAAGATCCACTGAAGTGGGCTAGGTATGAAGCTTGCTAAATACTTTTTCCTTCTTCTCTAGACTTATTCTTCATGGGCTTCATTGTCACAGCATTCGTCTTCTTTGTGTTCATTACCAGGGTAACCAGCCTTAGTTATGATGGTGAGTAGATGTGTCAGGATATCCTGTGCTCTTCCCAAACTCTTGTCAGGAACCCTCCAGGTACAATCTCAGTTGTGCAGTTGGCCAGCCACGGGCAGGATAGCAGGGTGATGCCTCGATCCTGCAGCTCTGATTGCCATAATAGCTGAAAATGCAGCAGAGTAAGTGTTCCTTCCAGCAGCACAAGGATGCAGAATTAACAGCTGGATTTAATTTCAGTAGCTATTCAAGGAAGATAAGAGGTGTTTGGAAACGCTGTAAATTTGCAACATACTTTCTTCCTACTTTCACAATGCATGGACCTTGGTTTCAGATCAAATGTAGGTTTCATCTGGAAAGTGGAAGTAGGTGGTCCGGACTGAGCTTGTTAGACTAGACAGAATTAGTTCTTTCTGTCTGTCCCACCACATAGAATTCCTTTCTTGATACATGTGCAGTAGCTGGTAGCCACCTGAACTCCCTGGGAACTCAGGGTCTCCCCTGCCACTCCTTCAGCACATCCCCAGCTGCAGGCTGGCATCTAAGTGAAGTGCATGAAGCACGTTCTGATACTTTTATTTGTTACCTCGTGCAGAGGTAAAAAAGCCAAACATGAATGTAAATAAAGCTGCTGAACATGTTACTGCAGGAGCTGAAGTTTCCAGAATGCTGGAATTTTCTCTCCTCTCTTTCAGTGCGTCTTATTTTGACAGCAGTGGCTGGAATCATTGGGGGCCTGCTCTTGGTTGTGAGCTGGTGGAGATTTGGCTCTGTCCTGCTCAGCATATTTGTTATTGGACTTGTGTTGGGATTTCTCTTCTCATCGACACTCTTCTTCACTCCCCTAGGTAAGCACTGTAATCCTCTGGTGAGTGCTGTATTCCTGCAGTGCTGCAGGCACACTGCAAGGCTCAGGAGTGAATGGTACTCTCTGCTTTATATTACTGGGATGTTTAACATTCCCTTTCCAGTGCTGGGAGGAATAGAGATGCACCTGAAAGCTTCTTTCAGATGTGCTGTAATTAAAAGCACTTGGGGAAAAGGGAACTGATTGTTTTGCAGAGAACTTGGTGACTCTTGCTGCTTCAACTGTGTGCCATCTCTGGAACACCAGCTGTGCTCCAGGCATGCACTTGTTCTCTTGTTCTTTGTCCAGAACAAATCCCAGAAGAAAATCTACAGTCTAATTTGAAGGCTTCAGGCATAAAGGCCTCAGACAAATTACTTAAAAGTCAATAAGCCTGCTGAGCAGGAGCTCAGCACCAGCTATTGTAATTTTCAGTCTCAAAACTTCTTTTTCTCCCTGACCTCTGGTGAATCCACAGGCCTTAGAAGGCAGGGAGAGCCAAGCAGGGTTTGAGTGATTTAATTTTCCTTAAGCCCAGAAGAATTTGTTGCCTGGTGGTGTGGTGATGGCTACATTTGCACCATACTCTGGAGTCTGATGCACATTGTTAGCTTGGAAACCCATAGAGGCCACAAAACAGCTTCTTACTGGGCAGTAGTACTCTGGTACTTTTCATTCTTACAAGGTAAGGAATTCGTACCTTGTCAAAAATTGTTGTTCCATGGACAAGATCTGCTGTTCCAGCATAGAGTGCAGGATCTGTGCTCAAGTGGAAATTTTTTCTCTTCTTGATTAACTATTCAATACATCTTAAACAGTCAGGATTTGAGCTCAAAAGCAGGGCTTTTCAACAATGTACTCCAGGTATTTCTGAACGTAGAGAATTTTGAGGGGGGAAAGCTGACCCCCAAACACTTGTGAAAAAGGAAATGTTTCCCTCACTGCTGAATGTGGTGTCTTGGCAGGAGACTACAGGGTCTTCCGTGACGATGTGGTCTTCTGGGTGACCTTTATTTGTGTAGCCTTGATGATTCCAGTGCTTTTTGTTGGCTGCCCAAGAATTGTAAGTAACTCTGCTGTCACCTCAGAAGGAGGGAGGGAGAAGGGGGGATCAGATTTCCTAATGCAAAACGTCCCATGGAAGATGTGCAGAAAACTTAACACAGCTTTGTGAAGCTCTGCAGAGGGCCAGTTGCAGGCAGTTCTTTTTTAGCCCCACTTATGCTAAATGGTCCAGAAGCAAAGGAATGACTTGTTTTGCACACAGCATCCACTAAACCAGCATTCAGTTGACTTGTGCTCTGTTATCAGCTTGGCTGGATAACAGGTGTGTGCAGCTGATTTATCACAGAAGAACTGATAAAAATTACAAAATACTTGTCCAGAGAAGCTGTGGTTGCCCCATCCCAGGCAGTGTCCAAGGCCACGTTAGACAGGACTTGGAGAAACCTGGGGCAGTGGAAGGTGTCCCTGCCCAGGAGAGGGGGATGGAACTGGATAGGCTTTCAGGTCCTTTTCAATCCAGGCCATTCCATGATTCTGTGATTCTACTGTCTTAGGGAGGTGGGGAATAAACAGTGTTCATCAGTCTCCTAAAGGTGTGTTTTTTCTCCCTGTCTAGCTGAACATCTTGGCTTCTGGAATAGTGGGCTCTTACACGGTGATCCTGGCCATTGCTTGCTATGTCTACACAAGCCTTGCTTACATCACCTTAGACCTGCTCAGAAGGGTCCTCAACAATTACTTCAACAGAGCTTACACCAATGTGCCTTTTCAACGGAATGGTGAGTCCTCCTGAGACTTTATTCTCTTTTAAAGAGGAATTACTGCGTCTTTGGTTCTGTTGTAAACAGTAGAGTGAGGGCAGGAAGGAGATAGAAGGAGAACACAGTACAGTGTGAGATTTACCATCCACATGAGAAATTCTAGTCCTTCAAAAGCAGTACTGAGTAGATTCAAAGGCAGGAACCTTCCTGCAGGTGTTGTGACAAAGGCCCTTGTGAAAGGTGCTGCTCAGACTTGTGCTGGCAGCTTGCTGAGGAGTGTGCAGAGTGGGCAGTCAAAGACTTAATACAGTGAAGAGATTCTTCCCAACTCCCTGTGTGTCCTGCCTCTGCATGGAGTCGCTCTGGGCATCTGAGGATGTGGGGATGATATTTCATTCCTTTCTGTCACGAAACTAGTTCAGTGTTTGTGCTTGGGAAAGCAAGGAATGTTCTGCTTTGCTACAGGAATCTGTTTCTCTTTTTCCAGACTTCATCATCCTGTCAGTGTGGGCAATGCTGGCCCTCAGCGGGGTCACTGTGCAGCTCCGCCGGGAGAGGAGTGAGGTGCCCTTCCCACCACATCCCTATCTCACCTGGAAGAGGGAAAGGGAACGTAGAAGCACCAATGTCTTAGACCCCAGCCATCATATCCCTCCCCTGAGAGAGAGGATCCACAACAAGCTGCTGCATATCAAAGAGTTCTTCCAGAAAGACCAGCCAGCTGGGGAGAGAACTCCACTGCTTCTGTAACTTGCCAAATAACTGATGGGGAATGGAGAGGGAGGATCTGGGAATGGTGAGATGATTACCAGCAACCAGCAGTGGTGCAAGATTTACCACTGCTAGTTTGTCCTGCTGAATAAGAGATTGCTGCTTGGCAGAGCATTTACCTGTCTACTACACTACATGCTGTTTGTGACTCCTCTGTGACACACTCTGCCTACTGCAACCTGCTTGTGTCCAGCTGCAGAATCCTGTACTCCTCCTGCCAAGGACAGGCATTGATCCTGTGGGGTCTACCTTGCTGTTTGGGTATGTGAAATATCAAACAGGCCTTGGAAAGCAACCTTGCTGATTGTTCCCTTGCATGTGGAAATGTTTGCTGAGGCAGCGCCCAACGCACTCCCAAGGGTGTGGGCAGCCTGTCAAGCTGTGAGGGAAGAGATAGGGACTGGACATACAAGGAATTCTTCCATCAGGAACTGAGCATCTCCTTCTAACAGGTACAAAACATGTGGCTGCAGGCACACTGGTTTCTATGAATTGTTACTGAACCTTGCAAGCTGAACTGAATGACTTGAATTGAAACTGCACTGAGTTAACTGTAGTACATGTGCACTGTGGGGCTCGGGCATGGGGACTGATCTGAGACAAGAAGACTTTTTCCTTTGCTTTTGGTTGCTTTTGTAGCAAGCCAGTTATCTGGTGTCTGTGCAGAGATGGCTGCTAAGAGAACACAAGAGGTTTGTCTCTGTTTGTTTTCTGAACAGCCTGTTCTTGTTTCTGCTCTGTTATAGTATCTTTTCTAATGGTGCTGTCATAAAAAAGTAAATAAGCTCTTTGTAGCCAATTGCAATTTTTTCCCCCTGGAGTTGGCTGAAACACTAATTATTTATTTTTAATAATCTTTTAATTTTGTCTTTAAGGGGTGAAAATGGCATTCAGCTAGCAAGATACTGACCAGGAACCTTGCTGACTGTGTTCCTTTCCTATTTGAATTGCATCTGCCCAAAGCAGAATGTAGTATAAAAACAGATGAGGGACCAATCTCATGTGATGGCTTTATGCTCATCTTAAAAAAAAAAAAAAAAAAACAACAAAAAAACCCCGAAAACCCAAGAGCCATTTTCAAAATGTCAGCTGGAGCAATGTGTTTTTGGCTCATCCCAAAGAGACCTGAGGGTGTTTTACCTGTGCACGTCCCTTGTGCCCTGTCTTGGTCTCCTGGAGTCTGTCATGCACGGAAGGATGGCTCAAGTCTCACATGCTGTACTTTGACACAGGGTATGGTGACTCTTCCTCCTCTTCCCTGTGTCTGAACCTTCAGCGAGGGCAGCTGAGTGCACAGTCCTGCCTGTGTGAGGTGAGCGGCTGCTCAGGTGCCTGCATGGAGTCTCCATGAGGGAATTCCCCAGGGGTAGAAGCTTAAGCTCTCAGCCACCACTTTAAATTCTTGGTAGGAAATCTGTAAGAAACAGTTCTGAGAAAAATGGCAAAACAAATTTTCCTGGGAACTTTGCTGGAAGTTAAAACACCTTGGCATAGACGGGAATGAATGACTTTTAAATGGCTTTTCTTTAAGGAGTGAGAGCTCAAAGACAGTGTCTGAGGTGACTGAATCCTTCTGATGTTTAGAGAAAAATCTCATCCTTGCTTGGAGCTGGAGCACCTGCCTCAAACAGCAAAGCAAGGCTGAAATCCTGCGGTTTGGGTCTGGTTTCCCTGTGCTGTTGTGTGGCACACGGGGTAAACAAGGAGCTCTTCCCTGGGTCTCTGCCCATCCTTCCTGCACTCATCCTGAGCATGTCTCTGCCATGTGTCATGGCAAGCAGCAAAACCTTCTGTGGTATAGAAATGCTCTTCAACATGTTTACCTTGGTGGATTTTTATAACTGCTGCAATTAACATTGTGCAAGAAACAAGTTTAACTTCAATTTTCTATATGTTTTATAATAAAGATGTCTTTTCAAAGAATATTGAAACTAAAGGGGTCTCTTTGAATTCAATGATGCTTTTACAGTTTAGCCGCTGTCTTTGATCTTGTAGGGAGAGTTTGCTTTGAAAAATTTCTTCGGGCCAAGGGCTGAGGTGGGGGAGGTTGGCTGGCATTGCAGTGACACCCAGAGGCTGAGTGTGGCATGTGCTCTGTGCAGCCACTGAGGGAAGCAGGTGGTCCTGAGAGGCTTTTTTTTTGGAGAGCTTTGTCAGATGAGGCTCTGGAGAACAAAGGAATGATTGTCATCCCCTTCTTGCCTGAAAACTGGTCTGCATGATCACATAGGAATCTTCTAGCAGAAGTGGACTTTGAACTCTTTTTCTGAGATCCTGACTTGGAGATTGTATTTCCTTTTTTTGGTTCTGCCAAGAGATGGTTCAGGAATTTTCTTCCATAGTCCCTAAGCCACAGTGAGTAACAGTGGCTTATATGAACTGATCCACTCTGGTGTTGAAGGGGTATTTTCAAGGCTTTTTTTTTTTTTTTGTGTACCCCTTGAGGTGCAGGGTGGGATCTGTTCACAGTCTCTTTAAGGTGCCATCCAGCACAAACCCTTCTATGATTCTGTGATTCCCTGCTGTCCTTGGTCTGGAAAGACTTCCAAAGAAGAGGGAGCCCCTCCAGAAGAATCAGTAGGCTCCATCTCAAAATATATGCATTACTCACTGAGCCTTGGAGCTTTTAGTCTCTCTCAGCAGCTGTAGGTCTGCAATGATCTTGGCAGTGTTTTTTGGGGCGGGCTTTAGTGGAACTTTGGTTCCTGGTTGGTTTATCCAGTGAAGAGTCAGCAAAACAAACACTGAGCCTTTGGGTATGCAAGGTGAGTATTGTGTTAGGTTACAGTGTCCTTACTCAGGAGCAGGAATGCATCGCTATATTGATATATCCAGATTTATTTGGATTTTGCCAATGTCCATCTGGTTGCCCTCCCACATCCTGGGTTAGTAGCTCTGGTATCGGGTTTTCTCTGGAAACAACAGCTCCCTTAACACTTGTGTGTTCAACAGATGCTTGTTGTTAATTATATTTATTTTATTGCTCTCAGAGCCTGTCTGCTCCAGCCCCAGCTCCAGGCAGCCAGCTGACTCCTGCTGAGCATGAAGGGCTTTGTGCTTCCTTGCATGCTGGGAGAAGTCAACTTCAAACCAGAGCAATAGAAGGGCTCATTTTGGGGGAGAGAGGGAGTGGCAGGAGAAGACGGTTGTGTAAAACTTCCCTGCCTGCTTCAGAACTAGGTCCTCACAAGGCTTCCTCATCAGAAAAAGCACCAGTTCCAACTTTTCCATGTTATCTAGTGTAACAACAGATTATTAATATCTTCAAAATGATCTGGATTATATATTTTTTTAAATCCTAAATGCTGAGAGTGAGGTTGAAAGCCATATGCAGGAAGCAGAGAAGCAGCTGCTGTTTGCTTAGCCAGGAATGTAATGAGTTGCAGATGATGAGTCATTTAAAAATTTGTTTACTGTGTTCCTGCATGTTTACTGTGTTTCCTGCATTGGAAAAAGGAAGGTGCTGATCACCCTGCATCTACTGTTGTGCTGTCTTGAGCTCCCAAGAACTGACTTCTCAAAACCAACTCTACTGCTGCTCACTGCTGGAAGAGCCAGCCTCAAGTGTATGGATTGGGAGATTTCTGGTGCTGAGAACACCACAGGGAAGTCATTGTCCCACATTCTTCAAAAAAATAAACATTCACCTTGGGAAATGGAAAGAGACTGCAGCTGGAGTTGGTGGGTTTCCCCTGTGCCTGTTCTCTGGCTGGTGCCTGAGGAGTGCTGCCAGCACATGCTTTTTCCAACACTGCAGTGACTAAGTGTTTCCCTCCTTGCTGAGCAGTTGGTTAAGGCAATTGTCTGGTGAGTTTTTCCTGAACGTGGGAAATAAGGATATTGCCTGATACAAGGGCCACACTGGCTCTCAGTGTCTGGGGACAGGAAGGTGCCTGCAGGCAGCAGGAACTCAGTCTCTCCTCCTATGCTGTTCCTGTTCAGGCTAAATGGTCCAGAAGCAAAGGAATGACTTGATGACTTTGCAGCATCCACTAAAACCTGCATTTAGTTGACTTGTGCTCTTATCAGCTTGGCTGGATAACAGGTGTATGCAGCTGATTTGTCACAGAAGAACTGATAAAAATTACAAAATACCTATCCAGAGAAGCTGTGGCTGCCCCATCCTAGGCAGTGTTCAAGGCCAGACTGGAGAGGGCTTGGAGTAACCTGAGATAGTGGGAGGTGTCCCTGCCCATGACAGGAGGTAGCACTGGAGGAGCTTTAAGGTCTCACCTTCCCTCTGCCTTCATGCTGTGAGCAGCACCACAGTGCTCTCCTGGCCAAAGTGACAGCCGGTCATGCCCCGGACACTCAGATTCCAGGCTCTCAAAAAAAAAAAAAAAAAAAACAAGTTCAAGTTTTGCATTCCAACAGAGGACTTGGAAATTCTTCTTTTAACCAGAGAAAGTGTTTAAGGAAACTCCCTAAACCATTAGGCATTTACACAGGGATCCCAGTACATGTAATTATGTAATTCTCCATGAAAAACTACCATTACTTCTGTATTTTAACAATCTTGTAATCCCATGTGCTTGTTAAAAAGTCAATGCTGTTCAAATCTTTTAGATGTACAAACTAGCCAAATTGAGTTTCAATCTGCCCTCAGCTAAACAGCTGCCACATAGAACAGTTTTGGTTACTTTCTTATCTTGTGTTGCCAACAAGGCACTTCTCAGAGCTCTTACCTTGTTTTAGTCATGGAGACATCCATGTTTTCAGTCAACTTTATTGATAAAATAAGTTTACTGTACAGTACACAAGTCTAGCCATAAATCCTTTTCAAGCCATCTGCATTACAAAAATAACAGGTATGCAATGAAAAATAGTCACTCCACACACTGTGAAGGCTCTTTAAAATCCTAAAGTGGTCAGGGTAGGGGAATGAAAGGGAAGACTTATCAAATGTGAAGACTAGGAGTAGATAAATTAAGTCACTTTTTTTTTTTAATTTACAAAAATAAACACTAATCAAGCATTATTTCATAATAGAGCAACCTCAAAGTACTGCCACAGACCAACAACCCTCTTCTGTATTTGGAAGCTAAACCAGAAGTCAGCCATGAAGCTGAATTCAGCATCAAATGGATAGAAATGCCTCTTGACACCAGTGCATGGCTGAAAAGATGCTCCTAGAAACAAGAACTTCAACAACTGAACCCAAAATTCCTTGTAAGTTTGCAACAACAGAACACTCCAGTGAAAAAAGATGTTGCTTCTCATAAGTCAGCAGCTTGCAAGCCATGGCAGAAATGCAAAATCTAGAGAGAAGCACTGGCAAAGCTTTACAGATACTATAAAAGCAGACAAGAATATTTTGTGCTTGAGCTAAAATGTTCCCCCAGAATTTCCCCACGGCTGTTTCACAAGTCTGGAAATGGCCATAACTTTTTTCCATGCATGTGAATGTCCTCATGTGTTCTTAAGCAAGAAGCCAAGGTGCTCTGGAGAGAAGCAGCAGTTTCTCCATTTCTAAAGCAGGCTGTGAGCATGTGGAGACCTGATTTACCTGTCCTGTCAGCACACGTGTATTAGTTCTCTGAAAACATGCATTTACTGCCTGCTAATTCTCCTTTCTCGCTTATTTCCTTTTAAAAGCACCACGGGAAGGAGCAACAACAGAGGTAACAGAACAAAGGTACTGAGCTGCTCCTAAGTCGGTTCAGTGCCACTGAAAGCTCCCCCTTAGGCCTGTGGAACATTTACCTCGAGCACAGAGAAGTTGTGCTGGGGCACAGGAAGCTGTACTGAAGCTGGCAAACTTGGTAGTGTTGGATGTTTAGTCCCTTCTGTGTTGCTGTGATTCAAAATCAAACATGACTAAGTGGTGGTTGATTTCAGGATAGCTCAGCTCATGTTGTTTGGTGGGTTATTGAACAGCCAGAATGTGAAACTGTGGGTGGCAGCTGTAGTTCCACAGTTTTCTGTAGCTGACAGCTTTCCCTCTGCTTAACTCACTTTAAAACCTTTTTGAGGACTAGTTAGTACTGGAGAAAGGAAAATGAAGAGTATTAATTGCAGGCTGCCAACTCTGCCATGAAGCTGCTTCCTCCTTTCCTCCACCCCCCCTTTCTGCTGCCACTGCTTTTGTGCTTTCCAGTTGCCATTCCTCACTCAGAGAGTTTGGGCAGGCAACTGGAGAAGAAAGACACGGGACTCATGTGGCTTCTCACTGACAGACAACGGAGCTGGATTTCCTCTCCTAAAGGTAAAAGCTGAGGCAGAATTGTATTGCTGCCTGTGTTTCTGAGAACAACAAAGTGGGAACAGCTCTTTCCATGTTCTCACAATACAATTCAGTGCACATATTTGAGAGAAATCTTTCATTTAAAAACTCCAAACTGTTGACTGACAGCATTCCTTATGTTTAAAAACTGGCCTTGTATTTGAAAGTGATACTCCAAGGCTAAATAACAGAAATTCTTAAATTTTATGCTGCCAGTGCGCCCCTCCCATCAAAGAGGTTTGTTGCAAAATTAGAAGTTATTAAAACCAAAACAAAAGGAAAAAATGCTATGAGGATCATGCACAAAGCATATTCATAAGTTACTACTTTCTAAGGCAGAGATCAGACTTGAAATCTTAGCTTTATTATCTAAGAGTTGCACTGAACTTTGTATGAGCAATAATTTATATAAATTACTTAATCTCACCTTTTATCTGTAAAACGAGTTCATATAAAAAGGATTTGCTATTCAGCAAGTGCATTAATCCATTTCCTACTGAGGTTAGGTCTATGGCAATTAATCTGTCACTGAGGGTATTGCAGAACACCAGCTGAATTCATGTTACACAGTATAAAAGCCACTGAGCTGGAGTTGGATGCATTCTCTTGCTGATGCCCTATTCAGTAACAAGTGCTTGACCAGTGCCCCCTGATGCTCCATTGGTTTAAGTGTGCAACTGAAGCTTGCTGATTCCCAGAGTCCTTAGCTTCTCCTCAGGCTCAGATCACTGCTTGTCACTAATCCTGACAGGGACGTGCTCTCTGATGCATCATCTTTCTTGAGGTTCAAAAACGATTCTCTAGTGATTTGAAGAATTTCTCTCAAGCCTTTGTTTTCTTGCTAAAACCAGAGAGAAAAAATACATTAATATGAGTCCAGAAAGCAATGAGGATAGCTGTTACACCTCCCCTCAACTCCAAACTAATGCATAAGGAGTAAAACACTGACTTGAAATCAGTGCTGTGTCATCTTCTCCAAGGGAGCACATGAGGTTTCTGACCCTCCTGCTCTCCTGGATCCCTCCTTGAGATGAAGCTGTAGTGGTGCTTCCCCTGCTCCATCAAGGCAAGGGTAACACAACAGCAGTGAGTGACTGGGGCAGTAACTCCACAAAACACCTGGGAGGATCTTTACTGCCTTTAATATCTGTGCTTCTGCAGCTTTCTCACCTCGAGCTGGGTGATGCGCTCCTGCTCTTTGCAGCCGTGCCTTTCATCCACCTCAATGGCTTTTCTCATCACCGCTGCCATCTCTGTAATTTGGTCCACGTGCACTTGCAGCTCCTGAGATACAATATTTAGTAATGTGTTAATGATATATTTTCTGCATTATTAAAAAGGCAAAGCGTTAAACGTGGTTTAGCTGCTGTGACATTTTTTATCACAGACCTCAATTTTGGAAAACAAATTCTTTCCAACTCTACAGTGTGGGCAGCCACAGTGGTCCTGTTTATTTAACCAAACCTGGTTTGCCCCACAGTGGAATTGGATAGAGGCTTAACCAACTGCGATCCCTGGCCTCAAAATGGCTCCAAGATGGTGCTGTGCCCTGACCAGGCCCTCCTGTGCAGCAGGAACTGATGTGTGTTATTTTGGATATGCAAAACTGCTCCACTCCTGTGAGAATAGCAGGGAAAGCCACATTCTTTCCAGGTGTTTGAAACCTGATCTCCAGTACCAGTCCATGGACAGGCATTTCTTTCTAAAAAAGAACAGGTGCAGTGATCATCCTTACTATGTCATATATTACAAAACTCAAACCTGTCCTCCACTCTCTATTTTAGATTGACTCCACCTCCAATTCCAGCTTATTTGGTTGGGCTCTGGACATCAGAGGTTCAGGATATGGGTCACTGCTGCCTTTCCCTGCAAAGCTACATGAGAAGCCTGTACCCCTCTGGCATTCACTGCTGCTCAGTTAAGCCAGACAGTTTAAAGGCATTTCCAACAGCTTTCATTTTTCAGCTTGTCTTTTATTCCAACTCTGCTGTGATGCCAGTCTAGTTGTGGCTGACCTGGCCTTTGGACCAAATCCACAATATTTATTGGCTAGTATCAGGAAAAGCAGGACAGGAGAGCTGAAATGAAGGACAGTAGAGACTAAAGCTAAATCCCACCTTTAAATGATGAATTTGATGGGAGATCCATACAGCTGGCAGATTATCACCTTGCCTTTAAACCAGCACAAAGAACTGCCTCAGCTGGAATCATAAACTTATCTGACCAAAACAAATACCTTTACTGAAATAAACATCAGCCCTCTCCTCTCTGCCATTCCAATTGCCCAAGCTATAATTTTGCAGTTGTTAAATGCCTACTCTCAATGTGAGGGGGCGGGGAAGAACTTTGAAATCTTTATTTTCTTCTCAGTTTCTACTGCAGGTGATGACATGAAACATTTTTTTTAAAAGAACTCCCAAATTTAGCTTGACAGGAAGCTGTGGTCAGGCAAGGATGCACCCTTGAGAAAGACTGAGTGGGAGCTGTGGGTTTCAGATATACTGCTGTTCTCCCTGCTTCCTGCTTTCACAGCTCATGTGGGCTCTGGATCAATAGAACTTCGGGCCTGTTCCAAGGTCACTGATGTTCAGTTGGATCCTAACACAAAACTGGAAGGCTCTGCTCTGGAAGGCACCTGTGGAAAACTTAGATGGGGTAAAAACAAAGAGTGCAGTGGCAGTGAAAGACTGTCTATCTCTCTCTTTCATTCACATTGGGTTTTTTCTCTCTAAAGAGATAAAAACCAAAAAGGGACCACACCCATTTTTGGACCTTGTTTCAGCTGAGCAAATTCAAACAGAACACTTAGATCAGGATCAGTACCACCAACACGCACTTTTCTCTTGCATACAACACTAACAAAACACTGTTGTTCTATTTAAAGGAGGTGCTTCTTCATCTGCAACAATCAATGCTCTTGTAATAATCTGTAAACAGGCACTAAAATAACAGCTGGCACGCAGGAAAACAGCATTACTGGAAATAGGGAGCTTAACTCCTTGGGTATAATGGATTTTTTACTTAACAAGAGAGAGGTATTTAAGAAGTGTTTCAACGCTGTTCAGTCTTCCTGAATATGAAGCTTGAGCTAGAGAATAAATAATGAAATTCCAGAAATCCTATGTGTCAGGGTAAGGGTGATAAATCTTTTTCATCAGGCATTCAGAAAGGAAGAGATTTAATGAAAATGTTGAAGCCTAAATCTCCTATTCCAATTACTTTGTGAGATGTTATTTTTACTTTTTTGTTTCTTTTTCCTGCCTTTCCATTAAAGTGCTCCTAAATGAACTACCACAGTCCATTTCAGGATGGATTTCATTTTACCCTCTTGTGTTGTTTCTTCTGAAGCTGAAGCAGATGCTATACCATATTCTGAGGTAACTTCTGATGAAAATGATCTTTATCTGTCATTTTTCAAGATTTTATGTTAAAGATACAGTTGTAATCCAATAATATTTTTTCATACCAATGGCAATAATTACACACATAGGACACTGTAAGCAAGCAAGAAAGAATCAAAATTCTTAAACTCTGTTTTCCCAGTAAGCAGATCCTAACTTTGCTTTTCAAACTTAAATTACCTGAGGGCAAATATTATTAAACACTTAGAACTTGTTTGTCTACACAGCTGCATTGCTCTAATGATTATATTACATTTTCAATGAAATGTAGTATTTTGCTAAAAAGCTCCTGTTTAGATCTGTTAGTGACCCGGAATGAATTCCCCCAAAATTTAATAGTCCTTTTGATTACTGAATAACTGAACATATACTTGTGTTTCCTGCTTTATCCAGTTAATCAATAGTCAAAAGGACTTTTAATTTTTTAAATTTATTTACAATATTTAGGGGAAAAAAATATTTGAGTATTGAATTTAAAAAGCCTGTTCCTCCTACTCTCCCTAAGTACAAGTTTAATAATTATTTGTTGGTGCATAAATGAATTAAAGCATAAATTAAAGGTAGTCTAAAAGTCTGACTATTGCTAACCTCTGGCACTGTAACAGGGCAGTTGCCTTAAAGACTGACGTGAAAGAAAAGTAAATTAAGCAAATGCAGTACTGAAATGCTACCTGTTGAAAGTTTTAATAAATGAGAAGCTGGTAAAGTTGACTTACTCAACAGTTTTCTGTTCATGTTGCATGGAGTGGATTATAAAAATTAGGACTCGTTAGTAGCACAAGAGCACAAAAAGTGAGTTTTGAATTGATCTCCTACAAATTAAGGTGCTAACTAAAAAACAAAGCAAAAACCCTCAATGAAATTATTACCTTGGAATGTTGCTCTTTTAACTTCATTATTATACTTGGATCATCCTTTTTGCTTGCCATAAGCAACCTAAACATCTGTTCTCTGTATTTGCTCATGATGAGTTCCAGAGCTGACTGGTGCTCTTCGAGAGATGTGCGCAGTTCTGCCAACAGAATTTAAAATGCACTTAAAGAGTTTAACACAGAGTTAATTTAATTTAATTTAAATGCAGTCCAGAGTTTAACACAGAGAACCAAATCAGAATTCCAGAAGGAATTATACTTCTACTTGCTTAATAACTTGTCCTGACTGTTCCTATTATTTTCAGCAGTGGTTAAACAGGTCTCCAAAAGGATCCCTATATTGCAGAATTATGTTCTATTTATCTCCTCACTTGTGCTGGAGATTAGGTAAGGACTGAAAAAAGTAATTTTTCCCAAATCTCTTTTTCTTCATAGTCCCAGAGTTTGGACTTTAGGACTCTTGAATTGAATTATGATCAGTTAAACTGACAAATTAAAATTAGAAGAAAAAATTTCTTCTACAGCTCTGTTTTGAAAAAAGATCAGTGGTAAAAGTCTCATTATTTCCAGCAGTACAGGGTGGAGCTTGGAAAGGATAGAATATTTATATTTTACCTTTGTTTTCCTGTTGCAATTCCCTAATCTGTCTGTTTTCCTGCTGGATACCCATCACTAGAGTAGACCGAGGGCGATGTCTTGCTACTTCATTGAGCTCTTGGATTTCTTCCTGGTACTGGTTATTACAAAAACAAACCAACAAGGCACAGCACATTTGATTAACCAAAGGCAGGTATTACCCAGCAGGTCACAAAGCACCAGTTCTACTGTCACTCACAGTCTGTAACCAGGAAGACAATGCTTGCTTTTAAATAATAATATCAAACACACACACACCAGAAGGTGTTGCAGACATGCTGTCCTTTAGAGACACAAAAGCATCACCTTTGTTTTTAAGCAAGTTTCATACCTTAGATGTGTGTAGTGGATGCTATTTAACCTTCAGTTAATGCAGGCCAAGTTCACCATCAGGCAATTTAAAACTCATAGATATGTGGTAAAGACAAACCATGAGGTATTAACCTCCTGACATTTACTGTGGCTTCCCAAAACCTTAAATCACCAGGCTGTGTGGGTACAAGTCACTTGTGCCCGAGTCAATGGATCCTCCCAACAGATGGGGATATGTAATACTTTTGATGTGAAGCCATGAAGCATCTGCCTAGTTTAACAGGGCTGAATTGCATGCAGGGTGTTATAATGTTATAGGCCTATTAACATATCTTGGGTTCATGAAAGGGACAGGAGGACTGCCATATGGAAAGTCACAAGACATCTTTAGTTTTCCCAGGAGCTGTCTTGTGAAAGTCACACTCAATCTAACAATGTGCCTTAAGCAGCTTAACATCAGAATAGAAATGAGCACAAAAAAGCCCAAGAGGCTATTTGAAAACAAAAGGAGACAGTGCAAAGACAAAGTATTCTGTACAGAAGAAAACATGTCAGAGCCTCTGTATGATTAAATGGGCATGATGAAATTAATAAAAATGTGTAGTATTGCATTGGAGAGCAAACCAAGAGACACCACAGAGTGGTTTGTAAGATACCAAGCCCATTTCTACTAGTGCTCTTCAAATAAATGCTTGCTTTCAATATTTAAACTGGAGTAACCGTGAAAATATTTTCACAGTTTGACACTATATAAACAAGCTATTTTGCGAGGAGAGCCACACCTCTACTAAAAACACCAAGTCTGCATCACAGGATCAACCCAAGGCCACGCTCAGTCCGTGCTGCACGGAGCCCCCAGAGCTGGAAGCGCTGCTGTTCCCGGGAGCAGACCTGTTTCATGGCTTCCACCCGCTTGCTGAGCGCCGTGGTCTGTTCGATGAGCGCCTCGGCCGCGCTGTCGTGCTCCCGCAGCCGCTCCACCAGCGCCTTCGCGTCCGCCAGCGCCTTCTCCATGGTGCAGCTCATTTCTGGACACGACAAAGGCAGCCTTGGCACTTCTGCACCTCTGCACAGCCACCTGGGGCATGGTCAGCTGCCAGAGGCACAGCAAAGCTGGGCAGTGCACCTGCTTCTGCCAGAGTGACACACAAAGTAAACGAATGTTACGCCAACCCATTCATCTTTAAGGCTACTTTTTTTGTTTTAAATTTCATGTTCCCTCCTAACAGATATACTTCAGGATAACTGAGGTATAAATCCAGCACAAAAGAGAATGCTGAAGGATTACAGTGGCCTGGAAGATTGTGATGACTTAAATCAGCAGAGAAGGAGCAGCTCAAGCTGACGGAGTAGAGAAAATTGCTCAGGGAAAATTCAGAAAACGAAAGGCTCGTGTTTTGTTCGTGTCTACAAATGAACACAAACATCGCTGCATGGAACGGAACTGTGACATTTTTGACAGTAACTCAGCTAATGAAAAGAAGCAACTGCACCCTTAAAACATCGCCCTTCTACCTGCAGCACTTGTTCACAGGAATTACACATTGCCAGAACTGCCAAACTTGCAAAATGCTTGTGTCTATTGCCAACAATACTGGCCTTTACACTACAATTTTTCATATTCATGCTTGGTAGGTTAAGTTTCAAGAGAAAGATTTTCAGCCTATGTTTTTATTTTCTTTTAAGGAACCTTGGACTTAGTCTACTGAAAAGGAAATATATTTAAACTCCTTGAAGAGTTTTCAGCAATCAAACAGCAGTGATAGAGGTTTAAAAGATTTATGGACCTTGTTGATATCAGGTGTAACATTTGGTTTAGGAAAAGAAATTAACTTACATAAAGAATCAACTAAATCAATTTCTTAGCCAGGCTGTTTGCAACAGTAAAGACTTTTAGTCTTTCCTCAGCTACATGAAAAAAAAATCACTTCAGGTTAATTTTGTAGCTTTCTCAGGCACCTTTACAAATCACAGCCTAGGATCTTTAAGCCTAACTTTAAGAAATCCTCAAATTTACCTCAAGTGACCTTTTGCTCCTATCCCAGGTAAGCAGTAGAAGGAAGGATATTTCAAACACTACACATTTTACCCGTGTTTTCTGGGATTCATGTGCTGTCAAAAGCATCAGCATTTTAGCATGTGCAGGTTTCCTGTTTATCACATAATGTTTGCATTTAACTTTCCATAGGATGTATTTGAGATAGCCAGGCCTCCAGCAGACTGCTGGGCTGTCACAGGTGGTTAATTTATTCACCCTGACTTAGCACTTGGAGCCCTTTCAAATCTGACATGGAAAGCAATAACGCTGCACCATTTTTAGGAATCTGCTTTTCTTGCTCCTCCCTCCAGTCAGATCTCCAACAGAAATACCCCAGACAAATGATGACCTTCCCCACGAACTGGCTGAGCTGCTGCAGCAATTGACTTAGTGAGATCCATGTTGCTGCTGAAGAGCAGCCTTTAATTCAGCTCACTGTCCAGGAATTCTCTGGCCAGCATAAACAAAGCCTCTGAGGCCTCTACATGAGCTGGGAATACATTTGGCATTCAGACTACAATGCACTTAACACCTCTGATGATTTGTCTGCATTCATATAAATTTTTAAACAGCGTATGTTTAATATATGCACTTTCACTTTTTTGCCCCAGCCCAACCATGTCTGAGAAAAGGAAGCTTGTCTGTGGCAAAGCCACTGATGTTTCCAGGAAAGACCAGTGGAATGCAGGCACACAAATTCTGCAGTCACTGACCCCTGTCAGGCCCGGGCCCAGCTCCTGTTTCAGGCAGCATTTGTACCCCAGAAAGCACAATCACTGTTTGCATCATGGTAATTCACAGTGGCCCCAAATCATGGCCAGGATACCTTTCAATATCCAAGACATCAGTCCTAATCCTTGAAACTTAAAATGTTTTCTGTCTGCTTGTGAAAAACAAAACCTTTGCCTGATCCTGAAGCTGAGCTAAACCTGTGAGTTAGCCTAGATATTTAGGGGAAGGAAAAAACCACCAATTAATCACATGCAATTGATCTAGGCAAATTCTTATCATGTATTATTTTTTACGAGCGTGACTGTGAGCTGAGGTTAATGATTCCTGAGCCCTGCCCTGGCAGAGATGCCCAGTTGCACAGATGCTCACCTTGTCAACAGGTAGCAGAGCACCAGGTCACCCCAGCAACACTCCTACCACACACTGCCACTTCCTGCTATTTGCTAATGCCTTTCATTACCAAATTAAACATCAAAAAAAAAAGCAACGCCCAAGAATAAACATCTCTGTTCGACCACCGCCTTTCCCTAACTTTCTGCCTGCTTCTTTTTCTTTAATCCTTACTGGACGCCACCTTTTCCCACAGCTTGTGGGTTCTGTTACCACGGAGACCAGCGCTGCGCCAGAATGCACTTTCCAAGGGATTCCAAGGGATTTCGGCTGGTGCGAAGGTGACGGGAGCATGCTGGGGGTGCCACCGCCGCCCGCCCGGCGCGGCCGCTCCCGGCACGTCCCCTCCCGGTGCGACGGGGGCGTCCCGGGGCTGCCCCGGCGGGGAGCGCCGCCTCCTACCCCCAAAGCGCCGCCTGACACGCGAGGGGTCCCCGGCCCGCCCGCGGCTCTGAGGCGGGGACAACGGGCGTCCTCCTCCTTCACGCCCCTCAGGGCGCCCCGGCCATGGGGGCGTCCCAACGCAAATCCGCCCGCGCTCCCGATCGCCCGGCGGCGGCCACAGCGGTAGCCCCGCGCCGTGTCCCCGAAGCCCTCCCCGGGACTCACTCATGCCCGGCGCTCCGGCCGCGCCGGGGGTGCGCCCGCAGCGGCCCCGAGCGATGTCAAATGGCGGCGTGAGGGGCGGGCGGCGCGTCCCCGCCAGGGGGCGCCGTGCGGCGGGGGCGGGGCCGGCCGCGCGCCGCTCTCGCGAGAGCACGCCCCTCCGCAGCCGCCGGCTCCAGATCTCGCGAGAGGTGTGAGCCGGGCGGCGAGCCGAGCCTCGGAGCTGTGCTGAATTTAAGTGGTTTCACTGTGGTTTAGATTGAGAAGAAATTATTCCTCTTCGGGGGTGCTGAGGTGCTGGCACAGGGTGCCCAGAGAAGCTGTGGCTGCCCCTGGATCCCTGGCAGTGCCCAAGGCCGGGTTTGACGGAGCTTGGAGCAAGCTGGGATAGTGGAAGGTGTCCCTGCCCGTGGCAGGGGGGATGGACCCGGATGGGCTCATAGGGTTCCTCCCACGCCAGGGCATTGTGTGGTTCTATGATCATATTCTTGTCTCATCTTTTAAAGGAGACAGTCCCAAAATGAGTGGTGCTGTATGGCTGAGAGCCATCAACAGTGAAGTCAGCAGTAACCGGGTGAAAGCTAATGCCTGTGATCGCAACCACCAACCCCCTCCTAAAAACAGACCCCGTAGTCTAATAGCGAGAACCCCCGCTGCGCACTAACGAGCGTGAGAAGCCACAGACACACCCAACAAACGGGCTTGAGTACTCATTAACAGACAAATTACATAACGTGCAACCCGTGAACGGTGATGTTTGTCAAAATGCATAAGCGGGGTGAAGTTTCGGTGCGAGGGGAGCCTTTTGCGGCGCGGCTCCCGCTCCCGGCACACTGGAATAACACACCGCGCTGCAGGAAATCTCGCGAGAACACGGTGGCCGCGGCGGGGCCCGCCCGCATGCCGCCCCGTGCTCTCGCGAGACCTCGGGCTCCGCCCCCGAGGCGTGCGGGCGGCGCAGGGACGGGCGGGGCGTCCGCCCGCGGGCGGGACCGGCGTGGGCAACGGGAGCGGGAAGGGCGGCGGGGCCGGCGCCGGCCTCGGCATGTCGGGCGAGTGATCCCGGCCGGGCGCTGTGGCCCGGGGAAGTGCGCACAGGGGCCGGGCGCTCCCCCCGGGGGAGCCGCGGTGCCGGCGGCGCCCGTGGCCGCGCGGGGCCCCCGCGGGCTCAGGGGTGGGCGGAGCGGGGGGGGCTCCGGCCGCCTCTCCCACCCCCGCGGGCGCCGGGCGCGCAGGCCGGACCCGGGCCCCGCGCTCCCCGCCGAGCCGCCCGAGGAGGGGGAGCAGAGCGCCGCGGGGACATGGAGGGCGCCCGGCCGGAGGCGCCCGCGCCTGGCCCCGTCTAGGGCGCCCCGCGGGCCTCGTCCCTCCTCCTCCTCGGAGCGGGGCCGCGGCCGCGGCCGGGCGCGGCGAGGAGCGGGATCGGGGCTGCTGCACCACAGGAGGAGCCGGCCCAGGTGAGAAGCGCTGGCCGCCGCCGCGGCGCTTTCCAGCGGCGCTGCCCGGGCCCCGGGGAGCCCCGGCAGCCGCGCCCGAGCCGGCCCCGCTCCCTCCCCGCGAGCAAGCCGCCGTCTGATTTCCGTGGTCCTCCTTGTTTGATAGTCGAGGTTTTTAAAATGAGCTTTTTTTATTATTATTATTATTTATTCTTTATATTCTGTAATTCAGCAGAAGTGCATAGAAAAGTAAGTTTTTACGCTCGAAATTGCCGTTTTCGGTAGCGCTCAGCGAGAGGAGGAGGATCAGTGGCCATAAAGGAAAACACAGGAAGTTCCACCTCAGCATGAGGAAGAACTTCTGTGCATAAAAGGTGACAGAGCCCCGGAGCGGCTGCCTGGAGAGGGCGTGGAGTCCCCCTCTGGAGACATTCCAAATCCACATGAAGGAATTATCTGCTCTAGGTCACCCTGCCTTGGCAGGGGGTTGGACCCGAAGATCTCTGGAGGCTCCTTCCAGCCCTACCTGCTCTGTGATTTTTATAATTTTACACTTCGTATATTTGTCAGTGAGATGTTGAAATACAGATGCAACTGTTCGTTTAAAAATAAGATGTGTTTAGCAAAGCCAAGACTAAAAATCAGGTTAAAATTCCATTTGTCTTACTGAAAGGTCTTTAAAATTTCATAATTTTTTTTGCATGTTACTTATTCTAGGAAATAAGCTTTAAATAGGAAGCAGTTTGTGTACTTCTTCTTTAAAATGGGTTTTAAATAGAGAAGTGGGGAGAGTAAAATACTGTGCATTTTTTGTTGCCTTTTCAGCAATGTAATTCCACTTTTTTCTGTTTGTCCTCCTGAGAATGAATAGTTTCATCTGATAAAAAATGTAGTCTACTAAATACGGGCTCTAAAACTTGCATATTTCTAGGATATATGTGTAATTTGCACAGCCATCTTATGATGTGCTTTGTTTATTTTTTCACCGTGTGCAATTTCTTTCTGCTTTCCATGTCTGTTTCTTTCAGGAAGAAAATGAAAATATTTTCTGAGTCTCACAAAACTGTTTTCGTTGTGGATCACTGCCCCTACATGGCAGAATCATGCAGGCAGCACGTGGAATTCGATATGTTAGTGAAGAACCGCACCCAGGGCATCATTCCTCTGGCTCCCATCTCCAAGTCCCTGTGGACCTGCTCAGTGGAGTCATCCATGGAGTACTGTAGAATAATGTATGATATTTTCCCTTTCAAGAAACTGGTAAGTTTTGCCAGCCATGCTGCATATCATGCTTGGTACAATAAGGGATGTTTTCGTGGTTTAAGTCTTTTAATGTCTTTGTGTTGTTTAGAGTAAAGTATCAAATTGTAATTTTTCACTTACAATTTGTATTTGTTGTTTATATGCTTTAGGGTCCTTCAATTTGTTTTAGTAGTATATGAATCTCATTACATATTTAATTTTAGACTCTTTCATTGTCTTAATGTCACTTTACAAGCTGGTCCAAAACATGGAGAGGTGCTTTAGGGCAACTTAGAGCTTTATTATTGTGCTCTCCCAAACAACTGACTTTACAAAAGCTTCAGTGAGGTGTTGTCTTAAGTTGAATTTTGTTGCTAAACACACATAGTCGCACTCTGTAAGAGTTTTGGTATGAGCATTGAAGGAATTCTGGGCTTTAGGAAAAGGGGTAGGATTGCCCTGGAGCTAACAGTTTGGAAAAGTGAGAGGAGAGCTTCCTGGCACACACAGCTCCTTCTTTAGAAAACCATATTTTCTTAGTGATGTTTGTTAAATCTTGGTAGATATTTACCCCATGATGTACTGTGACAGACTTTGGAGAATGATGTGCAGTTTACACATCAGAACACATTAGAATTTACTTTATTTTGTGGCTGTCCTTCTGAAAAGATAATCTAATTCTTAAAATACTAATATTTTGAAAATCTTATTTGGTGTAGAGAATGCTTTTCTGGTGTACAAATATCAGTAGAAGTTGTTAATCATATTACTAAGGGGAAAACTGAATATAGCAGGAGTGTGTGATTTTTGTGGGTTTGTTAGTTTGAATGTGGCTTGTGTAATTGCACATTATCTCCAGATTGCCAGAAAAAAAAGGGTGCAATTCATGTTTGTCTAAATTTTGGGCAGTAACAATATAATGGCTGTTACCTTAATGTGTTTTTTTGATCCTTGTAGGTGAATTTCATTGTGAGCGATTCTGGGGCTCATGTGTTGAATTCTTGGACTCAGGAAGATCAGAACTTGCAGGAGGTGTGGCTTGTAACTGTTCTTTTGTTATTTAGTTCAGACTTCATTGTGAAATAAACATTGTGTTTGATAGGAAATAACCGGTTAATTACAATATTGGCGGATCTGGTCTGAAATTGTTGTATAACAGAATTTCAGATAGCTGCCTGGGAGCCTGGATTATTCTATAGACAATTTAAAAAGAATCCAGTGTGTTTAGGTAGAGACTTAAATATTTAAAATAAACATTATGAAGAAGTTAGTTACATATTTATTCTGTAATTTGGTGCTGCTTCTTGAATTTAAATTTTTTCTAATATTTGCATGAGAGGCAGATAATTTGTGTTAAATACATTAATTGTTAATACCCTCTTTATGGCCATGTTGTTTCATCCCGAAAGGGATGAAAAATTTATTTTGAGGAAGAAATGCATTTCCAAAGTCTCAGAAAACAAAAGCAGAAGGCAACTAACAAGATTAGCCTATCTTTTGGGTGTTGGGTATAAGTTGTTATTATGGTCAGGTATTTTTCTGTAATAAATGAGCCTGTTTTATCGCAGTGAATACATTGAATTGCAGAGGATAATGTAGGGCTGAATGCTCGCTGGTTGTTCCATTTGCGCTGTTGCTCTGCAGGTGGGAGGTGACTCCGGGGGGTGGTTTGGAAGGCGGGAGGTGACTCTGGGGGGTGGTTTGGAAGGCGGGAGGAGGCCCCGTGGTGGCTGACAGCTCTTTGTTTGCCCAGCTGATGGCAGCGCTGGCGGCCGTGGGGCCGCCGAACCCGCGGGCAGACCCCGAGTGCTGCAGCATCCTGCACGGGCTGGTGGCCGCCGTCGAGGCGCTCTGCAAGATCACCGAGTACCAGCACGAGGCCCGCACCGCGCTCATGGAGAACGCCGAGCGCGTGGGCAACAGGGGCAGGATCATCTGCATCACCAACGCCAAGAGGTGGGGCAAACCTTAGCAAAGGGTTTTGCTCGTGGGGTTCTGACCCTAAAAAGCCAAAAGTTTCAAAGGTTTCCCCCTTTAAGTAGAAGAATATTCAAGGCTTTGAACAGGAGGGTTTGATGGTGCGGCCTTAAAAGAAATCTGCCATTTCTTTGTAGTGACAGCCACGTTCGGATGCTGGAGGATTGTGTTCAGGAGACCATTCATGAGCACAACAAGCTTGCAGCTAACTCTGACCAGTGAGTATGCTTTTTCCAGAGTTTCTTGTATCCTCTAGGAAGTATAGATGTATTTCTGTCACAAAACTCACTCTGATGAACTATTTGAATGAATGTGAAGTAGAAGGTGGTAAATCATGATATTGTTAGCTTAGAGCTGGTGTATGATCATTGTCTTTGCAGTTTCATCCTTTATAGGACAGGATTTCTTTAGGTTGTTACCTTCTACATCTATTCCAAAATAGAACAGAGATACAGGGATAAACAGAGATACATAACTCTGCTTTGTTCCACATTTTGTTTTTAATCTCTAATTCATCTGGAGCAGTTTTTCTTGATAATACTCTATTCATTTTCCTTTGACTAAAACAGCTAAGTTTGAAACCAGTTTTAGTTTCTAAATGACTGTATTGCCTGGAACTTCCCTTGAGATAAAGGAATCTTGGAATACAGAGTTCATCTCCTCTGATAAGTTATTTTCCACCGTATGTTTTGTCTCATTAAACTCTAAAGTGTTTGTCTACAGCACTGTGTTGTCTTGTAAAATTGTAGGTTGAGATCCTATTCCTGGTTGCTCCTCAGTTGCTTCAATAGCAGAAGCAGCAGTCTCCTATTTTTTCCTGCTGCAGTTGCAGTTTCATGGATGTACAGAGGATCCTGCCCAAGGAATTAGGTGTTAAATCCATTGTAAAGACAGGCATGTCTCATTCCTCTAGGTAGAGATGTGATGCAATGTCTGTATCACTCCAAACTTCCAGCCACATTAGGATATCAGCACATATCCCATGACATGTCCCATCTCTCTGTGCTGTTTGGTAGTTGTTCTCATGTTCCCTGGAATCCTCTCATTTATACCTACACACAGAGACACAGATCCTCTGTAGTGTCAATATTCAGCTGAATAAAGCTGAAGAGATGGCATCAGTTAAGGACTTGACTCCATTGATGTGTCCAAAAAAGAAGCACAGTGCTATAATATCTGAGGAGCAAGAAGTGTTAGGCTTTTATTTTTATTCTGATAACTTATTTTGAAGCCTGTGCTTTTAAAAATCATATCTGTAATCTAGTTTCTGCAGCACACTTTCAGGAGCAACATGTTGCTAGCATATATTATAATTCTGGGTTCTAGATACCAGAATTAATTTAATTTAAGGAGATAGTCTGCCATGCTGTAGGCTAAGCAGAATTATTTTATTTTTAAGTCTAATGCAGATTCAGAAATGTGAATTGGTGTTAATCCACACGTACCCAGTTGGTGAAGACAGCCTTGTTTCAGATCGTCCTAAAAAAGAGGTGAGTAGCTTAAAATGAAAAAAATGATCCCAGGATTAGGAACCATGTCAGACTGAAAATAGTGGAAATTATTCTCAGTTCTTCAGTAGCAAAAGCACATGTGGTGGTTGTTTGAAACGAAGTACATTAAAAACATCTGAAATACATTCTGCTGTTCAGCAGTCTGCTCTGTATTACTGTGCTGTCTGTAAGAAAAGACCCCAGACAAATGACTTAACATGAAAAGCATGTAGTGCTGTGTAGTAGTTAATATATAAAAAGGACTGTATGGGGAAGGTACTGTGATTCATTTCTGCAGAACTCTGCTGTAGTTGTGCTAAAAATTGTGAATGGAAAATGACGAATTGATTACTTCCCTCTCTAAGGCAGCCACTGGGTTTGGGTCTCGGGATTTTTTTGTTGTTGTTGTTTGGGGTTCTTGTTTTGGGTTTTTTGGGGATTGTTGTTGTAGTTTTTGTTGAATGTGTTTTTTAATTTTATTTTTTTTTGTTTTTGGGCCCCAACCCAATGTTCTTCTTGGCTAGGGAAAAATCAAATACATCTTCTAGCTTGTGTTTATTTGCCTTGCACGTACAGGTAGACATCTAAAAATTACTTTGCTACTGTTACTCAACTGGTAAAAGAATGTAAAACTAGGCCCAGAACTGGTGTTAAGATTTATTCCCCATGTTGTGATACTAATTTTTCCTATTAACAATTAGTGATTCAAATTTTTTAGCACACTTCTAATTTATTTTTACCGCTTTTAAGAACTGCATCTATAGCACTTGGCATAAGCTCGAAATTCAGAATGAAAATAGTTTTTGCTTCTTGCTTGGTAGTTTCCTCTGGGGTGGGTTTTTGAGTGGTAGTTTTAGGAGTATAAATGTTTATTTGAGAGTTGAATAGACTGTACTGTTGAATGATATCACAACCTAAACTATCAATTCTATGTATCAATTTATTTCAGCTCTCTCCTGTTCTAACCAGTGAAGTGCACAGTGTCCGTGCAGGGAGGCACCTGGCTACAAAACTGAATCTTTTAGTACAGCAACACTTTGATCTGGCTTCTACCACAATAACCAACATCCCTATGAAGGTAATACTGTCTACAGTTCTGTGTTAACTAGCTGCATCACTTCTAAATTTGTTTGAAAACTTTTGATGTTTATTTTAATTGAATTTTTACATTGTTTTTCTCTCCATATCATATTTTCTGTTTTGTTTTTTTTTTTTTTCTTTTATTAGCCCACATTCAGTGTCTGTGATCAGGTTAGTAAAAATTAAGTAGGGGAAAAAATAAAGAAGGATCACAGAACAAAATATTGTATTGCCAAATCGCAATTTTTGATGTAGCAATACAAATGTTATTTCAGTTCTGTTTGTATTACGTTATATAAATACAGTCTTGTTTACCTCAGATCAATTTGTCTGTGATTCTTTTGTCTTTTTCTAGTTGTGTTTAGATATTCTTGACCCTTGTGCATTCTAGTGGCATAGTGAGTCTCTTTTTCCTCTGTTTCATTATCATGCCCACCCAACATAAAGGTGTTTGTAACTAAAAGCTGCTCTTTTACCAAGGGTTTTCCAGTGGGTTTTCTACTCTGAAAATCCATAAACATGAAATGGGGACAGGATATACCTAGTTTCAGGAAGATACACAATTAAGCATCTTGAGGTAGAAGTTATGTCCATATTTTTAATTTTTTGCTACTTGGAGGGAAGTTAGTGCAGTTCAGAATGCCAGGTGTTAAGTTGACAGTAATTTTCTGATCAGGCAGCAAGAGACAATTGAGACAGAAGTGTCAGTATTCAAACAGAAAAAGAGCCATGGGCAGGTAACCTTCAGGATTTTAAAAATTCATTAAGTTTTAACACAGTCAATCATTGCCTACATTATGTGGATTTTATAAGTTAAAACATGATATCAAAATATTTTTCACAGTTTTTGTGAGAGTTTGACTTGGGTCATGGCATAAATGTGACTTCAGTTTGCAAATACCTTGTTTGTAACTCTCTGACCTGTGTGCTGCTGGTGTGCCTCTTCCTTCTGCCTTTGTCCTTATAGTAATAGACTATGTTGGGCTCTCTGTGATTTTTTTATTTTTTTAATTGTTTTTCTTTTAAAACTTGGAGTAAATTAGCAGTAAATTACTGTTCTGTTTTTGCTGATCCTCTCTGCAGCTGTTTGAAGATGCAGTGTCCTCTTTACAAAAATGCAATTTTTTTAGTAAAAAACTTAGAGATGCAAGTGCATGTCTTATCAAAAGCTTAAGAAATAATATGTTTAAAGTGTGGGTTTTGGTTTGGATTCTTGATTTTTGGTTTTGAAAAGTAATTGTCACTCTACCCTGCAGAGTGAGCCTTTGTTGATGCTCAGTAAGTTGTAACTGCTGGTGATTATGTAACATTTTGTAGGCTTCCTTAACTTCACTCATTTAGGGAAGTAGTCAAGCCTAGTTTTTACCTGTATGTGATGCTCTGCACCCTGACATGAGGCTTGTACAAAGAGGAATAGGGTTAAAAAAGAAAAAAAAAGAAGGAAAGCAGTTGGCTGCATCTTTAAACTGCTCAGAAAGCAAAGTTTCCTCAGCATTGCAATCCTGTTGTTGTCTGAGGCACTTGGAGACTTTTTGTTTTCTTCTGGACTCAAAGACAAATATAGAATCATTCATTTATGAAAATGGTGGCCTCTAGCTAAAGTCATTCTATTTATGTCTACCTTTATCTTTTGAAGGAAGAACAACATGCTAACACATCAGCCAACTATGATGTGGAACTGCTTCATCACAAAGAGGCACACGTGGATTTTTTAAAGAGTGGTAAGTAGAAATGGCCCTCTGAAGGTGGCTTTTGATCAGCCTCTTTGGAAGTATTCACACAGAAAGACTGGGAGCTTCAAATCCACGTAAACTTCAGGCTGAAGTAGCAAATATTACAGTTATTCCTTGCAATCCAGGTAACTTCATTTGTAATGTAGGCATTGGAGTTTTACTCATTATTGACCTATTTTAATACAGTATTGAGAAAGCAGGACAAACTCACTTATGTTCAGGATATTGCTGTGAGATTTACGGGGCATGTCAGTTTCTTACTGACATACAAAAGGTAGGTGAGAGGCCAGATATGCAGGGATATTTTACAAAATGAAGTCCCTCTTGTGGGTATTTATGCAAAATTTTGCCTTGCACAATTGAACTTTAAGTAATAAAAATTGGCATCACTTAAATCCCACAGGGCTGTTTATGACAATAATTGCTTTGGAAAAAGCAAGACTTGTTTGGCTGTTGAACTTTTTTGTTGTATTTGAAATACCTACTTTTTTTTTTTTGTAAATTTGGAATTACTACCTAATATTCTTCTGAGGTGAATTTTTAATAGCTCAGCTGAAGTTTAAAAAGCACAACACTTAGCCTTTTTCAGAACTGTTTTGTTGAGGAAACTTCCTCATGTAAAACTCTGTTAAAAATCAGCTTACAACTTCTGTATTGGTAGAATTAAATGTCATATGATCCATAAGTAGCCATTCTGGGGAGTTTGTGCTTTTTTCCCCCATTACTTTGAGGAAGAGGAGCTAACTCCTTTGTCATCTACAAGTGCTGTGCTCCAAATTTTAGGGGAGTGGATGACTAAAGATTGATGAAAAGCGTAGGGTGTCACAGTAATGACCTCAGCCTCACCTGAACTGGGTTATGATGTTGAAATCTTAAAGCTTTATTGCCAGGACTCAGAAGCAGTTTCATAAAACCTGTTGGCTCAAGGGATTAGGTCTCCTAGGAAAACACAAAAACAGACTCTTGACTACGTTTCCTCTTCACATTTTTCCCATCAGGACTTTGAGAGGAAAAGTGTCTTCTTAGGTCCTGTGAGTTTTGGGTTCTTTCATTTGTTTCTAAATAATGGATTTCAGCTGTAATAGCTCTGATACTAGGAAATCAGGAATACAATTACACTGGTCTTACTTCTCTGAAATGTTGCCAAGGAGTTTTCAGGTTAAATAAGTTTGGCCTTTAGATATTCTGAGAGATAATTTCTAAAATTGTTGCAGTTAATTTTAATGATAAAGTGTTTCTTGTATGTTAATATTTTAATAATATTTTTAATAATGTTTTAGTAATAAAGCATCTGTGGTCAGTAGAACACATTGAAAGAAATCAGGCTGAATCTGACATAGCAAAGAGACTGGATGATGAGACCAAATACTTCTTTCCTCAAAAAACTAAACTTGTCAAATGTACTTTACATTGGTTTAATTGACTTTGGGAATACACTATGTACAAGAAACGGCCAGCTCTGGCATTTAAGAGCTCTGATTTCTGTGTGGAAAATTCTGAAAAAAAGATATTTTCTTCAAGTCCTGAGCATTTTAGTAGGAAAAAAATTGCCTGTTAACAGAACTAAACATATGTGGAACTTTCTAACTGTCAAATCAAAAAGTTAGGTATCTGAGTTTGACATTTTGATTAAACTGTGTGTATGTTTGTGTTACGTTTTGTACCTTAAATGTTTAGAGTTGTTTTGCTGTAATAAAGAAGCTCTGGTTGATCCCCCCTCTTTCTGCCTTTTTCTGCAGGTGATAACCACGTGGGTGGCAATAGCAGGGAAGGCACATTTAAAGAAACTGTGACACTGAAATGGTGCACTCCTCGAACCAACAGTGTGGGTAGGTGACATGGAATCTTCCAGACCTGGTTGGTAACTTGAACAAATGTGAATACAGGAGAGAAAGACAGGGCAGATGTGAGGTAACATAGGAATTGTGTGGCCATGCAGCTCATGCTCCCTATTAATTATTAGCAACTGATTTGTTGAGCCAGCCAGCCAGAAATAAAGATAAGAGAAATAAGAGCAGACTGGTCAGTGAAGTAATTCGGGAGATAAAAAATTGAGGTTTCTGCTGGAAACCAAATTTGGCAATCTGTGAGATTCTCAGAGTTGAGGATTCTTGGGAATCCTCTCAGTGAGGAGATGGTAAAAGGACTTTCAGATTGAGAGGCTTCTAAACTTTTTAGTTCTGCTCATTGTGGATTAGTCTCTTCCTTTTCCCTTCTTTTATTTTGTGGATTTTGTTTTTATGTCTCTGAAATTACACTCCACTTTTCTACTCCTTTATTTTTCAGAACTGCACTATTGCACCGGAGCATACAGAATTTCACCAGTAGATGTAAATAGCAGACCTTCTTCATGCCTTACAAATTTTCTCCTTAATGGTAAATTTGTGTCCTTGGCTAATTATTCAATATTTTAATTTTTTATTTTATAAATGGAGCATGTAGCACATTTTTATTTGTATAGCAGTAATGTATATAGACTGTAAAAATACTATGTTTATTTTAAAATGTCCTCTAAATAAGAGAAGAAAGTTGTTAAATGTCCTCAGAGGCAAATGTGTTTTGAAACCTAAAGATGGGAGTAAAGATGTAAAGAAGGAACAAGTATTGAAATGGAGGTTTGTATGTTTGCAAACAAAATGGCATTACAAACATCCTTTTAATGGAATGTTTCCTTCAGTCAAGTCATTGTCTAAACATGCAGAGGTTTTATTAAGCACTGTATTTTTCTCTACAGATTGTGTAGTGAAAATGACCTTTGATTAATAAAAACGGTTAGAACCAAAATTAATAGCATATTTTAGATAAGCTCACTCTTCTGATTTTTGCCTCCTGCTATTAAGAAACTTACTTGGAGAATGCACCCTTTAATGATTGGTGTATTTTACTGAAAATAAGACAAAGGGAGTTTTATTTCTCTGTCTGAAGAACAGTATCCATTTTAACCATTAGCAAATGGTATCAGCTGATGCTTGTTATACTCAGCTGGTAATCTTGTTACTTATTGATAGTTGCTTTTAATGAGTGCTTCTGCAGCAGAGCCGTTTGGATGCCTTATGAATATTTATTTTTTCCAAAGGAAAAAAGATTGGTTGGTCTAGGAGAGGCCTTTTGGTGTTACTTTGTAAAATTTTAAGAAGCACATACCCTGTTCTGTGTCAAGAAATGAAGAGATGGCAGTTCCTTTTTCAGCTGTGTGAAAACACCACCTTGGTGGGTTCAGGTGCTTCTTGGCCGAGCACAAACGTGTATTTATGCAGCTCGAAATTGAAAATTGCAGCACACAGGAATGACTGAAAGAACGAATGAAAGACTGAATGAATGAAAATGATCTCCCTTCCTCCAGGTCGCTCGGTGTTGTTGGAACAGCCACGCAAGTCTGGCTCCAAAGTCATCAGCCACATGCTCAGCAGCCACGGGGGAGAGATTTTCTTGCACGTGTTGAGCAGCTCCCGCTCAATTCTGGAAGATCCCCCCTCCATTAGCGAAGGCTGTGGTGGGAGGGTCACTGACTACAGGATCACAGTAAGGGTCTTTCTGTCCTACACTGCTGCTTCTCTCACATGACAACAGATCCAGGCAGTAGACGTGGGAAGGAAATGTTGGAGTGGATTGAATGGGCAAACTTCCTTTGTAATAAATACCTTGATAGATATTTGGTAGAAAATACTACATTTGTTGGTTGTTATGCCTGCTTCATGAAATACTTTTTGTGTCAAGGAATGCCTCCTTAATGCACTTAGCAGTGTTTAAAGTTTGTTCTGGTTCTAGAAAAACATTTTTCTTGGCAAGTTTCTTCTGTGGGTTGGATACACATAGGACATGTCTTTTGTAAATAAGCAGAAGTTCCTTCTGGAAACATATAACACTTCTAATACCTTGCAGATCTGGAAGTCCTCCTTGTCAAAATTTTTACCCCATATTGCTGTGCCCCTGTTTTGTGTTCCCCCTGAGAGCTAGAGACAGGGCTGTGGTTGGTAGGGTCAGATGTGGCAGTGGGATGGTACAAAGTAATAAGGCTAAGCTGTTTAGCCCCTTCACTGAAAGTTACTTTGTTAGAGAAATGCCTAATTGTATCTTGTTTGGTTATCATTAGGATTTTGGTGAATTTATGAGGGAAAACCGATTAACTCCTTTTCTAGAGCCCAGATATAAGATGGATGGAAGTCTTGAAATTCCATTGGAACGTGCAAAAGATCAGTTAGAGAAACATACTCGTTACTGGCCTATGATTATTTCTCAGACCACCATCTTCAACATGCAAGCTGTAAGTAACCTGGGCTCTGTACATTTTTGTTCTGTTCCTAGATTGTTTCCCCTTGTCCCTTGATTAAATATCAACTCTATGAGGTGATAAATCCCTTGCTGTATAATCAGTTTATTTTTCAGATGTATTTTTCCTGAACTAACTGGGTATTTAATGCAGTAGATTATTGGAATGCTGTTTAAATAAAGTGATTTGAACCTGACAGCTCCAGTACTGCTGAACAAAGAAAGCATCTGCTTATACTTTGAGCTAGTGCTAAATTGAGGATAAGAGGGTGGGGTTTTGCTGTGTCTTGTTTCATTGCCTTTAATTTTTTTTTTTCTCCCTGTTGCTCTCCTGTGACAGACACACACATATTTTCTTGTTGTTCATTTCTGTTTTGTCTTGCAGGTAGTGCCATTAGCCAGTGTGATTGTAAAGGAAACAATGACTGATGAGGATGTACTGAATTGTCAAAAAACAATATACAATTTGGTAGACATGGAGAGGAAGAATGATCCACTGCCAATTTCAACAGTTGGTACCAGAGGAAAGGGGCCAAAAAGGTTACATGCATATCTCTCTTTGTTGATTTCTATTTTCAGAACTACTCTGTTGACAATGTTTTCATACCAAATTTTTAAACTACAGCTAAAAGTAATACATAGTGAACTAAATACTGTATTGCATATCCCAAATGCTATCAGTGCCTCACCTGTATCATTTAGAGGCTATAACAGTACTGATACTGCTGTATGTTAAGGAAAAAAACTCTACAGTTTTATTATCTAAGAATTTAAATATGTTAAAAATATGAAATCAAAGGTAGTTATCAGCAAAGGTAAAAAACTGATACAAATTTATAATTGCTACAAACAAAGTGGAATAATTTCAAATTAATCAAAAGGAAAACTTAATATATTACAAATGAACGGCGCATTAAAATTGGGATATATTAGAAACCTTATGGAACAGTTACTTAAAATATGGGATACTTCTTTAAAATAAGCATGGAATATTCTGATCCCTTAATCACTGGGATGTGTTCCTTGTATTTCTAAGAATTGAGTGAAAAGAAATTCAGCTCCTGATTTGCCTACCTGACTGGGAGTTATTGACAGTAGTGTGGTGCAATTCTTTCTTATTGTTTTAAACCCAAATAATGTAATAATTAATTTGCATGTCAGTGCATGAGTGACCTCTGACATTACATTGTTAGCAAGCACTGAGAGGTTTCACGAGTGCCTTTTGGCAATGAGATCTTGTGTGACATTATGATTTCAATGGACATAATCCATTTCAATTTAAACTTTACTCTGGGCATTAACTGGGAAATGTTAATGTGGTTCCAGGCATGGAGTAATCCCAGGTGGAGGAACCTCCAGTACAGAAGGACAGATAATCTCTTTGGAGTTATTTTTGGCTTGGGGGTTCTGTTTTGTTTCTTAGGGTGTGCACTGATTGAGAGTTCAGTGGTGATCCTTGCTGGGGTGTGTTTTTGCTGGCCTCTAGGGATGAGCAGTACCGCATTATGTGGAACGAGCTGGAGACCCTGGTCCGAGCACACATCAACAACTCTGACAAACACCAGCGAGTCCTTGAGTGTCTCATGGCCTGCAGGAGCAAACCCCCAGAGGAGGAGGAGCGCAAGAAACGAGGCAGAAAGAGAGAAGACAAAGAGGACAAGTCAGAGAAGTTGGGCAAAGACTATGAATCAGATAAGCCATGGCAGGAATCAGAGAGGTACATTTTCTAAACTGAAATCAAACTGTAGCATAACTGTTGTTCTTAGCTGTTGACCATTTAGCTGGGTGTTTTAGCTTGAGGAGTTCCTGCTGTTGAATTCTGTCATACCCACACCACCTATTAGATATTAAACTGCCTTATGGAAATCTAAAGCATGGCTAAAAATGTAGGACAAGCAGTTGTTTTCTTTTAAGCTGTAGATAGTTCAGTGCTCAGGTTGATTTCAACAACGCAGCTTGATTTGGCTCTTCTCTTCAGCTGAGTGTCAGGATTAATGTCCATTTACCTCCTGTCTGTAATTCATGTTGATATTGTAGCTTGTCTAAGTGGCAAGGACGTGTCAGACTGTTCTGTATTCCTTCTTTGAAACTACTTTCTACAGAGATCCAAAAAACTCAAGCTAATAAGCTTAATTTGCACGTGTTCTGTGCATGCTGGAATCATTTAGGATGGGAGGGCCTTTTCATTACCCTGCTGTCACCATGCTGATGACATTCCATGCCTTCCTCTGAATTATCATTGCTACAACTTTGCTTTCACATGTGGAACAGAAATGGGGACTGAGATAAAAGGGATTTGGTGTGAATGGGCCTGAATTCACTTAGAAAAGATAATAGGAAATTGTATCATATTTCTCTATGTATTTATTTTAATTTAGTCTTTCCTTCAAAATTCAGACATCAATTGTCTCAACAACTAAAGTGAAACTGTATATTAAGAACCTTTCCTATATGTAATGCTTTATGCAGAGAATTATTTAGCTAGAATTCCCAAGGGGTCAAAAGAAATTTTCTTAAGGTATGGGTCCTGTATAATTTTGAGGAGTACAGAAAGCTATCAAGAATTATGTTCTGCTCAAGCATATTTTTCCTCACCCTTTTTCTTCCCTCTGGAAAAGGTTAAAAGGTCTTTTGGATCGGGAGAAAGAGGAACTGGCAGAAGCTGAAGTTATCAAAGACTCCCCTGATTCTCCTGAGCCCCCCAACAAAAAGCCTCTCATTACTATGGACGAAATGCCCACAGTTGAAAAGGCAAAAGGTAAACCAGAACAATTGCAACAGATTATTTCTCTTAAAGGTAGATGTTGTTGCATCAGTCTTGTGTTTTTTAAAGTAATGAGGTGAATCATTTTGGAGTTAAAGCTGTCAGTGAAGATCATGTTTAATTAAATGCTAAATGTTGAGAAATTCTTGGAAAACATGTTAACCTCACCACATCTGTGAAAAAAAGGAGAAAGCAAGACACTGTGTGGGTCTGCTGATCAACTCCTGCTTTGATAGGGGATTGGCCAAGTTCCTGCTGGTGCTGTTTGACCTGCTGTATGTGAGAAATGCTGTTTGAGGGCAGGTCTCAGTAATCACTGTCTCCTGCTAATAAATAATCAACTTGCCTAAGTAGTGCAGTTGTCAGAATGGACAGTTCTCACTGACTTCTCTTCCTTGGTTTGAATTATTTTCTATCACAGTGGCTGAGCTGATGCTGAGATTCTGCATTTGAAGCAGAGTCTGTCTCATGTGTAGCAACTCCTCAGCCATTATCACTTTGTATATTTTCTATTTATTTAGCCCCTACTGTAAGTTTGTTTAATATTAGTTGTTTTAACATGTTGTATTGCCATAATCTGTAATTCCTTTAAGATGTTATAATGGTGTACTGTTAATTCAAAATTTTCATCACTTAGACTCTTTTTACTTAAAATTTTAGGGCCAATGTCCTTGCTGTCTTTATGGAGCAACAGAATTAATACTGCCAACTCTAGGAAACATCAGGAATTTATTGGTCGGTTGAACTCTGTCAACAATAAAGCTGAGCTGTATCAACATCTGAAAGAAGAAAATGGGTTTGTATCAGGAAATTGATCCCTACCCATATCTTGGTAGGAGTCAGTGTGGAGTTTACAGCAATAGATACTCCTTTGATGATTAAAATATCTCCATACATTGCTTTGCTTCTCAGCATTGAAAGGGAACCACAGCAGTGTTTGATTTTCTGTTTGCACCTGTGCTGAGAGCTGGCCTTCTCTGGGCCTCAGGGATTGCCCCTGCAGCAAAACTCCTATTAGACTTCAGGGGGTTAAACAGTAGCTGAGATTTTCTGCTTACTTTAGCTTCCAAAAGAATGGCTGATACAGAAATATTGTTGGTAATAAAGTGTTTGAATCTTAGGCTGTGCAATAATGAAGTTGACAGTAGTCCATGTTCTACAAAAAATACTGGAAAACCAAACCAGCCTCCCCTGAAGGAAATCAGATGATGGTAGACAGTGATCAGTGTAATAGGGGTGAAAATTAAGTCCTTGGAAAAAATGGCCAAAGCTTCAGTTTTCAAAATGGATTCTCCAGTCACGAATATTCTCCAGTCACATGAATATTTTGTATTTTCTTGAGGTTGATAGTGGATGGTTTTTCACAGGTGAAATGTATCTCTGCAGAAACCTTTCATTTATGTACTGATTGCTGCTTAAAGAAGTATTAAGAGGATATAAGTTTGTGTATGTTAGGGTAGGGAGAGATAGGACAGTTAGTGAAGTAAAAAACATCTATGAAAGCATTTAAATATGATTTTTTTAAAAACTGTTGATTGTTCTTCCAGTAACAAGCCTTACCAACTGTTGTCTTGCCTTTCAGAATGGAAACAACAGAAAATGGAAAAGCAGGCCGGCAGTGAGGATTAATTCTGTTTCTTGGGACAAAACTTGGCCAAATTGCAAAAATATTTAATGCTGGAGTTGCTCTTGGTACTGTTTCAGTACAGTTGTATAGCTGTGGTTTGATTGGTTTTTACATTTTTCTAGTCCTATTTTTGCTATGAAGTATGAAACCTGCATATCACGTTAAACCAGCTGTGTGCAAATAGGAGCTGTCCTGAAGCGTTTTCCAGTCATGCTTTAGGATGAAGAAGACCTTTGCTGCCATGGAGTAAATCAAGTAATCAAAAATGTTAGTCACCTTAAAGTCCTTGCCCAGAAGTATTGGATACTATTTCAAAATCAGTGATGACTGTCTTAAAAAAAAAAAAAAAGTCAAGTAATTTACAGTGAGCTGGTAACATAATTTTGGTTGCTGAACACCTTTTATTTATATGAGAGTTCCTCAAGAGTTCAGAATTATGGAAGATACCACACACTGAGTACCCAGACGCCAGCCTGAGAGAGTGCCAGTCTTGGTTTTCATCTGAGGGTGGGAGGGTGAGGGATTTTACAGATTAAAATTGTTGGTTTAAAGGCTTTGAAGAAATTGAATGGAAATGGTCTTTAGAAAACAAAGCCTTTCATGTTGTTGTGTTGGAGTTAAGGCTTTGTAAGCAAAAGTACAATAAAATTTTTTGCTAATTATATTTTTGATGAAGTGTGTTCTGTAGGATACTTGTGGTTGTACGTCTGAGACTGAGTTTGAATGGCTGTGAATGAAAAGGAAGGTGATCTGTCTTCAGTTTGAGTACAGCCTTTTCCACTGGGGAGTAGAATTCTCAATTGGGAAAACTCGGCCAATGTCTGATCTTATCCCTTGTCAGATTTTGGGTTGTCTTCCACATGGGCTAAGGAAAGAGGAATTCCTGAGCTCTCCAAATGTGTCAGCCTTCCTCTGGTCTGCATCTGGCTTCTGTAAGCAGCTGAAGGGCTCACAGAGTGGTTATCTTACAGTTGGTTTGAGACACATCTTTGAGATTTTCTAAAACTAAATCGATATTTTCATATTCACCTGCAACTTTAAATACCCTAGTTTGTGATGTATAAATCTGAACACAAATATTCTTCACTGAACATTTGTGACTGAATCCTTTTTTCAGCTTTGCTGAAGTACCGTGAATCATTTCAAGGTGATTATTCAGCCACTCTGATGCAGGTGTGTTTTCTGTTAAATGATTTTAGAACCATTTTTACAGAGTCATTAAATAGTACTTGCATGGTAATATTTTCAATCATACTGTAAAATATTTGTAGCTTTTACAGAAGCAACCTGTAACTCTTGGAGATCCTAATGTGAAGACTTACTGCTTTTATCTTTACTTCATTGAAAACAGAATGTCCTGCATCACCACATCTCTTGATACCTTAGCTCAAATGTTCTGATGGAGAAAACTGCCCCAAAATTATTGCTTCTCATAACTTTTTGGGTTATTTTAATGAGATTTTACTAGATAGCATATTGCTCTGAATGTTTCTCTTGTTTCTAGAAGAATGTTGAAGTGGGGAGCATGTAAATGTCAGCTCTGCAATTTGCTAGGCTGGAGAGTTAGAGCTGAAAAGCTCATCCTGTGCCGTGGGAATTGTGTGTTGCATCTCCTCATGTGCCATTAATATTCAGCTGCACTCCTTGAAAACATGCACAGGAATTAAATAGTTCATTAGCAGAAGAGAAATTTGATAGCACCTGCTATTAAAATACATATTTGTTTAGCTTGTTTACTTCTCCATTCTCCACATTGGAGCATCTGCCATGTCAGACTGGTTGGTGATTAAATGAGCAGGGCCTGGTGACTGTGGATCTGTATTTCTTGTACTTGAAGACTCACAGAGACTCAAGAGACTGCAAGGGCTGATCTTGGCAGTTCTGGAAAGGGCATTCCATATTCCTCTCCTGCCCTGCATAGTGGCATTTGTGCTGCTTTGCTCCTATTTCACACACTGCCTTCAGGTTTAGGGGAAGTTTTGTCAGTTCTACAAAGAGTTTACAGATTAAAATTGGAAGTGTTGGATTAAGTACTTTAATATGTAATTATGTGATTGCAAAATGCTGTTCATAAATTATGGGATTGTATTTTGTACATCATAATCTATTAAACTGGAAGGATTTAAAAATGTTTTAAAAGTCCTTACGAATTCTTCTGCAGAACTTCAGGAGTTCTCTGCTAGAACTGTCCCAGGTGGAAGCAGACAAGAGACAGTTCTACTGTAAAGAAGGCAAGCCTGGAACTTTAAAATGTATCTTTAAAGGTACATTGCACCAAATTACCTAACAGGAGGAGTTTAGTAGCTACTATTAGTAGCTACTACTATTTAGTAGCTAGTATTGCCTTTGGAAATGCTACATATGTTGTATTTATAGAAACATTTTAAGAAGTTTTGAAAGATTGAAAAGACAATGTCAGCCAGTTTTTAAAATTTTAAAATTCCAAGATGGCCTAGACTCCAGGGTTGTAGCACCTCTGAATTTCAATGGAACCATAATGTTTTGTGGTGATCCTTCTGTGACAGTTCTGCCTCCTCTATATAAAATGTGTATTTATGAGTCAAGGAGACATAATGGAGTAAGATGTGCCCAGCACTGACTGTGACCCCTCATTCCTGCCAGCATCAGCTCGATGTGTATTTTCTTGGCCTGACTTTTACAGGGTTGTAATTCTACCCCTTCATCAAGAGATCCCTTGGCCTGCTTCACTTGGGTTCTGCTTTGGCCACTGCCTCTTTGCCAGGTGTGGGTCAAATATGTTCTATTCTAAATTGAAACATGATGAAAATCACTAACTGTCTGTTTATGTTAAGGATAGCACCTTGTAATTCCATTTGTCTTTTTGTAGATTTGCTCTTACTACCATTTATAAGTTTTTAAAACTTAAGCCTCTGGATGTTGCCCTGGCCATGGCGGGTGCTCGGAGCCTCTGGATAGTGGGGAGGGAGTTGGTATTTTGGTGGCTGGAAGGGTGGTGTGATGTGAGGGATCTGCCTGGGACACTGCCTGTGGGAGGGACGTGGTCCTGAAGGTGGGGTCCATAACGGAGGTGAAAGTGGAGCCCTGCACTCGTGTACAGGGACTTTGCGAGGTCTCAGGGCATCCAGTTCCACATCAGCGTGGCTTAGCTGGGAGTTTGTCTGAACCAGCACAGGCTGTGCTCCAGGAATCCTCCTGGGACGCCTGCAAAGCCAGCAGACCACTACTGCCAGCACCACACCAGCAGTGGCACAAACACTGCTCAGTAGGGCACGAGGGCCCCTCCTCACCGTGGAGTCGTTCTTGGCTTGGAGTGGCTTGGTGCTGGCTGGGCAGTCCTCACTGTAGGAAATGCTGAAGGTCACGTCGATTCTGTACTCTGGCAGCATTGCTTGGATGAACTGGGGGCTCACAGACCCAGCTGGCACTCTGAGTTTCTCCAGTGCCTGCTGGGTTTCGTCTTTCCTGCACCAGCTGGAAGAGGTGTTGGCGCTTGCACACAGCGAGCTGTTGTACCAGGAGATGAGTGTGGAGCCAGGCTGCAGACCTGTCAGCGCCACGTCTTTGGGGCTGCTGGAGTTCAGGAAGAAGGAGAGCTTCTCCAGGAACAAACCCACCCTTTTCCTCTCCCTCAGGAAAGAGGAGTAGCTGTTCTTGGTCCGCACGGTGAAAAGGTGGCAGGGTGGCTGGGGGGGCTTCAGGAGCTCGATGGTGAAGGATTGCCAGGCTGTCAGACCGCTGGAATCCGTGGCAGACAGCACAAACTCCTGCGGGGAATGCTGGAAGTCCATCTCTAGGGGATAGCCATGCATGGCCTGCTGAGAGGTGTTAAACTGCAGCCAGCTCTCAGATCCCCATGGAGAGCTGTCAGCTGGGAGGATTTGTAGGGATAAGTGAGAAGAGTTGCCATCTTCCTTGTCATAAAAAGTGTTGGCAGGTATAGGGAAAAAGAACAGGCATCCGATGGTTGCTGTTAGGAATTTAATGGAATGAACAACCTTTGGGGAAGTGTTTGCTTGCCCTTTAGAGAGGAGGGAGAAAAGGGAGGGAAAGAATTAGAAGGAAAAAATTGCTGTCTCTTGGTGAGTGATGGCAAAGAAATCTTGTCAGTCTCAGGATTGTGGAGTGTGCTGAAACTTTTAACAGTAAAGTCTTGTCCTTGATCACATCTTAACCTCATTTGTTAAGCATATTTAGATACCTGTTTATTTAAAGAGCTGTAAAGATCCTCAACACTGTTTTGTTGAGTCCAAAATATTAGTCAGGCCTTGTATAGCCCCTTCCCAAACAATTATCTCTAATTATAGTAACTTTTACACAGAAATACCACAACATGGTTTCATCTTCTATTTCCAACATTAATAATGGAATTTTTTTGGGTTGGGGGGGAATTTAATGAGAGTATGGATGCCTGGGATGGGATTGCTGTGAGTGCATCATGTCTGCCTGCTTTGAAGAGTTCCAAGAATTCAGGAGCAGACACCAGGTAAGCTGGAAGATGATAAAGTGTGGGGACAGATTTGAAAGGAAATCTCTTTTCTGTGACTGACAGGTGGAGTGTGCTACCAGGCTAAAGGAGTGAAGGATCACCACACGGAGTTCCTGCAGCTTGTGACAAAAATGGTCCTCTCTTCCTGCCATTTCTGGATCTTGTGTACTTGTGCTTTCTACACTTTATAGTGAGGACTATTAAAATCATGCCATATTATCCTTTCCTTGTATATTACCTAATGTAAATATTAGGGAGGGATGAATTCAGGACACAAACATTTCAATCATTAGTCTGAGGACTGCACGGGTGCTAGTACAGGAAACCAGAGATACCTTGCAGGGTGGATGAAAAGGTTGATGGCACCTGTGTTCAGAAGCCAGAACAGAAAAGTAAACTTGTTCTTACCTTGGGTTGCAATCTGCAGCTCTGGTGGAGCAGAAAATGAAGGAAGAATCCATGCACTTTCTAAAAACTGTAGTCTTTCAGACGAGGGAAACAGCTGGGTGCTTGGATCCAGGTGTGATGGCAGCAGTGTCTCACCCATCTCTGTGAAAGTGAGATCATTACAGTTCAAGGTGAAAGACCATTTAGATCTACGTAAAAGGAATCTTATCAGGATTGGGAATACAGTTTGAAAGCTTTTATGGCATGTATTTGAAGCCCTTTGCCAGTTTCTGCCAGCACAGGAAGGACCATGGAAAGGAGGCTGGAGTTCAAGCTCCCCTTTAAAAAAAGGAGGGAATGGAAGTGGCTTCAATCTCTGGAGAAGAAGGAGTTGTTTTTTTTTTAAATATGTCTACATGACCTGTGCTTGGGAGAGTGCTAATTAGCAGTAATGTGTTAGGGCTATATTGTCCATCTGTGGGCTTTGACAGATCACAGAATCACAGAATGGCCTGGGTTGAAAGAGACCTTAAAGTTCACCCAGTTCCATCCCCTGCCTCGGTCAGGGACACCTTCCACTATCCCAGATTGTTCAGAGCCCCATCTGACCTGGCCTTGGACACTGCCAGGGATGGGGCAGCCACAGCTCCTCTGTACAACCTGTGCCAGGGCCTCAGCACCCTCACAGGGAACAATTTATTCCTAATATCCAAAGTAAACCTGCTTTCTGTCAGTTTGAAGCCATTTCCCCTGTCCTGTCACACCCCCACATGCTCTATCCCAGTGATGCTTGCTGGGACACCTGATTGCAAACCTAATTGCAAACCTAAATACCTCAGACTACAGTCTGTGTACAGGCTTTGGGTACAGCCTTAATGTAGGTCTAATAAAGTTTTACAAATAAGATGGCTCTGAAGGGCATTAACAAGGCTGTGAATTCTGTGCTTTTTAACTGTTTAAAATCTACCATGTGTACATTTTTACAGATTTAATGTAAGGCATAATCCCACAAATTTACCCAACTGGCACTACAAACAAACCATCTCTTTTGTCTAGTACACACTGAGTTGCAGATTCATGCAATTGGAGGAGAAGACAGACTAAAAAGTGTGTCTGGCCTAATTCTTTACTCCAAGGGATGCTCAAGTACTTCTGTGTCATTTTTGATAAATATTTATTCTTCAGTCCTTAAAATCCCTCCACAATGTTCTTCAAGCATCTTTTCTAATGTTTTATTATCCTTACTGTGAGAAAGTTTATCTAATGTCTAACTTAAATCATCTTAACTGCACTTAAAGGTCATTAGTGCTGTGTTAGTTCCCAGGGGATTCTGAGAATGCATCTTTCATCTTTTAAGCAAAATATTATACAAACCCATGTATTTTCTAAATCTTCTAGACTAATTATTTTAGTTTGACATGCTTTCTAGACCTCTGACCATCCATCCCTGTGTTCCTTTGGAGCTTTTTTAAGGGTCCTCATCTTTCCTTGGATAGGATGGTCAAAGCTGGGCCTGATCATTCAGCTGAGCTGTTATCTGCTCCCAGTGAAGCAAAATAAATTGCATTCTCTTATTGGGAAGACTGCTGCTGGCACATGCTTAATGCAAGGAAGTTGTGCTTTTGCACAAGAAACTGTATAGAACTATTGTGGCAGGAAAGAAGACAAAAGGAATGTCAAACCTTAAACATACCTGGTATGCTGCTGGGCAGGTGAGAAGTGGCATTAAACAAAGTCACCAGAGGTGCTTCTACAGCATCTGGCTTGATACCCAAGATGTTGTGTGACTCCAAGGTAGGCTCGGTGACACTTGTCAAAATCCCACTTGTTCCCAGATCTTTGTCTGAAAGCAATTCCTCTGTGCCACTGGGTAAAATCCTTGTGGGCTGTGGCTCTGTTCTGAGCATGCTGCTGCTGTAAGCAGGAGGGAATGGTGGTCTGGATGATCTGGACATGTGAAAGGCAGAAAGGTCTTCTGGCACAGTAAGAACTGGAGTAGTGTCAGGATGGGACAGAGTGATCAGACTTGGCTCATGAGGTGCTTCAGCTTTACCAGGGACAGTGCTGGTTAATGTGTGAGGAAAGCTGTCTGAGACTTCAGCACTGAAAATCAATTTGGAATAGAGGGTCTGTGCTTCTCTCTGGGCCACAAAAGAAGCTGTGCTTTTCCCTCCAGCAAATGAAAAGCCACTGGGCTGTGAGATAGTCATAGAAGGTTTAGACTGAGGTTCACAGCCATTAGTGAACATTTGGCTCAGACTGCTGCTCACTAGGACAGCTGGGAATGTGTCCTCGATGGGAGATGTGAGGCCAAACAAAGCTGTGGCCCTTAGTGAAGCTTCTTGGAGTAGTGAAGGGAGTGCTTCTGGACAGAGGGATGCATCAGAAATATTTTCAGTCTCTGGAAAGTGATTTTTTACCTCATTGCTGTAATCTGGCACTTCTGATACTGACATTTCTCCTGGCAAAAATGGGTGTAATTCTGTCTTGGGAGAAAATGCCACTGCAGAGCTGTGAGGCCACTCCTGAAGAGTGTTTATCACCCATGACCTGGAAAGCTGCTCTGTGCCTGAAGTGACATCCTGTAGGAGATGGTATGTGGATATCTCTGATTCACTGGAAAGGAAATAGGATTCTGCCTCAGGCACGTGGGGCTCTGGCTGCTCTGACAGCAAGGATGTACCAGAAACTCTAGCAGGCAGCACTTCCAGTTCAGAGAAGAGAAGCCTTGTTTCAGTCATCAGTGAAGGAGAAAGATCTGGGAAATGAGAGTCTGCAAACATAATGGACACTGTGGGGTTAGTTGGCATGTCCTGTGCTGAGTCCATTTCTAAGGTGACCAAGCTTTCTTGACTTGCAAGGTGGATATTCTGCATCTTGTAACTTGCCATGGTTATACTTTCTGCACAGAAAGTTGATAAACTCTGAGTAGATCTGAGTGATAGCACAAGTGGTGTGAGTAACTGGCTTGGCACAGGAAAGAACAAAGGCCTGGAAGTCTCTCCTGCAGCTGGTCTCTGGGTAATTCTAGTTGGTTTTAATGCAGGTGTTGGGGTGATCATTAATTGCCTGCGGTGTAGTCTTGGAGACTTTCTTTCATACTCCCCTCTCCTGAGTATTCTCCAGCCTGCAATTTCATACCCCAGCAGCCGTGAGAGGTGATGTGAGTCCATGTTGTGCTGCAGGACCTGGATGAATTCGTGGAGCAGGGCAAAACCTCCACACGTGACGGGCCAGGAGAGCCCCACGTAGTTGTTTGTGGTGAGGTTGATGTGCCTGGTGTCCTCAGCCAGGACGTGGCAGCCCCTGGCTGCGGGGTCTGTGTGCTGCAGCAGGGTCAGCAGGGAGCTGTCCAGGTGTAGGTACTCAGCCATCCTGCACACCACGGACAGGCGCTCCCGAGCTGCCAGGGCTGCTGCTGCAGCAGAGAGAATGATTTCTGCACAAGTGATGGGAGCTTCCTTCCCACACCTGATATGGAAAGTCCAGAATTAGAGTGGTTAAGAGTAGTTCTTCTTACCCCTCCCCGTTTTTGTGGAGATCCCTGTTTGAATTTAGTCAATCATTGCTCAAAATTTTACCTCTTTATCCAAAACTTCCTTCTCCTTGAATATATGAATGTTTTCCATCCCACTAACTTCACTGATTACTGAGTTTGTTCCTACTGCTTGTGCAGAACACAGCAGCATGGGCTGAATTTCCAAACACTGTCCTCATTATGGAAGTAATTCACTTCAGAGATATTCCCAGTCTGTTACACATCAGGTGTAGGTACTTACACTAAGAAAGTACCATCAGTGATAACAAACAGTGTCTTGTGGAATAAATTTGGAGCCTCACTGGGAGCCTGCCTCTCTCCCTGCTCACAGAAGAGTTAGGAACTGGAGCAGGGCAGCTGGCTGCCACCTGCACAATGGAGAATCAGTGTCCCTGTGCTGCTGGGCTTGCAGCCTTCATACCCGTGTCATGCACTGCTGCTCTGGGACAACAAAGCCTCCTGCTTTTATATTCAACATGTTCAATATTTTGTGGGGTTTTGTTTTGGTTTTGGTTCCTTGATGTCTCATTTCCACAGCAGGAAAAAAACCCACCCTGTGTCAATTAGGGAGCACCCATCTCTTTTTCTTAAAATTCGTTTTTCCCTCCCCTCACTGATTAGAGCAGAAGCCATGGAGGCCAGCAGTACTCACTGGTAGCTGTTTGGCAAGTGCTTCAAGTTCTGCATTTCCAAGGATAAACTGCTGTCCTGCACGTGGATGGTGAAATTTCCAGCAGCCCTCAGTGTTTCCTGGGCAGGCAGCCCTCCAGAGGCAGCAAGGTTGAGCAGGTACATTCCTCCCTCCCCTGCCATCGGCAGCCCTTGCAGTGTGTTTGCTTCAGGGTTGAATTCCAACCACTTTGGCAAATCTGCACCACTGGCTAAAAAGACCTTCTCCATAAGAAGATGGCAGAGAAACAAAATTAGTGATAGGAAATGGTGTTACTACTTCGGTTTTACATACTATAAGCTCTAGCTGGACAAAAGTTCAGAAACAGCCCCAACTTATCAATTTGAAAATCTTAGAAACCACAGTGCTTTGGCTTTTCATGTAGTGCTTGTTTTGCATATTTTTTAGCATACTGGCAACACTTTTTATCCATTTCCAAGACCCTGCATTCTGTAGACTACTGGTAGATAAAACACAGGTGTATGTAGGTTGTTTATTTGCTTAGTAGGGAGCTGCTGCATTGCCAGTGCCAGTGATTGTGAGATTTTTACCATCAGTCCTACCTGTTTCTAATACATCTGAGGCATTTTCTAGAAGGACATTTTTAGTGAGTTCATTTTAAACATAAAATGAATGTCTTTGCTGCAGGATTGCACCAGGAAATGTATTGAACAGCATTACCTTGTACTGAGTTATCATTCCCTGAAAGGCAAACGCTGGCACTGGATAATAGAATATTTTTCCCATGAGGACAGTTGTGTCTGGGATTACTCCTTGCAGGCTCTTTGTTTCTTCCCATCTGTTATTCAATCCCTTGGCAGCCTCAGCAGGGCAGCTCACACAAGCAGACAGCAGTGCAAAGAGAAGAGGGAGCAGGGGCAAGACCCTCAGCCCTGGGAGAACAGGGGACCACGAGGCAGGAGGGCTGTGCTGGGTGTGCCCTGGGTCCCTGCAGGCATCTTCCATCCTCCTCCAGCACCGCTGGCAGCTGGGTGCTGCTACTGGAGCTGTAGGGAAAAGAGAATCACGGGCACGTGATCCTCAGAGCAGCCAGCCCCATCTCCCAGGCAAGCAGAACACTGCCAAATGGCTCAGACTTCTCTGCATTGGTTAAAGCCCTGCTGGTCTCTTTGGGTCACAGTGACATCTGGGAAGGGCTCTGGGCTTTGAGGAGCTGTGGTACTCACCTGTGTTCAGATGAAGGATTTCCACAGGCAAACAACAGGTAGCACAAAGCTGGCTCATGATGTTTTTAACCCAGTTGCCTTCAGTCTCACTGTTGCTCCCATCTCTGTTTCTGTTGTGATAAAAGCCCACTGAGAGGTGAAATGCTACACCAGGGCCTCATCAGGGGAGCCTCCAACATATGGCATAGGGCAGAGGCAGGTAAGCAGCGCAGTAACCTGACCTGCTGGGATTTTGTGGCGTAGTGGTACCAAAGGGAAAGGTGAGTATGGCAAATGGCATTGATCACGGGGACAGAGGCAGGCTGAGACTCACTGCTCTTTCCTCTCTAGCATCAAGGGCTGGAATTTGATTCACTATGTTCTATGCTGCTTCTTCAAGTGAGGCTCAAAGCAGAAATAAGGGCTCTCATACACTTGTGAATGACTTTCAGCTTTTAGATGAGCAGCATGCAATATTGCTGCTCATGACACACAATATTCTTGGTCTGTCCTGCTTAGGACAGCTTTATTTAAAAGCATATAAGAAGAAAATAACATTTACTATCCCAAATAATAGAACTAAGAAAGCATGGATGATGTTTTGGAGCCAGATGACTGCAGCAGCAAGGCAGGGCAGGTAAGTGCTCCTTTCTTGGTACAGCTCTGACAGCAGGATGGCTTGAAAACCACATCCTGCTTTGCTTTGGCCCTACAAATTCAGTGGCTATTTATCAAGGAATCAGGTTGTGCTTTTCTGTTTTTTAACAAGTGTTTTCTTCCTTCTGTTTGTGCATGTGTTTGCAGTAGTTGCCAATCTTTCTGTCGTGCTCCATTGCACAGGTCCCTTCCATTTTAGCCATGAATAGAACATGCTTTGGATGGAGCGAGAAGTGGTGATGCAAATTTTACATAAAGACAGAAGTTGTGTGATATTAGCCAAAAGAAAATGGTTTGCTAGAGCCTGCAGTGTGTTCTATACTCTGGAAAAAACAGAAACCCACTTGCCCTACTGATGGGCGTGCAGTGCTTGATGTCATTGTCTGCTTTTGGCCAGAGATGAATCTTTATCCAGCAAGTCTGTTTCCCTTGCAGCCATGATTGGCTCTGAATAAATCAAAAGTCAGTGCTTCTTTGATTATGCTCAGCTGTGCTGAGAAACAAGTTGCTACATTCACCTCTCCATTTTTCACTGTCAACGTCTCCCGCCTTCTTTTCTCCTGCAATCCATGAAAACAATGACAAGTCCTCATTCACCCCTTATTAAATAAGAGGGGATAGGTGGTGGGACAGAAGTTCAAGTTGGAGATGAGGACTTTTATTTAGGGAATATCAATCTTATGCAAGGGAATGGGTGCTTGACAGCTGACTAATCCCTCCTAATGAATTTGCCTCCTGAGAGCTGAGTAAATATTGCCATGTAACCATGCATGAATCATCAGCGTGCTCTGAAATGATGGGAATACTCTGAGATGTCTTTGTTGCTGTGAGCTGACAGTAGTCCAAACCACCTCTGGAAGGGCAACATCTGCCCAGCTCAGGGATCCAAAGCCTATAGACACACCTTTGCTTCAGGTGAGGGAATGTCAGTGAGTGTTTCACCTGTTTGGGTCCTGTCCCTCCTTAGTAATATTTGTCCATTTGCTTTGACAGCAGCAGACATTGTGTATTTACTCTGTAGTGTTGGGTGAGGCTGAAGATTTTCACACTGCTTGCTGTTGTGATGTTCTGGGTATAAACTTACTGAAATCTCACATGAATGTGCAAGGGCTTAAAATAATTAGATTTTTAAAATTTCTCTGGAGTCTCCCTGTAATCCTCACTGTTGTATAATTACTGAACTCATAATGAATTGTTCTTGCTATATTGTATCAGAGGCACATGGCAGTCTGTTGGGTAAATGCCTTTTGATAAAAACAAAAATGAGAGAGTGGGAGAGAGACTTCATAGAGGAGCATGTAATAGCAGGACTGGGGGAATGGCTTCAAGTTGCAAGAGGGTGGGTTTAGATTGGCTATGAGGAAGAAATTCTTCCCTGTGAGGGTGCTGAGGCCCTGGCACAGGCTGCCCAGAGCAGCTGTGGCTGCCCCTGGATCTCTGGTGGTGTCCAAGGCCAGGCTGGATGTGGCTCTGAGCAAGTTGAAGGTGTCCCTGCCCATGGCAGGGGTTTAGAACTGGGTGAACTTTAAGGTCCCTTCCAACCCAGGCAGTGTTATGATTCTCTGAAACTATCTCAAATGTCACTCTCTGACTAAATGCAGGGAAACTTGGGAACAAATGTAGCTAATCTTTCCCACACAGAACCAAGAAATACCAGAAGTTTTGTGGAATAACTTCATTCTCATGTGATTTCATGCTCAGGGTGCAGAGATAAGGGTAGGCAACTGAATCAAACAGGATCTTTTGGGGCACCTCTAAGTACTTGTAAAGACAAAAATAACTTGCTTATTTTGCTTCACTTCTAGCTTTAGACACTTTTTCCTACAAGTGTGTGCTGCATTTGTACAAAGGGGATTCTGAAACCGGGGGAAGAAACACCCCTTAAGCCTTATCTGAAACAGCAAAGGACACAGCTGAAGGATACACTATCTTCTGCTTTCCTTTTGGGTGATCTTGTAAAATGGAAATTGTGACTGTCTTGTTTCCCTGTGCTGCCCCAAGTCACTCTCTTGTCACTCCTTAAAGGAAATGGGGAACAAATGTCCAGTTCTTCTCTGTCCATGTTTAGCAAGCCTTCTTGGCAGGGTTTAGGGTCTCCTGCAACATCCCAAATAGCCTAGAATGGTTCAGCTTTACAGCCTGTAACACAAAGGTAATGGTTTTTTTGATTAGGTTGGGTTTTTTTTTTTTTTTTTTTGTCTTTTAAACACCTAGTACCTGGAATCAAGTAATTGCTTGGCAATTTTAGCTTCCTTTCAAGTGTCTTTGACATTCCAGCCCCCTTCTTTGCTGCAAAGGAAGCCTAGATATTTTCCCAGTAGCCCCAGCAAACTCAGCAAGCAGAAGGTGATTTCAGAACAGTATTTTGGTGGCCTGATTCATTACTTTTGCAATGCCTGAAGCTGGCAGTGCTGGCAGCCCTGGAATCCATACGTTGGTAACTTGCCAGGCAGTTTCAGAATGGTTTGTGTGGACACAATAGGAAGCCTGGTAGTAGCACATGTTCTGCTGAATTATCCAGTGTGAGTTTTCCACCTTTGACTTCCATTACATTCCAGGAAAAGCCTTCTGTGTTGGAGTTGCCTAGAAACCTGTGGAGATATGCCTGCAAATTGGCTATTGGTGCATTGAGTTTCATGCAAAATGTGGGAGATGTTTTTGCTTGGACTGTTGCAATTAACAAGTTGCCTGTTTCTGGAAGGCAGAATCTTGGAAACTGGGTGTTGGGAAAGAAAGAAATTAATATGGTGGGAGAAAGGAGCCTGTATGTTACAACCTGCATGTCACAACCATGGCACAAATGTGAATTAATTAGAAAGTCAAGGTTTTGGTATCTGGGATAAGTGTCAGAAAACGTGCTGAGTTTCTTTTCATGCCTTTTCTTCAAAATAATAATCCACCCCCTCCCCACCCCCAATTTTATTAATTTTAATCATGCTAGTGTTTTATCTTTAAGTGGCTGCCTCGGGTTTTATTTCTTTTTCTCTTATTTTAAAACAAATGGGAGAAAGAGTGGAAAGGACAAGGGAACAACATCTGAAGGAAAGCTGCCTCTTAAACCTTGTCTTTACTTGCTTCTATTTCTCATTCTTAGCAGTGGGAAAGTATTTTCACTTCCCACCTCACTTCCCTCCCAAACCCTCATGTTTCCTCTGAGAAATTGTCTGCGTGGGAAAGTTTTAAACATGAAAGTCAAGAGATGCTTTTATACCAAGGTTAAATTTTGTTTTAACTACCCATGTGAACACTCTTGTTTTGCAACAAGCTTTTTTTTTTTTTTTTTTCCCAAATTATGGTTTTCTTTTCCTCTTTTAAGCTCAGTTTATGACACTGAAAACTGATTAAACTGAGTTGGAAAAGGTTGTACTAAAAGGACTCGGGGACTTACAGAGTTACAGCTACATATCTAGCAGATAAAATTTTCCTGCTCAGACAAGCCCTCACTATTTCATCTTAGCTGTTTGTTGGATTTTTTTTCTCTGAGGAGATATAAAAAGTGAAAATAAATAATTTACTTCAATGATTTCACTTTCCAAAGCTCCATGTTTTTGTCTTCCATTTCAGCTTCTTTGAAAATGAGGAAAATGGGTTAAATTCAAAATGTCCTTTTTTCTTTTTCCTAATAAAAGATCATATTTTCATAAACTTTGAAGTAATATTAAATTTTGGCCTTTTCAAAGTTATTAGTTATTTAATCCCTTTAAGGGAAAGATCACTAGGTTGGCCTGAATACAGATGCTCTGTTGTAGGAAGGCTTTGTTTGTAACACTGCTCTGTGGGAAGGGAGGTGGGAGAAGATGCTAGGGCTGCTCATAAAGCAGGACTTTTGCCTGTACATCTGTTAAATTCAATGTGAGACCTGCAAACCTTTAACACCTCATGAAAACTGCATCTCTCTCCAGCTGTTAATACCAACATGGGCTGTCCCTTCAAAAGGGATTCTAGAAATCCTAGCAGCTGATACCACTCTGGGCAGTCCATGGCAAAAGGAGATAGTGGCTGAAATCTTCTGGCAAAGTCTTCATTGTTGTTTTGGGTTTTTTTTTTCCTTCTGCCCTTTTTATGGTTGAATGGATGAGTATGAGCAGAGCTGAGGTTTGCACAACCCCCAGGGCAGGATGGAGGCTGGTGTGCCAGGTTCTAGCCTCGTGTGATTTTTCAAAAGGAGGTGGGATATGTACCAAACAAGGATCACAAGGCTTATAATGGCCAGGGAGACAGGACCTTTATGGAGTCTATGCTGCTCCCGAGCCCACTCTTTGTATTCAGCCAGCTTTGCTGCCTTCCCACAGCAGGCTCTCAAACCTGTTGCTGTAATAACCCTAAAATGGTTTGTGTTTCACTCAATGGGCTCGGTTTCACCCAGCTCTCAGCTGATGTGACACTTTGGGATAGAGCTCCCTTCCCCTGGCACCAGCCCCTAATGTGGCTCACAGCTCTCTGCTGAACCCAGCACTGTGCCTCCACTAACACAGATGCTGCTGCCATTGCTCTGTGTTTGTATGAGATGGTTTCTGTCTTCTCTGCTGGAAAGGAGGGGGGAAAAAAAAATCACATTTCCACGTGATCAGCTGTGGATCTTCTCCTATGGAGAGGGAACTCAGCCGTGCCTGGAAGTGATGGGGAAGCCGCAGAGGAGATGGCAGCGTTTCCCAGTGGGTGAGAGGCTGGCTGGGTCCGGGTATGCAGAGCACCTCCTTCCCCCTTAGGCTCTTCCAGAAGTGCTGGACAACCGAGCAACTGAGCTGTTCTCCCTCCTCCACCTCTGCTTGTTTTGTAAAGCCAGTCCTAAAGCTCTCTCCAAAAAACAAATATCAGCTGAACCCCGGTGCCTTTCTGTGTGGCAGAAGCCAAGAGGCTGTTGACTGAAGGGGGAAAGAAAGGAAATTTACAGCCAGAGCCTTCTCACCAATTTCTCCTCGCAGATGTTTTTCTTTCGATGTTTGTTTTACTTTGGCAATTGACTAAACAAATTGCTGTCTGAGTGGTGCAGCTGATGGAGTCTGGTTTCCTTCAGGTTTTTCTGCAGTTCCCTTTCTTCTGACTTAATGATCTCAGCTTCATTCTCCGCTATATTTTCCATGGGGAAGGGCAGCCAGGAGCTGAGCAGGGCTGCTTTTCCCTCCCTCGGTGGGGACATGGTGTTTTGAATTTCTATCCTTTAGCCAACTTCTAGTTCTCAAAAAAATCTCGAAATAACATAATTTTCAAGGCATCCATAAGAACTCTCCCTGTGCAAATGCTCTAAATTGGCTAATAATGGGATCAAGCATTTCTGGCAGGGGAGAGGACTGGGTTCTTGGAGGGGACAGGCTGCAATTGCACAAGCTTTGTTTCCTCACGGCACCGAGGTGGAAGTCAGTCCCTGGAAGCCTGTTTTGTAAAAAGACCACTTGTTTTCTGCATCCCTTGGAGCTGTCTGGGCGAGCTGCTCCTGCTATTGCTAAAAGCACTTGAGTAGAATAAAAATCTGTATCCTCAGAAAGCACTTGAGGCTGGGCTGCCTCAGTTGCAAAGGAGCAACAAGAAGAGGGGAAGAAAGCGTGGTATCGCTTTAAAATAAAGGACTTTCTATTATTGTTAAAGTAGTGTTTATGTTCACTCTTGACAATTTTTACAACTTCCTTTCCAATGGGTTGCCCTGAATTATGAGTGGGATTCAGTTTCTGCCTCTATTTTTTTCAGTTTATGCCAACTGTCCTTTTGTAGGTGAAGTTAAGCGTTGCCCAGAAAACCACAGCTCAGGAAAAGTGTTGTCCTGTGTGTGAAAGCAATGACTGAGGCCTCTATAGAGAGGCAGCTGTGACTCTGATTTCATCTCTTTCAGGAATTATATGACTTATCAGTGATGAAGCCAGATAGAAGATTGAAAGTAATCCCTAAATATTTAATATGTGAGTATTAAAGACAACCAATTTGTCAGATTTTAGAGTGGGTTGAGACTTGCACCAAGGCTCTGGTAAATATGTGCATGACTCATGCTGAGGTGCTCCAGGGGTTTTATGGAGGCTTATCAGTATAATAGGGAGAAAAAAAAGAAGGGTGGAAAAGCAGCTCTTGATGGTTATTGAGTGAGTTTAACAGAGGGAAAGTGCAGGAGCTATAAATTGTGTTGAACCTGGAGGATGGAGAAAACTAAACCCATTTAGTTTATATAGATACCCTGTGCCTGAACTGAAATTATGCATGAAACTATGCAAAAAGCCTTGAGCTGAGCTTTGTAGCTGCTCTTATAAAAGACAGCAGAAGTTTTTGTGTTTTCACAGCCAGGCCTCAACAGCAGGTTTTGGTGCTGTAATAAGGCATTTGATAAACTAAGTTTTTAGGAAAAGTTTAAGCTCCTTCCTTGCAGTCCATCAGAGCTTCTGCAAACTAAATTATCTATTTAAAGTCCTAGCTCTGGATCTAGAAGATTTATTTCTGCAAATATTAGTCTGGCTATTTGCCTTTTTTTTTTTTTTTCCGGGCTGTTGTGCCTGGATGCTTTTATTTGCATACATAATGTCTGTTCTTGCAACAGCCCCTGCTCTGGAAGTTGCCAGGGTAACAGCTTTGTCTGTTTCCTTTTGAAAGCAGGATGAGAGTGGCACCTCGACCTCTCCTGGCTGGGTGCTGGACCGGGAGCCAGCAGAACTGGCTCCATCCTGCCTGGGCTGCTGGCATCTGCCTTTGCCTGAGGTGCCCTTGGCAGGAACCAGCAAAGCATTTCAGTGGTATTATTTATTTATTTATTATTTATTTGTTTGTGTGCCTGTTGTTGGGCAGCCACCCAGTCCCTGCCTAGCAACCTCTGGCATCCACAACATTTACTCAAAGCCCTCCTTCCACGTCCAAGGGCTTTCCTCACACCTTGCCGTCCACCCCTGACCACTACTCCACTTGCCCACATCCCAGAGGGACTCCAGGCCTCCCTGCTTCCCCCAGATTCCTCTGTAGCTCCCGTCATTTTCCTCTTGGTGTCTCCATTTCCCTTCTGACCCCAGGTTAGCCCTGCTGACTTCAGGAGTGGTTGTCACTGTGGTTGTACCTCTGTTGATCTCTAATTGCCACCATGCTGTTGGGCAAAGGTTGACATTTTTCAGGACCAGCTGCTTGGAGAAAGGAATCTCAGGATGGTTCTTCTGTTACTGAAACTCACAAATTCTTTGTTTATTTCTACCTACTTTCCTATTTCTCAAGTATGCCTGTGCATGTCAAAACAGCAATGAACAGCTTGCATTAAATAAATCAGCTTAATACTACTTGACATCATTATCTTTAGCTCATCCACTGAAAAGACTTAAAGAGAAGGGTTGGTCTTGGTTTTGCTAGGATTTCTATTTTTTGTTGGTTTGTTTTTTGGGGTTGTGGTTGGGGTTTTTTTTTGGTGGTTGGCTGATTGTTTGTTGTTTTTTAAAGAAGAAATGTTGTAAGTTCACCCTGCAGACCAGTGGCAGAGCAGGACTGTGGGCAGGTCTCTCTGATCCCACTCCTCGATGGACCAGCCTCTTTCACTGCTCTGGCTTTGGGTCTGAGAGAAGTTATGGCTGTTCAGCTGGAAAAAAAGAAGGTTGTGTGGAGACCTCACAGCACGCTCCGGGATCTGAAGGGACCCACGAGGAAGATGGAGAGGGACTCTGCATCAGGAGCTGGAATGACAGGACAAGGAGTAATGGGTACAAATGGAAAAAGGGGGAATTTGGGCCAGATGTATGGAAGAAATTCTTCCCTGTGAGGGTGGTGAAGCCCTGGCACAGATTGCCCAGAGAAGCTTCCTAAACCTGGCAGTGTCCAAATCCAGGCTGGAGAGGGCTCTGAGCAAGCTGGGATAGTGGAAGGTGTCCTTGCCCATGGCAGGCCGGGGTGGAACGAGATGATTTTTAAAGTCCCTTCCAAGCCAGGCCTGTGGTTCTAAGCTGAATTTGTAGGACTGGGCCACTGAAAAAAGCCATTTATCTCCCAGCTCCGTTTCTGTGTGTCTGCCAAGTGATAATTGGGGGGAAGAGGAGCCCAGCCCTCACGGTGCCCATTTGGTCCGTGACTGACAGATTTATGATAGGCTGCAGTTTCCTCCGTTTGTCTGGCAGCGAGTGGCAGGGCTGGGTGATTGTGTGCCGACCTTCCCAACAGAGAGTGCTTCCAGCTGGATCCAGGGCACAGGAAATGATCTAGCGAAAGCCTTTTGGTGGCAATTAACAGAATTCCTGCTGATAACTTCTTTTTTTTTTTGTCCTCTCCCTCAGAATGTTTTTTACAGCAGTTTTTACATAGGGCTCCAAGTGGCTGTGGAGAGGCGCTGGAAGTGGGTGGTTGCAAATATTTGATGAGTGTGTCATGGATAAGGTTTATTCCTGTTGAAAGTATGATTATTTTTTTAATCTACACCTCCTTAGTATTTTACTCGATGACCAAAGCCACATAAAAATTTATTTTTCTTCTGAGATGGTGAAGGCCTAAAACCCAGCCCAGTTTGGCCTCAAGCAAGAAAGAGTTATTGTAAACTGCTTGTTTTGCCAGGAACAGCAAGGGGCTCGAGTCCTGGGGTCACCAAGGTAGTGTCAGCTTGGGAGAATATACTTAATTCCCCTCTTCCCCCAAGTTTCTGTAATGCATTCCTGTGTGTGGCATCTCTCTTGAAAAGAGGGGAAAATAAATATTTATTTGTGCATGGGATTATCTGTGTCAAAGGAAGGAAAATACTGGTGTGGGGTGTCCTCCCTCACAAAGCTTTTAGGAGTTGCCTTAGATGGAATGTTTGAAACCAAATACCTTTCCTTAAAGCTTCATGGTCTTCAGACCTGAGGTTTTGTTTTTTTACCAGGGATGAAAAAACAGAGCTTGAAATCCTTGGGATTGGTTGTTCTCATAGAAAAGGAGGAGGAAAACAATTTTTTTTTGAAGAGCTGATATACATGGGGATTAACCAACTTTGTTTTCAGTAGATAAATTAGAGCTCAGAAAATTAAATTTAAAATGAGATTAATATTTATCCTTGGGAATTTGACACCTGTAAGCAAAAACCCTTTGTTTTGAGATCTTAAGGTGCTGCTCTAGGCTTTGTGCTGGATTTATGCTCGAAGACTTCTTTTCTCCAGCAACTTTCATTGCACTGGAATCTCCAGACTGGGGTTTAGTAGAGAAGGGCAAGAGAGAGTGAAGCTGGTGTCATAAGAGGGGTCAGGTTTTTCTGCTGGGTTGTTCATATTGTCAGGGGCTCTTGCAATGAAGTGCTATGTGGGAAAATGGCCTTTCCTTGCCTGAGCAGTGAGCAGAGCACAGGCAAACTGCTTTTATCTGCTGTGCAGCTGGTTTGAATAGTGACAGCTTGGACCTTTTGATCTGCCACAGCCTGGCTGCTGGTTTTGTCTGTGCAGGAGCAAGCCCAGGGGCAGAGAGTGGAGAAGGAAAACTGCAGTGGTCACAGAGGATGGAAAACAGGCAAGTGATGAGACCATGGAAAATACAGTAAGAAAGTGTAGGAAAAATGGACAGTCTGGAAGAGTCAAACATAGCAGTGGTACAGGAGAGATAGCAGTGGTACAGGAGAGGCCACGTCCTCATTTGTACTTCTGTGAATTCTGTCCAGAGGCTGCTTGGGCTTCAGCTAGAAAAGAGTGTTTTCTTTGTAAGCATACAGAGATTTCAGTAATACACGGGGAGCAAAACACCTTGTAAGAGGAAGATAGTTTTTGAGCTTCAGAAATCATCTTGTAAGACTTCCCTTTGTGCTTTTACAAAAGTTCCTGTGATCCCCTTTCCTTCTCCTACCTGTGTACAGGCAGGTGAAGAAGGGCTGGAGTCTTGCTTGTTTGGTTGACTGCATTTCTTGTTTTGAGTGAAAGAGTGTGTATAAATCTATCTGTGTCTCCTTGATATGCACTAGTGATGGCCCCACGGTGGGCAGGGTGAGCACAGCAGCTCTGCCTCACCAGCACACAACAGGCATGTGAAAAATCAAGAGGAAATCTCCACCTTGAATCCAGGCATGAAAGCAATTATTCCTGTGAGAGTGCTGAGGCCCTGGCACAGGTTGCCCAGAGAAGCTGTGGCTGTCCCTGGATCTCTGGAAGTGTCCAAGGCCAGGCTGGATGTGGCTCTGAGCAAGCTGGGATACTGGAAGGTCCCTGACCATGGCAGAGGGCTGGAACTGGATGATCTTTAAGATCCCTTCCCAATCTAAATTATTCTACTATTCTATGTAAATCCTAAATTCTTCCACTAGACCCAATTGCTGCTGGGCAGATATTGGAGACTGTAAACCTGTGCTACCTCAAAACCAATCTCTGTGTGATTCCCTGGAGATGGAGCAGGTCTGCAAATGACTGTGAGCAGCAAGGCTGGTCCAGACACTGCCCACAGGATGAAATGATGCTCAAAATGATGTGTCAGCTCACAGCTTTGAAGAGAACCTGCTGGTGGGTGAGGGAAGGGCTGCTCCTGACTCAAGTCAGAAAGCCCAATTCCCTCAATCCCTCATTTGCATCACTGGCTTTCAAGAGCTGCTCTGTGGTGGGATAACCACACTGGTTTTTATTTCATCACCTCTTTTTTAAAGGAGGCTGACAATATCTTGTCCTCACTCTTGGCTTGGTGGAAAAGGAAGCTGAAAGAAGGAGGTGATCTGGCAAAGCCAACAGCTGCTTGAAGTGCTCCAGGCCTGTCTATGCACATCCTTGCTCCTGAATTCCTAGGGTTTCCAGAGCAGCTAGCCAGAATGCTGAAAAGGCTTTCTCTTTAATCTCTTGATCTCCACTGTGTGTTTTTGCCAGTGCAGGTAAAATGGAGGTGCACACTCCATGTACCGGTGTTTCCACCAGGGTAAACAGGAGAGTCTGGGTAATTACTGAGAAGGATCTGAGCGAAACATCTTGTCTCTACAGCTGGCTCCTGGGACATGGAGAGGGCAGGGCAGGCACACTTGACCTGCCAGGTATCACCAGTGTCTCTCTCTTCTCAAACAACAAGAAATGAGATTCATTCATTCTTTGCTCCGACTAAATTCCAACTCACATGTGAGGGGAAGTTTAGTCTGACAAGTTTGCTGGGAGTGGTGGTGGGGATTGTTGTGTTTTCAGAGATCCATTTGGTACACACATCCTAAATTCATGAGGTCATTCTCCCCAGGCTGCAGCTTTGCTTCAGGAGCTGGCAGGCCAGAGCCCTTGGCATCACTTCAGCTCTCACTTGTGGTGTTACAGAAAATGACGAGATGTTCCAGTGTTTGCCCAGGTCCAACCTTTGGAATGGGACACCACATTTAATAAGCCTCAGAGAAGGCTCTATTACTTTATTTTCTCTATTTCAATTTTAAGCAAAGAGACAACCCAGCTGAAAACCAAGAGGATGACATGATATTAAGGAGAGTGGAATTTGGCATGCAGGTTACAAACCAGTCTGAATCCCACTGCGTGAAAATGTTCAACAATAATGCAGAGCCTGACTCCTTCCTGCCAGGCTTCAGCTGGGACTGAGGGCAAATCCCAAGGAGAATTCTGTCCATTAGTAGCAACAAGACTCTCCTTCCATTTGTGTGTATATGTATAGATATGTATATACAATATACATGTAGTATAGATATGTGTGTATATATCTATATATCTATATCTATATCTATATCTACATCTATATCATCTATATCTATATCTATATCTATATATATCTCCTCACTTTGCAAGCTGCATGCCAAACCTGTTGTAGCTTGGCTTATAAACTTAGGCTTTCTAAACAAGATTAATGGAACTAGACTAGAAATATTAAAAGAGGCTAAAGTTTAGCCATTTATTTTTCAGTAGTGACAGGAATGCAAGAATGGGGACACCTGTTAATTCACCTGGCTCAGAATCCTCTCCCCCAGCAGTGGCCAGGGATGGGAGCCTGAGGAGAGACAAGAACCAGGTATGTGTGCAGTGACAGATTTCCCAGGCAATTCAGAAAATCAATGAACTGGATAAGGTGTCTCTGCTCTCCCCATGATGTTCTATAAGCTTTGGCAGTTTCTTGGGGGAAGAAGCCATGTGGATATGCTGCCTGTTGAGCCTTTGGTTTGTTCTCTGACTGCTTCCTCTCTGTGGCTTCACTCTGCGCCTCTGAGCTGCATTATCAGAGATGTACCAGCATCAGTCCCTGGACACCATCCACATGCCAATGCTGATGTGGCAGACTGCTGGAGAATGTTTGTGCACTTAATGTTGTGGGTTTTATTGTTGTGGAGGTTTTTTCTTTTTGTTTGTCCTGGTTTTTTTAATGGAAGTTGGTTTTATCATAAGTTCTGGGCCAATTTTAGTTTTATGTGGTAGAATAGAGCCTCTGTCTGTTTTTTTCCTTATTTTTCTCCTGAGGGGAGAGAAGTGTTAACCCTTAACAACCCCTGCATCACCTTGTTGCTGAGTACTGGGATTAGCCTGTTTGGGAGTCTGGAAAGGACATTCCCCCTCTTCCAAGGGTTTAGCTGGCTGCAGCCCAGGAGAGCTCTCCAGCAGGAGTGATTTGAGGAAGGGCTGGAAGAAACATCATCTCTCTCATCCCCCCAGGACAAAGATGATTTGGAGGGGGTTCCTGTTTCTAGACACCTCAGTCAGTGTAATTTTGGGCTGCTCAGAGACAGAGCACTTTATGGGAGCTGAGAAGAAGGAGGAAGCTTCATTTTTAGGCAGTCCTTGGATCTGCAAGAGGTTTCCTATGTATGTCTGTGTATGTAGGATTCTCATCTGTTGAGCAGGTAGCAAACAAATGTAATTGAGCATGAGGAATGCAATTATTTGGACTTTGTCTACATTAGGAATATTCTCCAGCTGGGAGTTCAAGATTCCTTTCTCTCATCTTCTTCCATGAGGCCAGGTGATTTTGGATGTATGAAGCAGCAAATTTGAGGCAGAGGCTGGAAGCTGACTCCTCAAATGCAGTGCTCATGGTGTTTGGTGAAGCAGAGGAGACTAAATTACCACAGCGCTTATTTACCATCTTAACTGGCCACATCTAAGAGGATGTGCAGCCGTTAGAAACAAATGTTTTTGAACCATCATCAATAAATGCTGTAAAGTAAGGGCCACAAGCCAAATTATTTTCCACTCCAAGTCGTATTTGCTTCCCTTTTTTCCTGTCTCTAATCCAAGCCACGACTAGTAATGCTTCCCTCTCCCACATAAGCTGTCACATAAGTGTAATGTTTAAGCTTGTTGCAGAGCAGTCACAGCTTGTCTGTCCTGGCTGCCATCACCTCCCTGCAGGTTTGGAGCTGTTGTCTTACCCCAGTGCTCCTGGGAGGAAGCACAGAAGTGGCTCCTTTGTGGATGTGGAATTTTCATGGTTCTGCAGGTCCAGAAGCAAGAACCTGTGCTGTGGAACTGGTGGGCTGGGATGGAAAAGTGGGTGCCAGGAGTGTAATTGTCAGTTTGTTTGTGGGTTTGTTGCATCTCACTGTGAAGGTGAAGCAATGGTGACTTGTGGGACATCACTCTGGTTCTGCCCTTGGTTTCATACACACAGATTTGGGAGGGAAGAGAAAAAAACCCTGCACAAAACACTTTAATATCAATAAACACAAAATACTGTGCAAAAGGCTCAAGTTGAACTTACTCCTTATTTGGAGACTGGGAGGATCTTCAGGCATCACAACACCCCTAGGGGGGATTGTGTATGATACTAAAAAATAAATTAGGAACCTCATGTTGGGGCAATTACTCTCCCCATTTTTGGGAAATTTTAGTTCAAGCCCTTTGCAGTGGTGTTACAAAGCATAATTATATTACTTGAAGTGCTGTTAGATAGATGCAAATCTTCTGGGTATACTATCTCTCCATTTAATCAGTTATTTGTTTGCCATTTGGGTACAGAAAGTACTTTGTTTAAAAATTAGCTGAATACACTTCAAGTAAAAGCATCAGTAGGAAATAATGAAAAGTAACTGATTTACTACTAGTAAAGAGCATCCAAGAGCTCCCTGGTGCATCTCATTTACTCTGAGATTTATGCAATACACAGTCATTTAATTCCATATACAAGCAAGCCATGCATGGCTCCTCATGTTCTCTGTTTATGCCCATTTATCTTTAACTTTGTTAGAAACACATAAATTGCCTCCTTTATTTGCTGGGTGTTCCCTTGCATCTGAATCCTACTTTTCATTTTTTGAGGATATCTCTTTGCTGTTAACTTTGTTGTGTGTTGTGTGGTACACTGGTGCTTTTCTGGAAATGGGTTGTTAGAATTTTGCAGCAAGATCATAGATTTTTTTTCAGGGAATACAGATCATCCTTGTTGCTGCAGTGAACTGATGTGTGATGATGTGGAGTTTGTGAGCTGAGGCTGTGTGTGTACACATGTGGGACTCTGGGATAGAGTAGTGGGCACCACATCCAGGTGAGAAACTTGAATAAAAGCCCACTGAAAATTCTGAACGTTCTTCTGTACTTCAGGGGCTGAACAATATGTGCACTGATTTTTCCTTATTCTTTCACAGCCCTCACCTGAGGCCACATGTAAATGTGAAATTGCTGCCTGGTGCGTGCAGCATGTGCATCGTGCTGAGGTCTTAATGACCAGTAAGGGCTCTGAGGTAGAAGAACAAATATTCACTGTGAAGAGCAAATGCCAATTATTAGTTTGGCATCTGAAGGAAAGCAAGTCCTTTCTCTGCAGAACAATGTGTGCTTTCCTTTTAAAGGGAGATGAGGGATGGGCACCTCCCAATAAGCAGCAAACACTGCCCTTCCCAAAGTCCTGCACCTCCCTGAAGCAGGTCACTCTCTGCCATGTGTGTGACAGCTTTTCAGTAGGGATTGTCACCTTGCAATATAAACCCTGTCAACTTAAGCATCAATAAAGGAATCATGTGAAAATAGAAATGAAAACTTTAACACAAAATAAACCAGCAGCCTCTCCTGGGGTTCTGCACCATGTGCAGAACTTGCTGGAGAAGAATTCACCATGGAGGAATATCCTGTGCCTGACCTGCCATAGCCTGCTCCCTCTGGGCTCTCTGCCTCCACTTCTGTGGAGTTTCTGAGCAGTTGTTTTGATGAACAGATACTGCAGCTGGATGGGGATGATCTATGGTAAAGAACTCTGTTAATTCAAATTTGTCTGCAGAGGACTACATCAGTCAGTCAAGCCTGCATCCTCTTTTTCTATGGAATGGGTTTAAAACAAACATTCTCTCCATGTCCTGTTGTATCCCTGGGACTTAAAGTATGGGATCCAGTGCATTTCCTAGTGCCATGATTTCCTGCTGGGTCGAATACTAACTTGGGACTTGGAGATACCACCACTGTGCCTTTGGATTCACCATGTAAGTCTCTCCAAAAACATTTGAGATTCAGAGAGGAGCCTCTCAGATTTAAGGTTCAGATAGGAGCCTCCCAGATTTTTCAAAGGCAGATAGCCAAGTTAAGAACCAGTGTCTCACTGATCTCTGCAAGTGCTTCATCTGGGTCACAAAATAAATAAATCTTTCTACGTGCCTGCTTCTCAGTGGCTTAATTAATAAATATCTTCCCAGATCTCTCAGTTCTTCCATTCCTCACCTGTGCTGTACCCTACTCAGGTGATTAATACTTTGCTTTCTCACATGGGGGTTGTCAAGATATGTTCATTAATGTGGTTTCATTAATTATGTACAGTGGGAACGGGGGATAAACCAGTTTTTCAGATGAGATGGCCAAGAGGAAACTTTTATCTCTCAAAATACTCTGAAAGATTCTTGGTGCTGGGAGAGGGCTGCTTTTCTCTATGGCTTCCAAAATCCCTATGTGCATGATCCAGAGGCTGGAAAAGGAGGAATGAAGAGACAAGGATGCAGCAGCAGCCAGGCATGACATGTCCCTGCCAGGGAAGGATGGAGTGGCCTTGTGGCTGTTGCAGAGATTGGAAATAGGAGGTACAGGGGTGAAGGGGAGGAAGAGCTGAGCGAGGATTAAATGAGAGCTTGGCAGCATGTTCTGGGAGCAAGAGTGGGCTCATCCCAGCATGGGAATACTGCAGGAATGGTGCCTTGCTGGTGCTTTTCACTGTCACAGAAATGGCACCAAGGACCAACCACAACCTCTGCCCCGTGCCCTGTCCTGGAGGGGGGTTCAGCACTGTCCTCATGGAAGCATCTGCCTGTTCCTCTTTTGCTCTACCAGCCAGCTGCCAAGGAGGCAGATCAGGGGATTTCTACAGCCTCTGGTTGCCACGGGAAGCATTTTTCTCCTAGATGTCAGAAAACAAATGATACCATGAGGGGAAAATGGATAGAAATCAGCTTTTCCCCCACCTTTTTGCCTTTACACCCTCATTTTCACATGAATAAGCTCTCTAATACACTTGTGGGTGAGTGCCCATCCAGCCTGCCTTGATGTGATCCAGTCCTGTACCTTGTGAGCCTGGTCTGGGTGCTTGCAGCTGTTGAATAACGAGTGTGCACAAGGCAGGACAGTGTTTTTATGTCCCTGCCACTGAAAGGTGGCAGTTCCCAGCCTGGTTGTGAAACAGAGGTGCTGATGGTGCTGATGTCAGAGGGCAGGCTTCACTTTTATGTTGCCCATCTGTTTTCAACCAGCACCTTAATATCTCAGCAGATCACTGAGGAGATAATGTCAAGTGTAATGCTAAATGTATCCGTGTGCATTTTAAATGTTAGGCTTTACTAGCTAGCTCCAGCAGTTTCTTTGCCTGTGACATGGTAACAATATGCATTTCTTCTGCTCTTTTAAAGCAAAATCCGGTTTCACTGGTAAAATAATTCATCTGCTGCTAACTTTTCCTTTCTTGGGCTGACAAAATAGAAATGGCGGGTGATGGTTCTGCTTTTTTAATGTACTCATTTGTGGTTGCCTACAGATTAGTTAAAATCTAATTTCCTAACCACATTCATATTTCTAACTGCTGCAGAAATGCAAAATGTCTTGCAAGAGCTGCTGAGGAACAGGAGATTATTTCACTGATTTAGGTGAAGTCCACTGAACAGGGATTTATTTCATCAAGCATCCACATCACGGATCTATTTAAATCTTATGATGCCGGAGGATATGAAATTGCATGTCTCAGCTTTTCAGGATTCAGCTGTTCTGCTAACTTTTGTTGTGCTTAAGGAAGACACCCAAATGAGGAACATATTTAAAAACTACCCACAAAATAAATGCAAACAAAACCCCCCCAGTTCTCATGGACAAGGCACGAACATAAAGCAGTTTCTTTCTGACTCATGTCTTATACCTTTAATACAATGTTAAATACTGGTAGAGGACAGAGGCAAATGCACAAGGCACTCCTAAATGAAAAAGTAAATCAGGTATTTCCATGTGATTAGTATGCAGGTTTTTTTTGTTTGTTTGTTTGTTTTTGTTTTTGTTTTGAGTTCTAGATAAATTTAGCAGTTCAGCATTTAACATACTTTTAGATAAGATTTTTGCTTCAACCCACTGCATTCTGGACTGGTAGGAAGAGAGAGACTCCAGTCTGGGGAATCCAAATGTGCTGTAATGTTTTGATGATGTTCAGAATTCCATATTAATTTACAAAAACACCACCAAAATTGTTTCTCCTTTCTTATTCTTACTCAAGCTGTCATTTCCTTGGCACAGCTGTGCTGAGATGACAGAAATCCTTTAAGAACATCTCCCAAATAGGGCACTTCCTTCATCTAAGCATAAAATCAGTTTGAAATAATGGTGGTGTAAACCTCAAGTCTTGGTCTATATTTGTCATCAAAAACATTTTCTGTCTCCTTGGAATCACAGCCCGGTAATTTGGCTGTGCTAATTAAATAATTCCATAGTGTCCTGGAAAGTAATCTGCATCTGGGAGAGGTAAAAGTAGAAATTACCTTGAATAGACCCAGCACCAATCAGAGGTGAGGGCAAGGGAGGCTGAGACTGTCACAGAGGATTTCTTGGACCTCCCCATCCAAAAAATCTCTAGACACAGTGACCAATAGAATTCCTGATCTCTAATTTTCCCTTCCAAACACATTTCTGAGAAACATCAATTCTTGGCATGAGGGAGAGGAGTGATGGCTTTAAAAGGGTTTGAATGACTCCAGACCTCCATAAATGACTTCTCTGGAAATGCAGAGCCAGCTACTCAAAGCCTGTTGACTTGTGTTCCTCTCCCTGAAATGGTATTTTCAGTTTATTTTACCCATCTGAAACCTAGAATGGGCCTGAGGTGAAGATATGTGGCCCCTACTCTCATGAGGGAAGACCGGTTCTCCTGAAAAACAGCTGGTTTTCCTGATATTTCCTTGCCTGAACATGGACCACAAAGAGAAATGCACTTCATCCCAAGGTTAGAAATGCTGGTGTGGCCTAGGAAGGATGGGCCTGGTGGCAGCTGCTTGACCAAAACTAATCAGAGTTTTTCCCCCGCCTTGGTAATTTTTACTGTGTCCCAAAAAAGAAAAAAGCTGTCCATAGTCCTCTTTTTTTTCACTCTAAGCATGGACAGTATGCTGGTGAAAGGAGACAATTCTGACAAAAAAATAGAACTGTATTTATTTTGCAAAAGCTTTTCAGAAAGGAAAAAAAAATTGTTGATCAGAAAGAACATCAAAAGCACAAGCCTTTTAAAGCAGTCCTGAACTGTAAAGCTTCCACAGGTTTGAAGCATCTTTTCTGAGGCTCTGCATGATAAAATTAGGGAAGGTAGAGAGGTATTCCTCAGGTATGCTTTCCAAGCTCCATGTCTGCACATAAACTGCAGCCATACAGAAATTACAAATACTTTTCACTTCTTTAGTTAGTTGCTAAAAATTGCCACTTTATCCAGCTTGCAAATGCAGCTGCATTTTTTTAGACCCCTTACTAGAGCTGTTGCTTTTCTTAGACTTTACTGTGGAAATTTCTGCAAAACATTCTCAATTTTGGAGTTGAAAAAAAAAAGGCAACATTGAGTTTATGTGGAATATTGCTTGCATGGTTTATATATATATTTTTTTAAAAACTGCTGTATATTGCTTATGCTATATCCACACTGTAACTGCTGCCATTGAGTTAGCCAGTATTAATAACAGCACTCAAAGCACAATTGCTTTTTAATTACACTCACTGTCCCCTACAGGAGGCTTTTTTCCTCCCTTTTATGGTGATGATTCACTTTCCCCCCTGCGTTTTCAGGTTTCTGAAGTCTCAGGACAGCTGGCAAAGGAGAAAATTCAAACAAGGTAAGTGCCCCTTTCTGTGTTTGGTAGGGAAAGGCTTCATTTTGAAGCAGCCCAGCAGCCCCAGGAGACAGTGGCTGATTAACAAGCCTGTGGGGGCTGGCAGGGAGGGCTGCAAGGTTGGAAGCAAAGCCGGTGTAGCCGCTGGCACTTGCTCCCTGCAGGAATAGTGAGTTCATTTTTGTGCGCTTCCTGATGCTTGCTCTGCGGTTGGGAGCTGATAGAAGGCAACGCTTCAACTTCCTGAACCCTCTAAATAAAGCATCCTTTCTGTAGGGGTTGGTTTGCTTGGTTTTTTTGGTGGGTTTTTTTTTGGGTTTTTTTTTCCTTTCCCCCCCAAAGAAAGGCACATTGTGCTTTCTGCTTCAGTTGGATTTTCGTGTTTGGCTCTTTCCATGGACAGCTTAGGTGGTGGAACAGTTGGAAACGGATTCCAGAGAGGCTGAAATGTATGGCAAAGGGAAACATCTTCATTGGAATGGCTTGGAGCTGCTCTCAGGAGTTTATTTACATAGCTGCTGTGTCGTTGGCCACAGCTACAAGGATGGCCAAGCTTCCTCTTTAATCTAAACTCCTTTTACTTAAGGTAATAATTCACAAATAGCTTCAGTTTTCTTTATTTCTAGGTTTGTTTCTTTCAAGAGATTATTAAGGCAAGGCAGTGATTATTTAAATACTTGAATTAATAGGTATATTAGCTCTTGTAAATGCAGGTGTAGCAAAGAGCAAGTCAGACAGCCCTGTCTGACTTGTCACAGTGTGACCCAGTGTGCCTGGACAGTGAGGATGCAAAGCTCACACCCATTTCCAAGTGAAACCCCCAAGAGGTCGCCTGAAAGAGGTGCTCATTTTCTAATGTTAAGAAAAATGTGTTTCCCTCCAAGGGGAAGTCCTTTACAAGACAAGGTGTTAGGAATTGAGCTGGAATTTCCTGTTCCTGCCTAAGCCAGGTTGAATGAAATACGTAAACCAGAACTGAATGCTCCATATTCTGGTTTTCTCATTATTCTCAACCAAGTAATGATGCTTATTTTGCATGATTCACTGCTTTATTACGTTACTAAATCACATTTATCTCTGTCAGGCCTTTTTCTCCGGGGTATTCTGTTGGTGTAATTTTTTTTTTAATCAAATGCTTGATATTTTGTATGACTCCAACACCAACATATTGTTTGAAACAACATCAGAAAGAGTTAACTCTCACAAGCAGAAAAAAGGCAAAATGAGTCCCCACAGCTGGCTATCTCTTAAGAAATCAGCTCCTGCTCTGACGTTTGCTACAGGCAAAGTAAAACAAAGCTCTACCAGCAGTAAATCAATTCCTGTGTGCGGGTACTGTCAAAATGAGCTGTTCTGGAGCTCTCTGATCCAACCCGTGGGCCAACTCATACTGATTTAATACATCCCACTGTTTTGAAATGCCACTGTGCTCAGGGAAGAGCTTGGCTGGCTCAAATATGAATACCCACAAGTTAATGGGTGTCTTCAGCTGCTGTGGGAAACATCATTGAATGCCTTGAAAAACCAGGCCTTCCTCAAGTAAGCTGTTAATTATGCATTGCTTGAGATAAGTTTATTAAATATACTCCAGCTACAGATGGGCTTATAAAATCCGAGTTGGATTTTAAATATCAAAATGTCTGGAATGGCTTGTTCTTTTTTTTTTTTTTCCTTGTCTATTAGAAAGATAAGAAACAAACCCAAAGCTTTTGAGTCCAAACTTTCATATAGCTTCATGCTAAAGCTGTGGGGTGCCTGCCTGGATTTTGGCCTGCTCCCATCTACATCTATTGTATTAAAACAGTTAAAGGCATTCTCTTCCCCCTCTTCCCCTGCAGCTGGAAAGCACTATCCTCTGCTCTCAAGAAAACAAACATCAATGGTGCCTGTTGTATAAGCCTCTGGTTGGCTCCGTTTGCTTCCCTGGAGTGGCCCATGTATCTGTAACTTCATCCAGCAGAGAGGCTGGGTAGGTGTGAGGTGAAAACCTTTCCAATCAGACAAATTTCAAATGCATAAAAAGCTCAGCTTCTGTCACGAGCCTCCCCTGTTTAGACAAGGTGAGCAGGAATTTCAGACATCTCCCTAAGATGTGAGGGGTGAAAAAGGAGCAGGAATAGGATGACATCGGCCTATTTAACTCGGCGAGTTTTTGGAGTCTGAGGACTCTCCAATATTGTAGATTTTCACATCTAAGGTGGATGCTCAGTGCTGCAATGAGGTGTTTGTGTTGAACTCTCTGTGGATAAGCTGCTTCTCCTCTGTGCCTCAGCACTGCAATGAACATCAAAATCTAGGACCTAGACATCAAGGTAAAATTTGCCTGCATTAAAATATAGTCAAATGCTTCTATAAAGAGACTTAATGTCAGAGTACCACTGCAGAAATTGCTTGAATATTTTCTTCTCTGAACATAAGTAATAGACTAGAAATGAGAGTTGAGAAAGGAAGACTTCCTCACTTTGACAATGTACAGAGGAATATGTGCACCAGGGCAGTCTGTCAGCACCAGCTGAGGATTCCTTCATCTGGGTCCTGTTTCACAGCAAAGCCTGTATTCCCAGCTTTGGAACAAAAGATTACCAGAGATAACTGATGGAAAACATATCCAAGTTATTGACTAAGCAGCCTCACCTTCACCCTGCACCTAATTACAAGGTTAAAAAAGTAGTTAAAATATCCATATTAATCCAAATAACCCATTTGGTGTATTTCTGCTCCAGAAAAAGGAAGCAATATTCCATTATAATATCTGGCCCTGTTTTATCTTTTTCTATGTAGACTTGTTATGACAAAATCTCTTTCATTTTCATTAATTTTTTCTAGATATCATCTTCATAAAACTAGCACTCAGAGAGGCATAATCATTATTTTTAGTAGAAGAGAGTTAATACTTGTTAAAAATACTGGAGGATTGTCACTACTTATGTTTCCTGTCTCCAAGGAGAAGAACAAGGGTTCCTCAAATCTGCTTTTCTAGGGTGATCTTTCTACCAGTTTAAGACCTGGTCTACAAATGTGGGTAAGTGCTGGCTTATTTTGAGCATACAAATCACCTGAGATCATCAGGGTGTTTCAATGGCACAGGTTTAAAATGAAGCTTAAATACTTGACTGCCTTCAGGATGTGACTTTTCCTGCAGAACTGCTGATTTCATAGGACAAAGTTAACAGCTTTCCTTGCTTGGATTGAGATTTCCAGTTCATTCCATGTTTACCACTGGAGAGCTAGAAGATGGCAACTGTGTTCAGCTGCTGGCACCACCAGCCTGAGCCAAGATGAACAAGGCTGGAAGTGAAGGGGAATGCAGCCTGTGCCTTGATTCCCTTGGGGAGGGGAAAAGAAGCAAAGATGACTTCAGGTGGAGGACTCCTATCAGTTTTGCCATGGCAAGCACATGGCAAATATTTTCCAAAGTGACCTGAATTAACCTTCTTGTAGTGGCAAAACCTGTGGGCCCTTTTCTCCCCATGCAGGCAGAGCTGTCAAGGACAGAGCAGTCCTGCCTTGCTGCTGACAACCCACAGGTATGTCTCAGGTGCCAAAGGACATTTCAGAAGGCCCCACTTACCTGTGTTTAGGAAACAGAGCTGTCCCCTCCTGACAGAATGGTCCCAAATGGGTTTTTCTCCCAGGCACACCAAGGACACCCAGGCCTGCTGCTTGGCCAAGTTCTGAAGTTCATTCTCAGGAATACTCCCACTGATCTAAGGCATGCCAGGATTTCATTTACTGCTGGGAAATGTGAAACTGCTCTGGCTAAAGTGTCTTAATTAGGCCATTAGAGCCTGGTATAAAATGGCTGAGATAAACAGGGTCAGGAGGGCAAAGGATATTGTCAGTGCATTGTAAAGCCTTTGCTGCTCACCTCAAGCTATCCAGAGCCACATTACCAAGAAATAAAACACCGGAGCCCTCTGTATGGTGGCTCCTGGAGGGCCTCTGGGTCAATGCTTTTCACTTAGTCAGCATGTGGGCAGGGAGCCAGACCTTCTCTGCCCTCTGGTGCCTTGTGCTGCTTGGACTTTCAGTTTCTAATTCTGGTCTAATTTAATTGAAGTTTTAACTTAGTCCAGCTTTGGGGTTTGCTGTGTGTGTTTGGGGCAGTTTGAAGGGCCTCATCTTTGGTTTTCCAGTCCAAGGGCTGGTTCCTGAATGAGGGCTCTGGCACCTGTTCTCTTCATATGGCTTTTCCAGGAAGGATTTAACAACTGTGGTGACTCCATGAAAAATTTGGGAAGTGTCAGATGTAGGGGCTGTATATGAGTGTACACAGAATCACAGGATGGATTGGGTTGGAATGGATATCAAAGCCCATCCAGTGCCACCCCCTGCCATGGGCAGGGACACCTTCCACTCTCCCAGGTTGCTCAGAGCCCTGTCCAGCCTGGCCTAGGGAACTTCCAGGGATGGGGCAGCCACAGCTGCTCTGGGCAATCTGTGCCAGGGCCTCAGCACCCTCACAGGGAAGAAATTATTCCTAATATCCCATCTAAATTCACCCTTTTCCAGTTTAAAGCCATTCTCCCTTCTCCTATCACTCCATGCCCTTTAAAATAGGCACTCTCCAGCTTTCTTGTAAGCCCCTTTGAGCTATTGGAAGGTGTTACAAGGTTTCTCATGAGCCTTCTTTTCCACAGGCTGAACAAATCCCACTCTCTCAGCCTGTCTCCATAGGAGAGGTCTTTGCTGGCATTTTTGTATCCCCGTGGGTACAAAAGAAAGTTGCAAATCCAATATATTCACCAGAAAAGAGCAAAAGAGGGTCCTCTAGAATGGCATAAGATACATCTAGATGCTAAGACCCTTTTTTTTTTAAGTTGGAAACTCATTTCTTATCTCAAAAATTTATGCTCGGAAGTGCAATAAGATTGAAAATTACCGATCTGAGAGATCAAATCTAAGTGTAAAACCCTCAGCTTGTTACTACCAGCAGTCTGCACACTCCTGTGACTAGATTAATATTCTTAATATCTCTTAATTCTTATAATTAATTTCTTATAAATTTCTTATCATTTCTTAAAAAGGGCCTTCATCAGGCCCTTTGTTATTTAAATTCCAAACAGTATTTTTTAAAATATACAGTGGTTAACAAATACTATTACTAAGTTTGCTTGTAATTTGGAGAGCTGTCTCAGGTAAATTACACCTGAAAAATCATAAAAAGTAGAAATAGTTTGGTTCTTGGAACCGTTAGTGAAAATGACATTTCTGTTTAAAGAATGCACAGTATTTCTAAGAATAAGAGTCCCCTGCTGGGGATAGCCTTACCTTGGAACTGAACACTTCCATTCCATACTGGCAGCGTGGTTTGGCGGGCTGGTCCTTGGTTTTGGGCAGTGAACTGGAGCAGAGTTTGTGGGTTTGTGCAGCCCCTCGAGCCCCTTTGGCCACCAAGGCGAGGCTGCAGCCCCTCAGGCAGCCGTGCCCCCTTCCAGCGGGGCATGGGGGAGCCCTGGCAGCCCTGCTGAGCGTGGCATAGCTGCCATGGCCTGGGAACTGAGGGCTTCCAGGTGCTCTCTACATCGAGAGTGGGGTTTTTTTATTGCTAAATTGGTCTGATTTTCTTATGGAAATGTATGCTTTTGGGGTGAGAGGAGCGCCAGCTGAGAGGGGCCCTCAGCCCTGGCTGTCCCTGGCTGCAGGGAGGGCTCCGAGCAGGGCCCGGCTCTGCTCTGGGGGCCCGGCAATGGCACCAGAGGCACGGGCAGGGACCGAGCCCAGGAGGTTCCACCTGGCCAGGAGACACAACTTCTGTCCTGGGCAGTGACCGAGTCCAGAGAGGGTGTGGAGTCCCCTCACTGGGGATATTCCAGAGCCATCTGGGAACAATCCTGTGCCCTGGTGATGCCATCTCCGTGCTGTGGAATGCCTTTGCTGGAGCACGGAGATGGCACCAGCTGATCCACTGTGGCCCCTTCAGCCTGACCCATCCTGCGATTCCGCGAACTCCTGCACAGCACCGCAGCACGCTCTGCTTCTCATTAAAAACATTAACTACAGGAGCTGTAGTTCCTCAGTTTTGCAAAGCCATCAAATGGAGGGTGGCACTTTTGGCGACCACACCAAGCACACTCTCTCAGCTCTGGGGGCGGCTCGCCGTCCCCTCACGCCCCCGGCTTGGGCTCTGCGCCCCTCAGCGCTGCCCCCGCGGCTGGAGCCGCCCGCGGGGAACCATCGACCGCGGGTCTCGGCAGCCGCTCTCGGGCCGGCGGGGGGCCGGGGCTCCGTGCCCGGGGCTCGGTGCCGGGCCGGGGCTCGGTGCCGGGCCGGGGCTCGGTGTCCTGCCCGGGGCGGGGCAGGGGCGGGCGGAGGCGCGGGGGGCGGGCGGGGGCCGGGCCGTGCAGAGCCGCGCGCCGCGCTCCTGTCACAGCCCTTCGGCACCTCCGCGCTCAGCCCCCGGCTTCCCCGAGGATCGCTGTCATTCGCTTTGATTTCGTTTTAGCGCTTTTTTTTTTTTTTTTTTTAATTTTTTTTTTCCCCCCCACCTCGAAGGGGAGGAGCGCTGGAACCCAGCTGGAAAATGAACCAGAATGTCTGAGAAAATGTCCAGCTTTCTGTACATCGGGGACATCGTGTCCCTGTACGCGGAGGGCTCCGTCAATGGGTTCATCAGCACGCTGGGGTGAGTGGGGCCGGGCGGCGGAGCCGAGCGCGCTGCGCGGAGCCGGCCCGCGGGCAGCGCCGGCGGCGGCGGCACAGGAAGGGGCGGCAGCGCTGCTCGGCGGAGCGGGGAAAGTAGGAAGTGATGGGGAGCGGCAGGGGATGAGAGAAGTTCCCGAGCGGGGCCCGGGCGGCCGCGGTGCCGCCGGCGGTGCCGGGATCCCCGCTCGGCTCCTGCCGGGGCTGCCCGAGCGCAGCGCCGGAGCCCGCTCTCTGCCCGGCCCAAACGCCTTCCTACGGTCTTTATGTATAGCTGACCTTTTAATGAATTAATTAGATTTAATTGCCCGCCCGAGAATTTTTGACAAAGACGTAAAAGGCAAAGCCTTTGCTTTCTTGCTCATCGTCGTTGTCGGCTCGTTAAATGTGCATCCCTTTATTTCAGGTTGGTGTCCAGCACAATCTGGTTGTCAGTGATATTTATGATCAGATGTTTAACTCCAAGGGGATGAGCAATTTCCCGTGAGCTCTTTCTCTTTGCAAGGTGAAAAGATGTATTTTACTTCACTGAACCGCTGCTTGTTTCAGGTTTCTATTTACAGTGACCGCTTCAAATCACCCTTGTGGCATCCAGGAGGGAAAGCCTCAGCGCAGAATGACAGTGATACATTTCTTTATGTTGATACATTTTTTAAAACCATCCTGTAGTTCGGTTGCAGTGACCTGTCCGGAGGGCACAGTGCTCCCTTCTGATGTTTGTAGGAGAGCTGCAGGAGCTTCAGTGACCTTTACGGCTGGAAACAGCTCCTGTGCTGCACGGTTCTAAGTGACACGATTGGCAAGGCGGGTCAGACTCTAGTAAACATCTGCTTAAACATTAGTGGTACCCTTGGAATAGCAGTGAAACTTACTGGGGCAAGTTAATGTGTGCCTGGGTATCGCTCCCATATTTGTATTAAGCTCCCTGTATTCTGAGATCCCTGTGATGAGGAGACTGTTGGTGTGAAAATGCAAACAATGAATGCCTAGGTTAACTTGGTTTGCTGCTGTTACTGGAAAAGAGCTGGTGTTCAAGGTCTTTTATATTTTTTGTAATCTTATTATTGCATCCAATCCTTGCTGTTCACTCTTTTGATCTGTTGACAAGTGTTTTTCCATGGTGTGTTCCTCTATTTGTTAATTTGGCGCCTCATCTCTCCGTGACTCCCCGTGTTGTCTCACATCTTTTGTTTTGCTGACTCTTACAACTTTAAATTCCGTCTGAAAACTTTTGCTTTCTGCAGCCGTTAATTGCTGGATATTGTTTCTTATTCTTGTTCTCCCCAGCACTTCCTTTTTGCTGGCACGGTCTGTTGCTGGTTGGTGGTGTTGTTGTGTCTCATCGCTGGGTTCTGTCATCCGGAGGAAGCTGAGTGTGCCATGCTTTTGCTTTTCATTGTGTTCCTCCTTCTTCAGAACACCTGCTGGTGTCATGGATGTTCCTGCCGTGACTGGTGCATGTACAAATGTCACTTGAATACGTGTTGGCATCTTCCTGTCGCATAATTCAGACTGCTGATCCTCTGATCCCTCCAAGGTAAGGCAGGACATTTGCTCCCAGTTTTATAGAGGAGAAGCCAAGATCCAGGCTTGCCTAGGGCACATGGGAGCTCTTTGCTAGAAGAAACAAGTGAGCTCAAGCCGGCATGTTCTATCCAGGCTCTCTTTTAGCCAAGAAAACTACCTGGGATGAGACAGGAGTTCAAGAATGCTGATGTACCTCTGTTGGCTTTTCAGTACTGGCCTTTTGTGCCCTGCTCCGTGGGCCGGTAAAGGCAGCTGCAGAACCAGGAGGCTGCAGTGGAGGAGCTCTGGGAAGCTAGAAGTCACCATTGGAAAACTCCCATGGCTACTCAATGGGAATGCTGACCCCTCTGTTGGTGGTACAAGAGCTTGGACTGAAATTTAAAACTGTGATGCCAAGTGACATTATCTGCACCAGCTATTGCAATTGCTGCCTTTGGACTGGCTGCAGCAACACAGGAGGCAGAAAAACCTCTTATATTCAGGGAAAAAGCTTGGCCAGCTGCACTTTTGTTGTGCAACAATTGCTGAACTCCTGCACCTTCTGCATTCCTGCAGGTTCTCTGCAAATTTCTGTAAAGAGGAGACCTTACCTTCCAAAGGTTCCTCTTCCTCCTCCTTCCAAAGGCTTGGTGAGGACAAAGTGGGGTAGGGTTGGGAATGATTACTTGCTTAGTTTGACTGATGGGAATCCTTGTTTGATTACTCTTGCTCAGATTGCTCAGGGTGCTGTTTGGAAAGCTTAGCTTGCTCAGCACCTCTCTTACACTACTGAGCCCACTGGGGAGTCTCCTGCTGTTTCAACAACTTGAAATACAGCTCAGGGCTAATGACTGTTCAGCAGAGAGAGAGTCCTGTTTATTTTAAGCTGTCAAAGGCTAATTGTTTCTTAAACGGAGCATGAGCAAGGCCATTCTATAAATAAGGTAAAAAAGTGCACAGCACCTCTCCAAGCAGTGCAAGTCTGTCACGTCAGTGGACATCACTCCTTGAAGGGTTGATCCAGCTCAACACATGAGTTTTGAGGGAGATTTCAAAGCATAGGCTGTTTCTTGAATTTTGGAGTATTTTTTCCTCACTTGCCAGAGCAGAAATTTTCACATGCTCAGTGTCCAGATCATGTGTTGGGCCAGGTTGATATCTACTGTAGCCTGAGTGTGGAAGTCTTGCTCTGGTGTAGTTCAGGAGATGTAAACCATCCCTTTTTATGAGACAGAGGATCTGTGGCCCTGTGTCCAGGTAAGCGTGCTGAGAGGTGCTAGGTGAGGGCAGGAGTGCCTTTCCACACCTCCCTCTACAAAGAGACCTTGAGAAATGCTGGAACTACATTCTGTCAGTGGGTCCCAAATGCTTGGAACACTTCTTGGAGATGGAAGAAGCCTGTGTCCTTGCCCTCACCCTCCTTGTCTCTGAATGGTTTCAGTGCCATAAACAGCTGTTGGATGTAAGCATGAAGGCTCTGCTTTCAGCTTTGATCCCTCTTAGTCAGAAGAGGAAACTGAACTGCTCTTGTGCATGTGGGGCTTGTGCTGTAGGGTGGGATGGGAGCAGGGAAGCTGGGCACTGCTGCTCCAATTCTTGCTCCTTGGTCTATATTTTAAAAGACAGCAGTTTTGCTGAGTTTTGAAAGAAGAGGAGTAAACATCTGTCTCCAGCAGAATGTTCCAGGCTGTGGATCCCACAAGGAGAGGGGCACCTCTGGATCATGGTATAGGAGAGGGTTTCAGGCCTCAGCAGTCCCTGTTGGCTCCTGCAGACCTTTGGATTCCTGAGGTACTGAGAGCCCAAGAAATTCCCTGCTCTTTTTTTCGCTTGGGTTTGGGCTCCCTCTGGGTTTGGATGTTGCTTTGAAGTGCTGATGATGTGTAGTCTGGCTTTTCCAACCTCAAGGCTCTCTGAGTTTCCTCACCTTCCTTCCTTTTAAAGGCCTTCCTTCCTTTTAAAAAATGAGAATGCTTTTGGATGTATGAGCTGATCGTCGAGAAAATGTGTGGGAAAAGCAATTTACATCCATTGGTAGCATTCTGTCATTGCAAGATAGGTTTGATACTGGATTATTGAACAGTGCTAATTCTGTAGGGCTTCCCCTTATTTCTTTAGCTTTTAGTGTGTTTTGGCTTCTGCCCAGTTGGAGGCCTTATGTCCCACGACATGTGTGGCAGGGCCAGGCAATGAATCCACTGATCTCACATTGTCCTAGGCTGGTGTTGAGACCACCTTTCCCAGTACCATGGCTATGAATGCTCTCAAATAATGCATGGTGACAATTAAAACTGCATTAATCACCTATCAGTACAATGAGGGGAAGAAAATATTCTTCACCGGAGAGGTGGAAAAAAAAAAAGTAAGTAATGACAATGGCCAGGATCAGCTGTAGGAAAGTTTGACGATGAGCCTGTTAGTTGCCATGGGGAGCTGCATTCCTGTCTCACCTCCATAAATGTGCAGTGAGAGATCTCCTGGAACATAATTAATGGAGCATGCAGCAGGACCTGCCTGCTCTGTGAGGGATGGCCCTGGGTCATGAGGGGTGCTGAGACTTACTTCTAATAAGCAGCAAAAATTTTGTTGTAAAATATTTTGGACTCACTTCCTTGCATGTAATGTTGATTTTTCTTGAACAACTTCTCTTAATTTGTGGAAGTGCTTGCTGGAACTTCCTTACTCAAAACCCAGATTTATTCAGGTTTTTTCACTGGGTTTTTTTGAATTTAGTTGTCCAGTTGAACTTGGGACTTCACTGAGGGGTTGAGTCAATCATACTCTGTGAAGAGACAAGATTAAGTAAAAGTACTTATGAAGCAGCATAAATCAAAATGTTGCAAGTATAGCAGAGGCTAAAATATGTCATCTTGGTGGCTTCAGAAATGGTGCTAAGAGAAATGATGTACTGACTGATGATGCTTCCAAGACACCAATGTAGTGTTTTCATCAGTGCACTCATTTTTTCAACCTTTCTCTCCTGCTGTCTGTATGTGTAAGCTATGGTTAAGGAACAGAGTGTCTGTCCTTTAATTAAATAGCAAACTTTTTTTTTTTTCATGTGCCAGCTGGAAAAAAGTAATTAGTCAGGAAAGAATAAAAAGCCTGAAGAAAGTGAGAGTGGCATAACTAGAATTAATCATAATTTGATTCTGACACACAGGAGAATCAAATAATACCTAAAAGAGAGACAGGAGTATGAATTTCAGCCTTTCTGTGGGAAAAAGTACTTGTATGTTTTGCTTCCTAGGTACTTTATCCTCTAGACTGACAGAACTACTGAAATTTGACAGTTTTGACTGTGTGATTCTGATTTTTTTTAAATACTGTGCAGGATTGGCATTTTCAGAAATATATTCTCTTGGCTGTCTTTCTAATGCAGCAGCCCAAGTCTGCAGGTGCTTTGAATATATGGTGATGGACACTTTTCAGCTGCACAGTGTATTTCTTTTCTGTGATAACTAATAAGCTATGCATTATTAACTACTTTCATTGATCTCATAATAAATGCCATGTAAGTGGAGATGTAGGCATATAAATACACCTCTGTATCTCACACACCTTGCTATTCAATCCATATATCAAAGCTCATATCCTCTGTAATTATCCACTCTCACCAGCAATTAGGCACCGCTCCAGCTTTTATAACAACCTTATTTTGATGCTAGTTTCAAATACTCTAACAGCAGTGCCATCTTTAAATAAACAATGAGACAAAGCTTTCCACAAAGCAGCCTCAGGGGAATCAAGCAGGCCCTGAGCCCCAGGGGAAGTTGGTTTGTTTCTGAAGTTTATCTTGTTCACAGAGCACAGCCTCAGTGTGAGGGAACATAACATTAGGCTTAATTACAGCAGTATGATTTCTGAGGCTGTATGCTTAAATGTAATATCCTTGGTTCAAAGGTCTCATTCTCAAACAGAGTTGGAGAGAAAATGGGGGTTAGGGTAAGAGCTAATTGATTGATGTGGAAGTGAGTTTACCCATAAGCTGCCTGGAAATAAAAGAGGACTTGGCTTTTGAATTGAGACAGGACATACAAATTCTGTAGTTCTCTGCTGGGCTGTGGGTGATGTGGGCAATAGTCAGGAAAGAGAGGGGAGATTGTTTGATCTGTGTGATGTGAAGTCCTTTTTACCTTGCTTTTACATAATGAGGGGATTAAACTAGACCACCTGTGCGTGGTTCTTGGCGTCACTAGAAACCACAGTTACCCTGTATTTTAAAAGTACTGCAGAGGAAGAAGTCAGTCAATCTCTGCCTTCCCCAGCCTGGAGGATTGTTTCCCTAGAGGCACACAGACCTTGGCTCAGCTGGGTGTTTCACAGGTCCTTGGAACCCTCCCCTGCTGGTGCTGCTCGGCTGGAGCCTGAGCCTGTTTGTTGGGCAACAGCTCAAAGCCGTGTCCTCTGCACTTGAAAGTCTGGTTTCTGCTTCCTTAGAAAGGTCTGCTACTGCTTGTAGCAGAAAAGGGATGTAGGTGAACCTCCATCACTTTGATACACTTGATATCAAAATGGAGAAAACTAACAGTAGTTCAAGGTTTACTTTTTACCTTGTCTGTGTTTTGTCACTTGATCAGAGATGCATATTTTAATTCTCTTAAGGACACAATTCCCCTTATGACTGCTTTAACCTTCAAGACCTACAAATTTGTTATTTGTAAATCTGATTCCATCTAATTACTTGAATCAGTGGTTCCACCACTATGTAGATGTGTAGGCACTTCCTGACACAGGTCCTGGTTTCAGCTGTTTATGGTGCTAAACCTTGATGTTTGGGACCCAGGGTAGATGCCTGGAGCTGAATGTTTTGCTGTGCAAAGTTTAAAGTAAAATGGCCTTTCTGAGAACAGGATTAGCCAAAAACCTCCAACCAACCACCAAACCAAACAAAAAAAGCATGTTATCCCCATTTTTAAAAAAACCCTAAGAGTCTTGCAGATGTGTGTCAAGAGTCTTCCTGAGTGCAGGGCTCTCTCCAGCACCACTTCTCCAGGATGGAGGGCTTGTCTTTCTCTGCCCCTGTGGAGTTTTGCCTCGGTTGATCAGGTTAAGTTGAGGAAGGATTTTTCCCTAAGACTTCCTGGGCTGTCGTGATTCCTGCCTCTTGCTGGGGGGCAGCAGTTTTACCTGGCAGGGACAGCTTCTCTCTGCTGACACTGGGTACCAAGAGCCCTCAACCTGACCTGCATCTGTGTGGGAGGTGAATCCCAATTCCCAGGATTTCCAGATTCCTTTTCTGGGGGGTCAAAGGAGAGCTTCAGTTGTCCAGCTCCTTAGTGTTCCCTGTCTCTGGAGAAGTAAAAAAATTTCTGGTTTTAGAGCTTCACTTAAATTCAAATAAGAAACAAACTGAGAAATTACATTCTTGCGAGGTAAGGTTTTGGAAACAGAGTTAAACAAGAAAAACACAGGGTTAAAATGTACTGATTCAGGTCTGATATTAAGTACTGCTTGAGGTTTTGAGGGGCTGTTATTGCTGTAGTAGCCAAAAGGTTGTGTCAGGAATGGTCCTGTTGCTGTTGTTGCTGGTTTTGTTGTGACTCTGTGCCTCAGTCCCTGTCTACCTCTTATCCTCATTCGTTTGAATGTTTTGATTGCTGTTGAGTAGATATAAAGCGTTTTCCAAAGTATGTGATTTAAAAACATTCTTATTCATTGCATAGTAACAAAGGAAAGAGGACCCTGAAGAGTGGGCTATAGGCTGCAGAAAAGAATGTGAGGAAAACAGCCTCCCCTGTCCTTCCAGTGCTCCCTTGCAGGATGATGAAAGGGAGGAAGAGAGGTGTGTTGAATTTAGGATGAGAAATGAGCAGAGCAACTGTTAGAAGGGAAGTGGGGCTGAAGAGGAGCAGGAGCTGCAGTTACCGAGAGCTCTGCAGCCCCTGCTGAGAGAAAACAGCTCTGAAAGCTACTGACAAACTCTGTTTTCAAAGGAAAGAAGTCAGCTTGCCATTGCTACTGTTTACTTTGCTATTTCAAATGTTTGAGGCCTGTGCTAAGGCTGGTGAGGTTTTAAATACTTGAATATTTGTTTGTTTTTTGTTATGAAGGTTTTTGACTTTGTCCAGGAAAGCGAATGTTTTCTATCACCTTCTGCAAGAGAATGTCTAAGGTAAAATGCCACTTCCTCAGAAAGAAATTGCAGTTTTAAGATTGCCTGTGATACTTTTTGTAACAACAAAAGTTAGATATGATGACTTGTAGTACTTGGTAACCTTCTTATCTAATAAAGTTTGGGCAGTTAATATGAAATGTCCCTTTAGGTCATTGCTGCTGCATGTAGTCAAGTTTTTGTTTTTTGACCTCTGACAGATAAAAATCAATGTCATTTAAAAGGAAAATCAACAAACAAACCCTGAAACGAGGCTCTTTATATGCAACTCAAAATACAGAAACATCTTGTGATTCAATGCTTGGGCTTCTTATCTTGATTTTCTCTTAGAGGCTTGTTTGAATTTCAAACAGCTTTTTTATTCCCTGCACTTGACACACAGAAGTTAATCAGTGCTGCAGGGGCAGTTGAAAGCATGCAGAATTAGGGAAACAACTGCTTAAACTCTTAGTAAACCCCAGATTTTTTTATACCCGCTTCCCACAGTTAAAAGACAGCAATCCAGTTCTTAAGAGTAAATTTTGGGTAGTTGTGTCACATCGAGCACCGTGATGTGGAAAATTTAACTTGGCAGCTTTAGAGGGCAGCAAAGTTGGATGTGAGCAGTTTTGTCCCAAATCTCACAACAAAAGACTTGATTTGCAAAATCCCAACTCCTACACCTCTCTTACTTTTGGATATCCTCAGCTTCTCCCTCGTGTGCTTTGCTAAAATATTCTCAGTCACCTTTTCACTCTAATAATTTTTTACTGTTCAGAAACAATAAATAAAGAGAGGAAGCAAACCCAATGTATTAGGAAAGACTGGATATCACTTCTGAAAACACTGAGAGCAGATCTTTGTTCAGTTGTGAATGCTAAAAAATGTTCAAATGCATCACTAAGCAAGTTTCAGTCTTCTGATTAAAAAAAAAAGTTTAAAGCCTTCCTAGAAAGTTTGGCTTTAAAAAAAATCATTTATTAATGAGAAAAAAAGGAAAACAAACCAACAAACTGTATGGACTGAAAAAAGTTAACTGCCTGTTAATAATGGGTTTTTTGTTGTTTTGGACAATTTTTTAGGTTATCAGTTTTTGCTAAGGTGGTCTCAGTTTCAGCAGAATGCTCTGTCCTTGCTTTGCTGTCTGGCACCGGTGAGGGTGCCAGTCCCTAAACTCCTGTTCCAAATCTGACAGGCCTCAGTGAGCTTGGCTCTGTATAGAGCAGAAAAGTCAGGGTTTAGTGGAGAGTTTTGTGGAATTTCAGTGGAGTAAAATGAGGTTTTCTATCAGGCTTGCCAATATAAAAATCAGGTAGTGCAACATCTATACTGCTTCCTAGGCTGAAGACAGAACTTCGTAAGTAAAACTTTACTGTCAAACAGGTTTCCTAAGTCCTGAACTGATGTGTAAGTATTTTGGATTTCAATGTTGCTGTCACAACTGTAAAGCTGATTACTTCACTAAATACAGGAAGTACAATTTCAAATGAGATTTTCAGGTATCTCAGCAGATATCCTTATGTACCATTGTAGCATGTTATTTATAAAGAATAACTTTGCCTTTAAGTCATAAAAGTACAAAATAACATACAGAAAAATTAATGTTTTTTTTTTTTTTTTGGTGGTGAGGAGGTAGCAATTTATGTGTGGCAGGCTGGACAAGCTCATTAAAGGGATGGAGCACCTCCCTTGTGAGGAAAGGCTTAGAGAACTGGGATTGTGCAGCCTGAAGGGAGCCCACAGGAAAGATGAAAAGAGATTCTTGACAAGGGCCTGGAGTGACAGGACAAGGGGCAATGGCTTCACACTGACAGAGAGCAGGTTTAGATTGGATACTGGGAAGAATTTCTTCCTGTGAGGTGGGTGAGGCCCTGCCACAGGTTGCCCAGGGAAGCTGTGCCTGCCCCAGGATCCCTGGAAGTGTCCAAAGCCAGGCTGGATGGGGCTCTGAGCAACCTGGAATAGTTGAAGGTGTCCCTGCCTGTGGCAGGGGGATGGACTAAGATGACCAGTCAGACCATTCTATGATACTATATATTATTGTCCTCAGAAAAAGTAACCCACAAAATCATTGCAAAGCTTCATGACATTGTTTCATGTATAAGTGATTTAAGATGTAGGTCCTACACCTGCAAATTTGTGGACTTAAACTGCAAAGATGTCATGAGACAATTTTTTAAAAGAACCTGTTGAATAGGATACAAATTCAGATTTATTTTTTTTTTACTTTCTTGGCCTTTACTTCATGAGTATTAAAAGGTAAATTAGGATTTGATCAAGAGACCCCCTCAAAGGCAGACACCTGGCCGTTCAGAGAGGGCTCTGCTGTGGCCCCTGGGCAGCTGCAGGGTCTGGCTTAGAGATTTGCTCAGTTTGTGTTAGCAGTGGCTTCTCTTGCAGAAACAAAACAAGGTCGGGACCTGGCAGGCAATTAAGTCTTGTCTGTATTAACTTTTGTAGTTGAACAGGTTTTTCTGTCACTGAAGGCAAGGACCAATGAATGTCCCACACTCCCTCCCCCTGTAATATCTGGGATACACTAAAGCCATGGTATGTAAAGCTTGGTTGTAACAGCTCATTTGAGGCTTTGCTGTGCATGGGGCTGGTGGAGTGAAACTCTGGATTTCATCTGATCCATTTCCATTCTGTGCCGGATTAAACTGTCCCTGTGATTAGGCTGCTCTTAATGGAACTGTTTTCCTTGAGCATAGCTAGAAGTGGGACAGTGCTGGTTTGAGTTTTAAAGCATGGATCTAAAGTATGTTTGAAGGGAAGCAGTGGATTAAGGGACATGAGCAGAGGAGCCACTTGCGCAAAGTTGTTGACAAATTGTGGAATACAAACAAAGACTCCACGTTCTGGGCCAGTGCTCTTTTATAACCATTGATCTGGCAAGCTGTTCAATGCATAAATTCTTTTATATTGGTTTATCTCACAGTAATTGGGCTTGTGCCAGTAGTGACAAAGCTAGTTAGTTCATTAAAGTTCCCACGTGTCAAAAGTTGTGTTCTTTTATTTTAGGTATGTGTCTAAAGATGCAGAATTTATCATTTTGAGAAAACTGTGTGCTGAAGAGAATCTTCCACTTGCTGGCATTATTGTTATGATCACCTATTGGGGGAACCTCGTTGACTGATAAGTAAAATTAATGTTCTTCATTTGTAATGGAGGTGAGGGAGAAAATCCTGCTTCCTATGCAACCTGAGAAGTGGAGCAATAGAAGTCACCACCCAAAGCGCTTACTCTTGGCAAAGCTGCATAAAAACTGGGCTGTGTTACCCAAGAAACTTCTTAGAAAGAAACTCAGCATCATCAGGGCAAGATGTACAGGCCTGAATGAGTACAGAGAACACAATGGAAAAACATAAGTCACAGACAAGAAAATCTGCTGACCCAAAAGCTATAAAATGAGTGTGCCACTGAGCACTCTTCTCTGAAAACTGCTATCAGAGAAACTCCTGCTGTTTGATATGTCCTGGGTTCAGGAAAAAAGAATTCACAAGTTCTTGGACTCATTGGACTCAATGATCTTAGAGGTATTTTCCAACCTAAATGATTCTATGATTATATAAAACTATTTCCAAATGTCTAATGAAAAAAAAATAGCTGACATCATCTCAAACTTTTCTTTATGGCAGGAACAGCCCTTAAATCTCCAGAACTGACATAATTGCTTCTGACTAACAGTAATCTGGTATCATGGGATGGATCTGACTTCCAAAGTGTAAATTTGTGACTGGTATTTGTGTGGATCCATAGTGCACGAAGCAATCACAAAAAAGAAAAGAGACCAGAGAGAATTGATACTAATTCTAATACAAGAACTGGAAGCCTTGGGGGTAGAAGCAATAATAAAAATGCCATCTGGAGAAAGAGCTGGGTGCATCAGAAGGAGTCAAAGCAAAGAGATTTCCTAGTGACACTTTGAGTGATGATTTGCAGATGAAAGTGAAACATTTTATAGGCAGCAATTAAAAACTGTTCAGGCAAGTTAGGGAAATGAGTGGCAAATAAAGCCACTCTCAAACAGCGGGGTGGGGTCACTGAGTTGGTAAAAAATATATTTGCTGTGGTTCTGATCTATTTTTCCACAAAATATAGCTGAGGGGAGTTTTGGATTGCTTTGTGTTTGAGCCTCAGCAGAGGCTTGACTTTAGGAATGACCTCAAGATCAGTTACTCAGCTGTGGAAGCACAGGTATGAGAAGGCAAAGGGCAGCTCAGAAGATGACAAAGTAGGACAGAAATTTTTGACCTCTTTGGGGATAACTCCTCTTGGTGTTTAAAATTTCAGATATTTTCATTTTAATTTATCTGAGGAAGAAGTACATGGTCAGTACTATGCTGAGGCATCTGGAGAGCAGCTGGCACATTTTGCTGTAGGAATTAATAGGACTGTTCTTTCACGGGTGCTAACAGATTTGAGAGCAAGAGGGTCACCTTGATGCCTCACCCAAATTAACTCTTTGCAGCTCTTGCCTTAGAAGATCAAGGAACTATTTCAAGGAATGACTGCTGAAAAAGGCATTGCTTTTTCTTTCCTTCTCATAATTTGCAAAACCTTCTGAATAAGGTGCAGAACCTGCTGAATCACCCACCTGATGCTCCTGGAACAGACTGCAGATCAGCCAAAAGCTTTCACAGACCATTTGGGCTCTTGCAATCATCTGAAAGCATAGCATCCCCTCAAAGTGGCAAGATCAAGGTTTTCTGATCTCATCAGGCAAGTCTGGAATTTAGAAATGAGGTAGTACACAGGTGGTTATATTCATTCAGAAATTGTATCATGGCTTTGAAACTACTGAAACTGGGGGTGCTGGAAGAGTCATGGCTGATTTGCAAAATGTATGATTTGGTGGCATGTAAGCAGGAAGTGGGAAATGGTGCAGGAAATGTGATGTTGGCAAGACAGATAAAAGAGAGAGAGCCCAGCTCAACAGTGTCTTATGGGGGTGTCACTGCAGTGTGTGGCTGAGGAGCTGAGGGTTTTTTTTTTTAACTGGGAGTTATGATTGTTCACTGAGACAGTTGTGATGTATTTCACAAAATCACCCAGTGCTTGTGAAGTCAGGCACCAAAGGGCACTGCAGATAGGAAGAACTTGGCTGGATGACTTTTATAGATGTAGAAACAGGAGTAAACCATTTATGGATCAAAGGAGAATTTGGAATTCTAAGTATTTTGCTAAGTCTTTGAGACTGCAAACTTTTGAAGTTTCAGAAAAGACACCCTATTTCAGTGTGCCACAGGTGTGGGTAGAAAGGATTATTATGGACTTCTACCTTCAACTCTCTTATTTTATAGATTCAAGGAAATGAGAGCACTGTGTCCACTGCTTTTCAGGAATTTAAAACAGGAGTGGATGAGAATATGAATTATACTCTAGAAATTATTTTATTTCAATATAAAGCAAATTCCTACATTATGAAGAACTTTTGGGGTGATGTAGACTGTGTAGAAGATCAAAAGCTTGTTCCAGCCTGTTCAGTAACATGAACATCTCTTGGATGGAATTTTACACGAGAGCTTATGAAGTCCAGAGATTGACTGGATGTGAATGAGACATAATGAATCAAGGAGAATTCAGTCCCAATTGCTCTTTGTGCCTCCTTTTTCTATGTAGCTGAACTATGTGTTAAAATAGTCTATCCTTGTAGTGACAAGTGCATAGACTAAGACCAAGTTCATGTCCAGATCAAGAATAAAGATTTCCAACAAGCTGAGGTGAAAGAAAGCATTTTTTTTCAGTAGCTGCTTTTCATCTATTATCTCAGTTTAGTAGAGGTCATAGAAGAACTAAAGGAATTTTATTCCTTTAGACTGAAAGGACTAAAAATATCTTGTCAGCTCTTCTTTTCAATCACTTCACTCCTCTGAGGATAACGAAGATATTGTATTCACAGGCTTGCCCAAGTGATGAAATGTCTTCAGCTATCTTCAAATGCTGTCAAAGTGGTCTCTACACCTTGGTTGTGGGTATCTGTGGTTGGTGGATGATGTTACCCAGTGAAGGAGGTTTGGAATTTCTTTGTTTTGGCTGGGTTTTGGTTGTTTTTATGTACTGGTAGCTTGAGGGGTCAAATCTGAGTACTTGTTTTCTAAGGATTGTTAAAGGCACTCATTGTTTGTTAAAAAATTGGTGCAGGTTTTTTCTCCTTGACTTCTGCAGCCAAAAAAAATATGGATCTGTTTTGTAGGCTGGACCTTAAATACCTTCTGTGAGTTCTCAGTCCTTCTCCATATAAAATGGGACTGAATTATTGTGAATGCAATGAGGTGTGGGTTATTTAATCTAGGTGAAGAGGGAGGGGGATTTTCCTGTGCATTGTCAATACTGGTAACTCTTTCCACATGGTTTGGTCTTAGTCTGAGGATGAGGGATTTTCTTTATGGAGGCTGCTGTTCCCTCCTTAAACTGGCACCTGGGTGTCCAGATGAAATTCTGTGTCTGGATTTCTGATTCTTATCAGTCCTAAAGTGGCAGCAGCTGCTTTCAAATGGACCTTGCCTAGCGGGGATTACCGGGAGTGCTGTGAAGTCTCGTTTTGCTTCCTCCAGCCTGGCTACAGTGGGCTGAGAGGAAGTTGGATATTTGTGCCATCCCTTGCAGATAGAGAACTGAGTACTTGATGGTCAGCTGTTTTCTGGGCACTGTGTTGCCAGAGTAAGTCAGCAGAATATCTGATTTAAATGCCACTGAAAGTCTGCTCCACAGCTATGACAGGATCTCTTCAAAGTTATTTGTCAGGAACTTAGCAGAACTTTGATGAGATAAGTGCTGTGATACTTTTTTCTAATTTCAGGATAACAAGTTAGAGACAAGTTTTTCTGTTGTGTAAACACAGAGCTTTAAACACAAACAAATAGTTATTTTTGGTGCTCTTTTCCTATGACAAAAATTAAACTTGAAAGATAAAAATAAACAAAACCATGTTTTAAAACCTTTTCAGATTAGAGGTTAGAAAATAGAAAGAGCAAAGACTTAAGCTTACTTCCAACTCACATAATTGCAGTCCAGCCAGATGAACAGCACAGTGTGTGGTACAGGAATAATTTGTAGTCCTTTTAAGTAACCAGAGTAGCAAGCAGCATACACATGCAATGGAATAAATACTTGTCTCTGCTTCAGCTTTTCTAAGAAATATGATAATATTTAGATTAAACCAATATCTGTTTCTATCTTAATGGATCTCAAGAGAGCAGTTAACTTCTGATGTCTTATTTAGGGTGCTGTAGTGATGGAAGAATTTATACACGAGTGAACTGTGGTGTCAGAGATGATTGTCTTTTGCCTTACTGAATAGTTTTTCAAACCACCAAGGCTGTGGGTGTATACTTACTCTGCAAGCTGTTTTTTATCAGTGGCTTCACATTACTGCTCCCCATCAAAACAGTTTATGTGAGTGTTTCTCAGCTCTCTCTAAGCAATATGAGCTCATATACTTAAGCAATTTAGTAGATGATTTGTGCTAACAGGGTTGACTGTTGCTTAGAGACCCTCAGGCTCGGAAAGGTTGTAATGTGAAATGAATGACCCAGATTAATGTTTACTTTTGCCCTTGCCTGTGTTTGGGTCAACTTAGTTCTTTTATTGAATGTTGTAATCTGTGGGTCTTGTAACTCCAAGGAGTGTCAGGTTGTAGGCACAGTTTGTGGTGATTGGGAGGGGGGCTGGGGCTGAGCCTCATCCCCAGTGGGCCCAGCTGTGCAGGACAGGTGAATGATATTGAAGGTAATGAGCCATGGAGTGCCCAGGTGCACTGACCAACCACCAAAGGGAACAGAGGGCACACAGGTGCAAGGCATCAACATGAGGGGTATAACAGGTTGGGCTGAAGGAAAAGAAGAGTGCATGCTTTCAGTCTTCTGAAGTGATGTTACTCTGTATGGATTGAAACCTTCTTAGATTGTATGATGATGATACTTGGTGTATCGTGGCCATCTCAAGTGTGACATACGCTGCAATGTCAGGTATGTTGTTTTATTTCCATTTGTCAAATCAGAAAATTCTGCTCCAGAGAGGTGCTTGGGGCAAGGCTGGCAGCTGGGATTTCCAGTCAGGGAGGAAGCTTGGGAAGAGCATGTCTGTTTTAGGAGGAGGCTGGACTTTCTCCCACTCAGGATGAATCTCAATGTCCTCTTAAACGGAAGTGTTAATCAAAATATAGCAGACTAATTGTTTATGTGAGTGGATAAGATTATCCCAGACAATGTGGTGCTGTTTGACTTGGAGAAGGAACAGTGTAACTGTATGCAAAGCTGCACCGCAGCGATAGACGATTGGCTTTTTGATTAGGTCATAAAATCTGGGGAGGTGATAAAAATGGAGCTGATTTTTGGGTGGGGTGCTCTGCTATCTTTCCAGATCAGCTTATAGCTGTGGAGTATTATTTACTATGCACAAGTGAATAGGGAATAGTAGCTGAGGCAGTGGGCAGGTTTTTAATCTTAATGTGCCAGGCAGCAGGTTAAGCTCTTGTGATAATGTGTCCGAGAGCTTTGTGGAGTGATAAGGAAAAGGTTAGAATAGTTTTACTGTGCTACATATTATTGCACCATGTTAGATTAGAACTTCTAAAATGGGGGTTGTTTGTACCAATTAGTTTAACTTGAAACTAGATGTGAGCTTTGGTATGCTTGTTTCTGTGTCCAGGTTCCCTTTGCAGGGAGAGTGTGCAGTAACAGTCGCTCCTACAAAGACTCTATGGGAACAGATGTGTCATGAAAATAAACCTCAGGAGCTCAGACTTGCCTGTAATTACATTTATGACCTTGCACTGACACAAAGAGATGGACTACACAAAGCACCCTGAAAAGCAGAATGCCTTCTTCCTGAGAAGAGCTGCTAACATGTGTCCCATTTACTTTGTCTGCTCTGGCCAGAGAGAACTGACATCTCTAAAAAGGGAAACAGGTGGCTTTCCATTACATTTCTGCATGGTCCCCACTATCCTGGTTGAGAGCTAGTCATGCAGGAGTAAGGAATGATGAACTAAGGATACTCAGTTCATCACCCATCACATTCTGACCTTTCTCCAGTTCCTTGTGGGAGCTGCATGGTCCTCTTCAAATCGGTAACTTATATTTCCTCATGTCAGCCCTCATATTGTTTCTGTCCCCCTCACTCGTGCCTCGGAGCCCTGTGCCATCCCATTTCCAGCCTTTCCCACACCTCGGATTCTGCCCTTCCCCACCCCCCTGTTGCTTGAGGGCATCAAGAACTTCTTGCAGGAGAAGCTAAAGCCCCGTATGCTCAGCCAGGGCTCTGCTCTGTGTGCAGAGGAGCTGATCCCAAGGCTGTCCCTCTGCCATGCCTCCTGCCCGGCGCTCCGACAGGTCCTGCTGGTGAGTGCAGAAGGGGAAATGTTGTTTTGTTTTTTTTTTCCCATGCATACAATGAAAGGAAGCGTTGTAATAAATGGAGTGAGGTAAAAAGGCTTTCCCGGCACGTTACCTTCTAACACTTCTTCATCCTGTTTCTCTGCTCCAGGTCCCACTCTGCTGTGGGGAGCAGGACTGAATTCCCCACAGCTGCCTCCTGCCAGCCCCCAAGGTGTGGCTTTCTCAGGCAAGGAAAGCCTTGCTTTGTCTTGTCAAAGGGGGATGAAGGATGTTTCTCCCTTGGAGCTGGGCAAAGCAGAGTCCCTTGCACCTCAGCACACTGGAGCTTGTGTAAGGAAGTGCTATTTCATTGCTAATATAGCAAAAGGAATAACAAAGTCTCCAGAAATTATGTAAAAGACAAGAGGGGTGGGTGGGAGGGTGGAGAGAGGAAACACTTGGAGATGTCTGCAGTGCTTCCTGTTTGCTTCTGAAAATTATGAGTCAGATCCCCCAGAAACAAAAGAGAGGGGTTTGAAAAATGGTGAGATTTAAAAAAAGTAATCATGTGTGCATCTGTGCTCTTGGTCTTCTGGTTTTTGAGCTCTCAGAGCTGGAGGCCATTTTTCACTTTTTTGGGGCAGTGGTGACAGCAAAGAACACACACTTTTTCCTTTCCAGTGAAAGTAGAGGGATTTTAATAGCTCTCAATGCAGCATCAGGAAGGAGACTAATAGAAAAGATACCAAAGAATTGCATGGTTTGGAATAAAATTTGTGCTAGCATCACAGTTCTTCTAGAGTTGATTGCTTTGGCTTGAAGAGCTTTTGCAACAGGGGTTAGGTGTAACCCTGGAGCTGGTTTGCCTTTTGCTTTCTGAGGTATATACTTTGGCACAAGAGGGAGAAGGTGCGTTGTGTGTGCCCAGATTGTGTTTGATACTGATCCAGAAGGAGGAACCATGCTCCTTTTTCTCAGGTCAAACACAGTCTGCAGCTTTAAAACCCATGGGTTCTGTGGGATTTGTTGCATGAGTGTTGATAAATGTATGTGTGTAGAGCAGGATTGCGCTTGAAAAGGAAAAGTGAAGTGGATATCATTGTTCCACTTATCATATCACCAAGTGCAGGCTTTTCTAGAAAACCTGATTTCTTTGTTTCTCTGCCAGTTAATTCTCAGTAAATGTATGTAAGTGATAAAAGACTCCAGTTTTCCCAGTAGAAAGTGATTATTTGCAGGTGTTTTTCCTCTGTTAAGGTGTCAGGATAAGCTGTGCGAGGAGACCTGGAAGCATTTCCTTCAGCTGAAAAGAATGCTGCCCAACTGGAGGGCCTGAAGGTAGAAGGCCAAGCTGATTTCTTTGTACCAGAGCTTGTTGTTAAGAGACACCTTAGAAGGTGGTCTGACTGACAGGTGACAGCACAGCCAGGAAATGAGAGCGTCTTGGTGCTCAGCTGAGTCATTACTGAGAGCTCAGGTGGACCAAAAAAATCTGTATTAACAAATAAACACCTGCTCTTGTGTGCTCTGGGTGCTGCATGCAATAGCCTGTAAGTGTTTCCTGGAGTGATTTTTACCATTTATGCTGTCCCCAGACCCTGTGCAGGGATGGGCCTGGAGGGGTCCTGGAAGCTGCTCCTGGAGTGTGCAGGGACCCTGGTTAGAATGCTGAGCTCTGCTGAGCAGATGTGGGGTTTTCTGTGCCTCAGAGCCTGGAAGAGTCCTTGGGCATGTGAGGTTGGCTGTTGTGAGTGTAGCCTCCTGGTGGGAGATGCCAGCCTGCCTGGTGGTTGGTTTGAGAAAGGTCTGAAACCGTTTTGAACCGTGAATCTGCTTTTTATGTCGTTTCCTTGCTTTAAAATGATGGTTATGAAAAGTTCCCATGAGCAGAACAGGCTCACACCTCTCTGCTTGCACAGAAGTGATGGTTTTGCCACTCTGCTTGTGGCTGCTGTTTTGTGACTCTCCTACTTCCCAGCTCCTTCTGCTGTGGCCAGAGCATTCCCAAACATTTCCTCTTCAGCTTTCTGCTCTGTGCTGCTACTTGGGACTCTCTCAAGCGAGTGTGTACAGGTTGGGGGTAGGTGTGGCAAAGGCCTCCCAGCAATTGGGAAAGCAGCTCTGAGACAATCTGGAACAGCTCCCAAAATTATCTCTCCCTGTAGGAAACTGGCTCTTCTTGGTTTTAAAACAAGTAAATAAAATCACTGTGATTTCTCAGCTTGTTTTTGTTTGGAAGGGTGTTTTTTTTTAACTTGCTGCTGAAGAAAGAGAAGGAGCAAAGAGAATGTGCAAAAGTTCCTGATCTGTTATGAACAAAACCAGCCTTGCTGGGACACTGCAGGGCTCGAGCTAAGTACTAACATTGAAATATTAATTAGCTAATTAATCCTGGGAATCACCTGCACCCCCCATGCACGCTGCCATTCTAGGACTGGGATGCAAAATAGAGGGACCACTGGAATCCTGGGAGGGGGTTTTTGGGGATGAAAACACCCCTAAATGGAAGGCTGGGCGCAGTGGAGGGGGCTGGATGGGTGCACTGGTTGGGGAAAAGGGAACCACATCCCCAGTCTATGTCTGATATGTCATCATAGCCTCCAGAGGACTGGACTGGGCTGTGGGAAGCAGGAGCAAAGAAGCAGCTCTTCCTGGTGTTATCAGGAGGGAAGGAGAGGGGACAGCTGCTGCTGGATTTGGGTAACAGGCTCTGCCCATCCCCTTTGGCTACCAGTGTGCCAGGAGGAAAAGAGAGAGGACGGTCTGCTGATCAGGACTTCAGATATAGACTGCACACCTCTCCACCTCTGGCTACCAGGGTGCCACGAAGACTTCAGGGAAAGACTCTGCACACCTTCAGCTACCAGGAAAAAGCTACAACAGCGTGGGTGAGCTCTGTGTCAAGTCCCCTGCCCAGCTAATTTTTTAATAAAGAGCTGAACATTAATAAAGGCATAAGCCCTGTTCATTACATGGTCCAGCTGCAAAAATTTGTAAACATTTATTGTTGCAAAGTGGAAATAAAAAATCATGCAATCCTTTGCTGAGAGAACTGGAGCATGTGTTGATGTGGAGGTTTCTCTTGTGCACAATTCTCATTGCCACCGGTGAGAGCTGGGCACATCAAAGGGTGAGCAGACCTTGTTCAGGGAATTCCTGCCAGCCAAGCTCATTGTTCCTAGGGGCAGAAGTAAAGGCTGAAACCAGTAGCAGGATTTTAGGAGCTGGGTTGCATGCTGGCTACAAGCTGGGTGGTGGTGATGCTGTTCAACCCGAGGGCTGTCTCCTTTTATCTGAAGGCGAAACCAGGCAGCGCTGTAATTCTAGAGGAAGGGGGGTGGTTCAAGTTTCCAATGTAAAGCCCAGGTTTGCACCTCGTGCCAGGATATTGCACATCTCATGGAAAGGGGCTGTGGCACCTCAGGGTGTGGGGTGTGTGTGTGATTGGACAGTTTCTGGGGCTGCTGAAGGAAGGTGCACTAAAGGAATGATATAAAGAACACTGGGTCAGGTGTTGAGTTGCTGCAGAAAAGGGCTGTTTGACTATTTCAGTGGAATCACTTGTGTTCACATTAGCCTGGGACTTGTCGCCATTGTTGGCCTCTAAAATGAAGTGAGCCCTTTGTTTGTTTGGTACCTGACAAATAACACTGTTTGTAACATGGATGGTTTTGTTATCTTTATTGTCTGAAAAGCTGGTTTTTTTTTTTTTTTTTTTTACTTAAGCAAAAAAGGCATGTAGAATTTGCCTCTCCTGTGTAAAATAAGCACTGCAGAATGCATGAAGTGTCAGCACTTTGGTTGAGCAATGTTTTCCACTCACATTTTTACGTAGTGTGACATGGGTTGGTCTGCTGGATTATTGTTGTTTGTGTTATAAAATGGAGAAAGAACCTGGATCATTTTCCAGGATTTATATTCCAACATGTGTTTGCAGGATTGATAATTTCTTCATGTATACGTGCATATATATTTCTTCCATGTATGTGTACGTTTATCTTTTTGTATGCATGTGCTTGCCTATATATACACATTGTTGTTCCAGATGCTGAGGTTCATTATAGGCCTGACAGTAGAGGCTGGTTTGTCTGCTTAAACAACAATATTTTTACATTGTGCTATTTCAGCAAAGTTTCCTAATTTTCTTCCTTTGCTTATGCTTCCTTTCAGTAAGTGTTGCCATCTACATGAGTAGGTGTGACTGCCTTCATTACAGGGATGAAGTCACTTTTTGATCACTGGACAGATATTGGCATTTCTCAACAGTGTTTTTCTGGGCAAATCTCTCCATTTTCATTAAGTCCTGTTAACTGAATGATCCAGCCTTTCTCACTCCTTTTATTAGCACATAGTTCTTCAAAGCAGTCCTCTCAAGTGGCCATGCACAAAAATGTGCAAAGCTGAGAAAAAACCCTCAAATTCTTCTGTTGTAAACTAAACGTGGAATTTCTTTTGATTTGGATTATTTGCCCTATGCTGCTGGCTTAGCTTTGTTGTCTGGCTGAATAGGTAACTCTGCAGTGAGTTCTGCTTCGTTTCGGGAGCAGTGATGCTTTTACTGGGATTTCTTTCCTGAAGTCACTGTGTGCCATGAAAATTTAAACTGCTCAGTCTGATAGGGATTGGTTAGTGAGCTACATGCCTAAAATTCACATAAATATGCAGGGCTGCCTCTGACACCCTCATTTTTAGTTTACAGTGGTCTCAGTGTCAGTGTGCCTAATGTGTGTTAGGTTGATATACCTAGTAATTCTATTTTATCTGTGCTTTTTTACATTGAGACAGCTGACTTGCAGACCTGTTACAGGTGGTTGTAAAGTGTGAGCAAGCAGAGTTCAAGTCACGTGTGTAATCTTGATTAACATCTAAGTTTGGGCCAAATCCTGGGCTTGTTACAGTGTTTGCATTCCATGTGTAGTTAGTGGGATTAATTGGAAATGCTGCAGAGGTTTGATTGCAATTTAATCTTTGTTGAATGACCCTCAGTGTGAGGTGCTGACACTGCTGCTTCTTTAAACTTTATCCCTCAGTGCACTTTTGTGATGATGGGGGTGAAATCCTGGCCTCAGAGACATCAGTGGAAATTTTGTCCGTTCAGAAACAGCTGAGATTTCAGCTAAAAGGGAAATGTTACTAATGGAAAAATTGTCCAGTCCTCCAGGTGAAGTGCATTATTAATGAGTCTGTTCTGCAGGCCACTAAACAAAGCCTTCAGAAAGCTTTCCTGATACTCATTTTATAATTTCAAGTTTTTTTGGCTTTAGTGCAAATTTCACCCAGAAGAGGGTTTGCCTGTTGAAGGGTTTTCCAATTAAATGCCTTTAGGCTGTTGTAACATTCTTGTATGATAGACTCTTACTTTTCATATTTAAAAAAATAGAAAAGAAAGGAAGAAATCAACCATTTCCTTGGGTTTATGGGAATGTAATTTGTTTATCAAAGGCACTGAGACAGAATGAAGCCAAAACCTGCCTGAGAGCAGAGCGCCAGTGTTGTAGAGAAGTACAGCAGGATTGGGTGTGCCTGGGGAGGGAGATGGGTGGGACAGGGGGGCACACCTCCTCCCAGTGCCAGTTCCCCATGGAATCACAAAACATCCTGAGCTGCAAGGACCCACAAGGAGTCCAACTCCTGGCCTTGCACAGCGCAAGGAGAACCTTCAAGAATCACACCCTGTGCCTGAGAGCCTTGTCCAAACACTTGCTGAGCTCTCTCAGCCTTGTGATTGTGGCCAATGCCCGGTCCCCTTTTGACAGAAGAAAATAGGTGTGCTTGGCACCACTGAAAATGGCTTGATGTTGTATTGATGTGAGGATCTTGAAATGCTGTGCAAATGTTCATTTGCTGGGCAAAAATTAGTATGTCCAAGCAAAACTGTGTACCATTTTCTTGGTGCATTAATGGCTTACCTATTAGGCCAAGGAAATTGCAAAACTGAGACTAAAATCCAAGAGCCATGCTTTCTCCTTTCCTTTGTAACCTCCAAATAACATTTTATTCCTTTGTCATAATTTATTTTAGCTGTTTTCTTATAATTTAATTGAAATTGCACAATGTCTTAAATGTAAATATAGCTATAAAAAGGGATAAACAAGTTCTACTGAACAGAAGCTTTTGCAATCTAAAAGCATGATTGGATATAACACAATACAACAGAATAACAAAATGACATTCAGGATTTATAGCTGGATTATGTAATTGAGCAGAAATTTGTCCCTCCCCCTCCCCTTGACATGCAAGCCTGCAGGTACAGTTACAAGAATATAAGAATGCACTATCAGATAAGAGAAAAACTTTAGGGCTAACTACTTGTGCAATTATTAGTGCAAATGTGGAGCTGCCTGCTTGCATGGTGGTGCTTTTGTTTCCCAGTATGTGCTTGGGATTCTGCTTTCTGCCCTTGTGTCTCTACACCATTTGCTAATACAATTCAAAGTGACCCATGCAAGCATTTTTTGGGATGGTGGGAATGGCTGAGTGTTCCTGCTCTGTGTAGCTTAGATAAAATGCATCCACATCCTGGTTTCACGCTGAAGATTGTTCATGGTGAAATTTGTCTGCTGTTTTAGACACCTTGAAGAGTATGGAATGTTTTAGGTACATAGAATTTTGCTTTCCCATTGTAAGTGTATTTATTAAACAGCTCCTTTCAACTTGTTTTATACTTTGTGGCAATTAAAATTTGTTCATGAAGGGAAGTATAAAGTTCCTAAGGTTTGAGGCAGGCAGGACCCAGACTTTCTTGCTGCTGTACCTCACTGATATGAAGTGAAATTCTTTAAATATTGTGTCCTGCTGTCCTCCCATTAGTCAAAAGGGCTTTTTAGCATGGAGTCTTCCTAAATTGTACAGAGGTTTAATAGCCCTTCTCTAAGTTCAAGGAAGGGCCTTTTTATTTTCTGCTTGAGCTGGGATTCTGAGTTTAGGCTTTGCCTGATGTGAAAAGGTGATGGTGAAAAATTGGTGTTGGAAAGAGACAGGAAAATGGACACATTTCATACAGGGTAGCTAATCATAGATCTGTAAATCATTTGAAGCAGGACTGGTAGTCAGAAAGGAGTATGAACTCACATTTTGGGAAGGGTGAGGTAGGATGACTATAGATTTTTGGCAGGAGACCACTTGAAGCACACAAGAAGTGGGCTGACCTAGATGCCTGATAAGAGGCTCAATGAAATGAAAAGTGGGTGGATTTGGAGAAGAACTGGGTGGATCTGATTGTTTTGGCACTTAGGTATTTATGTTTGATTTCCAGGGCAGCAAAATTTTAATTGCCTATTGTTCGTTATTGGTTGGTTTCTTGGTGGTATGACTGGCACCTCTCTTCCAGAGTGGTTGCTGGGATGTGTGGAGCCCGGGAGAGGCTTTGTGCTTTAGTTTGGGAGGAAAGAAGTGTCCTGGGTGGCAGGTGCTCTGGAGGAACATTTTTATGGAGGAGGTTGTATGAAGGGACATCTGAGGAGCAAAGTGAGGGAGGTTTTGTGGGCCGCTCCTTTGTTCATGAGAGGATGTTGAGGTTATGTGGTTTTGGGATGGAACCTCAGCATTCTTGGTGAATAAATATGTTGCTGGGCTCCACTGGCAGTTAAAATGTCCAGCTTCTCTTGGTGATGCCTGTCACCAGCTTTGCCCCTCTTCCTGCTGCTGCCCAGGCCTTGTGCTGCTCAAAAAGGCAGTGAAATTATGATACCATTAAGAGAGTAAAAGGTGAGTGTCTTAGATTGAAGACATCACCTCTAGCTTAGTTTATTCAGCTTTTTGAGGAGTGAAATACTCAATAGATGTATAAATAGTACCAAATGTGTAACAGACATCAGCAGCTGGGTCTTGTATTTTTAAACAAGTTACACACACACACATGTAATTCCACGTATGGGAGAGTCTGTGTGCTCATGTGTTTATTCAGGAATTGTTGTACTTAATATCAGCTATGATTATTGGTATCTGTTGGTAGGAGGAGACAAAATACTTTTCAGAATGGTATTTTTGAAACTCGAGGCATAAAGCTAAGATAAATTATATTATGTGGTTGCTTTCTTTGACAATCTAAAAAGCATCTTATGTTATGAGAGAGACCTAAAATTCATGAAACCCACCATAATTCCTTTCCTATTGTTTTATTGCATTGGTGTTTGTTCTTTGAGAATGCAACGGTATCTCAGTAGTAAATCTAAGATAACTCATCCCTGGGAAGAGTCCTTCTAGGATTACAGCTGTACAGCTGTTCCTTGACTCTTTCACTACATCTGCAAGTTCCTAGAAACCTTTGGTGTATTTGCCTTTAGCCTGTGTTAGGTAATCAGGGGAGCTTACAGGACACAAAGACTTATGGAGCATATATGATTCCTATCTATGCACCCAGGTACTATTAGACTTTTCTGCCAACATACTTTGCTTATCAGTTATCCTGCTGTTGCTCAGTCCTGCTCCTCCCACCCTGCTGTCCTTCCTCCCATTTCAGCAGAGAAGTGACAGCTCCGACTCCACCAGATGATGGGGGAGAATGAAAAGAGAAGAAGAGAGGTGCAGAACTCTCTAGGTTCATGCTTTGACCACTTGACATGATGCAGAAATTCCTTCCTGTGCAGTGACTGAGCACTGAACAGATTGTCCAGAAAGAGTGTGGAGTGTTCTCACTGGAGATATTTCAGAGCTGCCTGGGCAAAATCCTGTGCTCTGGGAGGGCCCAGCTGCCCCACTGTGGCTCCTTCCACTCTGACCCATCCTGGGTGATTCTGTGATGATAGTGGGGAGTTGAAACTGCCTTGACTCACCCCTGCCTCTATAGAGAAGCACACCTAGTCTCCTAGGCATTGCTTTAGGTAGCTCCAGTTCTTGTTTGATGAGCCTTTGTACACTGGAGCTGTGTACATTACTGTACACTGTGAGGCCTTAATAGCTGAAACACCTGCTGGTCTGTAAAGTTGGCTGCTTGTGGCACTATGATGAGGAACTGCCCTTGCTTGCCCTGCAGTGAGTGGAAAAACTTCCACTGGCTTAGGTGGGAGAATGACTGGGCATCTGTGACAAGCAGTCTCATGAGCATTGTTGCTTTCAGCCCCTAATTCTGCAATTACTGAATACAAAGGGCCATGCGTAAAGTCCAGGGGTGTAATTGTTGTTCTGACTTTCCTGGTGATTTATCTTAGGCACTACCAATGAACTGTACAGCTTAATTACAGCAGTTACTTGGAGGGATTGTGCAAACCCCAGGTATTTATTGTGTTCAGGGGAGAGCTAGCTCAGCTAGAGATCATTTCATACATGGGCAGGGATCGTCTTTGTCATTTATGTGCTGCCAATGTATGGAAAACTGAAATGCAATTGTGTTGTATGTACCAGGTGCTGAATGACAGCAAGAGAGCACAAAGCAGTATTGTCTGTGGTCCAGCTGAGGAATTAACCCCCTTGAAGTTAAAGCTTCTCTGATAGTACCATGGTTAAGAGGCTTGAATATTGGCACCATAAGTTGGATCAGTGTTTACATAGCTTGCACCTTTTATGGTATAATACAATAAATATAATATTGCTTGTATCTGAAAAGCCTGGTCTGGTGCACTTTGGCCTCCTATTCAAACGTATAAGCAAGTGATCTTAAAACCTGCTGTGGTGTGGTCTGACAGTCACTGCAGGTACCCAGGACCTTTTGCAGCCAAGCTCGTTGTTTGGTTTCACACATCTCAAATGGATTTGTTAGCAGGTTACAAAGGTCTTGAATTACTGTTTGTTTCATGCAGCCACCAGTAACAAACCAGCAGCTTCTTTTGGCCCGCTATAAAAGTGGGATTTGAATATTTTGAATTGTGTGTCAGAGGAAGTGGTCTGTGTTTGAAGAACCTCTTCTGTTCCCCTCCACAGAGCAGGCTGAAGTCTTGCATCATGTGCAATGTGCAGCTCTGCTCTCCCTTTGGTACTGTAACTAGCACCTCCAGAGTAAACAAGGAGCTGTTAGACTCCCTGAAGGTCATGCAGCTGGAATACAGGATGAATGGCATTATGTGGAAATGCTGGGGATTATATTGTTAATTTAATAACTGCTAAATAAACAAAGCAGTACTTTCCTCCGATTTTTGTCCTTGTGTTAGTTACAAGAAACAAAGGTGTGAGAAGCTGAGGTGCTGAGCAAGGGCTCAGGAGATGATGTTCCTGCTCTGTCATGCCACTGCCTCATGTCAATCAACCTTTCTGTGCTCTGGTTTTGTGTCCATAGGATGAGAGTGGTACCAGCTCCTTTTTCCTTTGTCTTCTCTGATGTCTTTGGTTCCTAAATGCTGCTGAACTCCTTTATCCGTGCTTTTAGAGAGTGCCTGACAGCAAGTGATTAGTATTAATTGTTGAATGTCTGTTCTCTGCCAGGCCAGTGTGTTTGAGCACTGCAGCTGGCTGGCTCAGACAGAGTGCAGGATCTCATTTCTTTTGCTCAGCACCAACACCTTGTTCTCTATCTGGCTTTTGCTGCAGTGACATGCCACGGTGAAAGTTTTGCATTTCACCCACAGTTGTGGTTGTCATGAGGGTGCACAAGTTGTCACCAAGGAACACAGGAGGTTCCTTGTGAGTTATGGTTGGCTTTTCAATATACCTCCACCCATAAAGTCAAACCTTATGGGCTCCTCCTTAAGGGATTTTGTTGTGCATTAAAATCCTTTGTTAAAGCTTCTGTTAAGGTAGTCCTTTCCAGTCAGCTGTCTGTGACTCCAGGTTTTAGGTGCTGTTTATGTTTATAGGAAGCCTTGGCCTATTAGAACATGGACAGAACACAGGATGTTTCCAAACCTCACTCTGTTCTTGTTAAGCCTGGCCTAACCTAGACTGTGAAGAACACAACTCCCTAAGGCCCCCTGCTCTCTCCTTTTGTTTCTTCAATTCTCCTTCCTCACTGACACCTCATGTTTGCATCTCAGTCTGTTATGAGATTGGAACTGCTGACTTAGAAAATTCTTTGTCACTTTTGCTTCTGGGAGCTGCAGCCACGGTGGAGACTTTGCCATCTTGCTAGAGGTAGAAAACTCATGGATGTGCTGGGGGATCTGCCTCGCTGCACTTGTGGCTGGAGGCAAAGCCTTCACCAACTTGAGTGAAAGCTGAATGCCAATTTGTGCTTTTCTGGCAATTTCCAACAAAAATGCTGCTAAGAATGTTGCTGTGAAGTGGCAGGGCAGTAGTATGTCCTTAAACATGATTTTCCTGAATAATTGTTTGAAATGGGCAAATTATTTACAGGATGCTTCCTGAAAGGAAGCTGAATTTATGTCTAGGAAGTTCTGAGATAAGTTTAACAATTAGTATTTTAAATTTTATTATTTATTTAACTTCTAAAATATTACAAGAAATATATTAGATTTGTCATCTAGATTTTCTGCCGTGGGCTAAAGAAATGCTTATTCATTTCAGCATGGGAAAATGTGGTCTTGAGAGTTTTGATCAGAGCTGAACCTTAATTCCACATGCCTCCTCAGAGGAAAAAGATGGGAAATGGTGAAGAAGAAAATCTGACAGCTGAAAAGAAACAAACTGTGTCTGATTGAGGGTTAATGGCTCAGATGAAGGAAACCACAAATTTTCCATGGAACATCAATGTATTTGGTGTGACAAAAGGGATTTTAACTGGATTTAAATGAAGTGGGATCTGAAACACAGACTATAATTTAGTGCTGTAGAAGAAATCCCTCTCTGGAAGGAAAATGTAGTCTTTCTTGGTTATGCTTAGTAACTGAATAACAGAGTTTCTAAGGTATTTTTTGTATTACACTGGAGAAATGTGGAAGCTTTGGGTCTGTGGTGTGGTAGGCATGTCTGTGCATTTATAAACATTGATGGCATGTTTTAATGAGTGTGATAACTTTTGTTTTTCTAGGTTAGTGGATGACCGGTGTGTGGTCCAGCCAGAGGCAGGTGACCTTGCTAATCCCCCAAAGAAGTTCCGAGGTCAGTAAAATCATTTGGGGTATAATTTTTCTTTAATGACCAACTGATGCAATTCTAACTCCCTGGGCACTTTTGTAATGTGACTCCCCAGAGGGTTTGTGGCCACAGGGATGAAGTTTCACACTGGAACATGAATGGCAGACTTTGAGAATGAATTATAAAATTTGCAAAGGCACAAGAGGCAGGTGCAAAATATGGGGGAAGGGGCTGAATTTTCCTGTAGTCCAAGATTTACTTGCTCTGTTCTGCACTGGTCCTATGCTCTGTGACAAACTCTTTTCTCCTGCCCTGCTCTCACTGTAAATAGGAAAGAAACTTGTGAGGTCCAAAGCTACTTGAGCTGATGGATTGTTTATTTTTTTTTCCAAGATAAGTTACCATTTTAAGGAGTACCCCCAAATATTTTGTCAGCTTTCTGTTTTGTTTTTGCTTAAGACTGTATCTTATTTTTTTCAACTTGACTTTGTCAATTTGGATAATTCTGCTATTTTCCTTATTGGGGAAAAAAAATAGTGCACTGACCACATGTAATTTTTACTTGTTGACTCCTAAAAAATTACTCATAACTGTGCCAGAGCAGAGCCTTACGAGCCTGATACAGGCCTCTTTTGGGCTTGGATTCACACTGGTTCTGAGATAGAGAGTATGACTTGCCTGATTTAGAGTAAGGGAAATGTGTTTCATGGCTGCTTGTATCTATTTTCAGTGATCTTTAAGGTCCCTCCCAACCCAAACCATTCTGTGATTGTCAGGGGTTTCACTGACATGCTTAACCTCTAGTATTTTATTTGCAGTGTTTATGTATATGCTACTATTGAGAAAAATAAAGCATTTAAAACATCAGGAGAGTGAAAGTTCTGCTTTCCCAGAGAGTTCAAGACTTTTTCCCATTATATATTCAGGAAACATCAGCAGTTGGTTCCAGTTCCAGCTGTGAGCATTCAGCACACTGGCAGATACTGGAAACCAAGAAAGTGATGGTGCATACTTACAAACTAACAGTAATAAATTTCAGTTGCTTTTGTGACTGAAAAACTTTAGAGTGGAGCTGGGGGTAGCATCCAGTGTGGCTTTCAGGCTACTTAACTGTGATTTCACCCTCTCACTGCTTGCAAGTGACTCACAGTTTCCAGGTTGTAGAAAATACCAGGTGGGGATTCTTTGGATGATATTTCTCTTTCTGTGTTTCTAAAGTTGAGCATATCCAGGTTTCTAGATGAGACCAAGGTCACTGGGAAGGTTTTGTGATAGGATAATTGAATACACCCCCATGCCTACAACTAAGGATCTCAGAGCTTAAAAAGACAACCATAATTTTTTCACTGTTGAGTGTTTAAGGGCTTGATTTTATAACTTCAGTGCATTAGAGGGCTTTTCTTGCAGTTGTGTTGTTCATTTATAACTTCAAAATGCAAAGAAAGAAAAAGTTGATAGGTTTCTGTGTTGATGATTTAGGCACTTTGATGCAGGGTGGAAACCAATTGAGCTCCCAGCACCAATGATTTGCCATCAGTGGTGGCCAGCACATGTGGAGCAGATGTCAGAGGGGGATGGGACACTGCCAAATGTACAGCTGTTTTCTGCTGCTGAGGAAACCAAGGGCTGTACTCCTGAGTTACATCCCAGCTTCTCTAGGGGAGTGGTTTCCATTAGTTGTGGACAGTTTTGGCTCTGTCCCTTAATTGTACCCTCTGTCTGTTGCTTGCATAACACATCCCTTTATCTCCAGTTGCCTCTGCTCCCTCTTCACCACAGCATCAAACCTTTCCTTCCCTCTAACTTGGATCCTCCTCTTTTTGGGGATTCCCTCTTCTCCCTCTCCCTCCCTGCCCCAAAACTTTTTAATAGCTACTCTTCCCCCTGCTGCTGCTTAGCTCCTTTTGCAGTCTTTCTTCCAATCACTCATTCACTCTCTTCTTTATAGTGCTCCATAGTTTAATTTTGGGACTAGCACCGTGGTGGTAGCATGCAAATTTGGATGAGCTGCAACACAGAATGATTTGGATTGGAAGGGACCTTAAAGCCCATCTCATTCCAACCTCCTTCCATGAGCAGAAACATCTTACACTGTCCCAAGTTGTTCAGAGCCCCAACCAGCCTGGCCTTGGGCACTTTCAGGGATGAGGCAGGCACAGCTTCTCTGGGCAGCCTGTGCCAGGGCCTCAGCACCCTCACAGGACACAGTTTCTCCCTCATATCCAATTTGAATTTACCCTTTTTCAGTTTGAAGCCATTCCCTTTTGTCCTGTCACTCCATGCCCTTTTAAAAAGTTCTTCTCCATCCATAAGCTCCCTGAAGGTATAAGGAGCTATAATGTCTCTAACATCTGTAGGAAGGAGGAACTAAATTAGTGAAAGAATAATTTTCACATTAATTTATGCAAACCACCTTTCTGTAAAAGCATGGTTATTGAATATCATATCAGCTTCAAGTATCCACAAGCAATGTGTGTTCAGGAGGATGGCTGCAGGAACGATTTGGATGTGTGCTCCTTCGTCCTTTAAGTCAAATTTCAAGTGTGAGAATAGCAGGAGCTTTGCTGAGAGCCCACTAGAAACTTGCTGTCTAATTGGGAATTAGTGGCTTGAACCACTAGAGGTGTCTCTACCATGAGAACAACAACAAAAAGCACGCCTCTGCCATACTTTGCTAAATTTCTTGGCTCTGCTCAGAGCCCTGAGGCAAAAGAGATTTTAAATATTGTTCTTATAATCAAGAATCTAAGCAAAATCTATCTTTTTCTCCCCAAGAATCTTCTGGGATATAGCCATCAATTAAAGCAGCAAAATTAACAAACCAAACAAAAACTGCTTGAAGTAGATTCTTAATATGAAAGGAAGATTTAGGCATGAATGATTAATTGTATGATTAGACATAAGCTGCTGAAAATAACATCTAAGAGCAGGATGAGTAGGGCCTCTTCACTAATAGGAACTGCTGTCTGTATGGTTTACAATGTTTTTATCACTGATAGCTGAACTAGCGTTGATTTGAGGTTAGAGCACGACCTGGGAGTCAAAGAAGTATGAGAAAAACATGTTTCTAACAAGATGTTTAGACTTCAAGGATTGACTCTGGAAATTAATATCAGAGAGGACTGTGTCTGCTCTTTTTTGGTAATATTTTATCAACCCTTTCCCCAGTGGGAGAAACAAAAAAGAAAGATTGTGGTTTTGACGTGTATCTCCCCTACAGGGTTCACTTGGAGATCAAATCAAGGTACTGAGCTGTTGGCCTGAACTGAAAGCCTGCCTAAAGAGGTGTCTCAAAATAGCAGTTTCATTTTTGTTATGTGTTTGCTTTCTTCTTTTTTTTTTTTTTTTTTTTTTGAGTGGGTGGTTGCTATTTTGGTTGTTTCCTGTAGCATTGAGTGTTAAGCTAAGGAAAAATGTGGTTGCTTCTCATTTTGTGTCCATATGAAGAAGCTGTGCTCCCCATTCCTCCCCCAGTCACACTGGGATGAACCTGGAGTGGCTCTGTGTGCACCAGGGTGCACATCCAGATTTGCATCAGTGCAAAGGAAGGAGGAATTTAGTCCCACATGTGTTTCCTGGAGTCTGGTGAAAAAACCCCACAGAATATTTCCTGTATTGCATTGAAGGGATGGATCAAACCAGGTGCTTCATGTCTTAATTCCAGCTGAAGCTGGTGAGATCCAAGGTACTGAGTGTGGTGATGGAAATGCTTGCTGTGCTGCAGGGCTGGGTTCACAGAGAGGGGGAGAACAGTGTGTGCCAGGAGTTGTGCACCTCTGAAGAAAAGCCACATCATGAGCCACACACAACTGCAGGTTTCCTTAATCTGGGACCCTAAACACACTCCAGCTTGATGTTTCCAGTGGGAAACATTTTCAGCTTCCAAGGTGTAAAATAGCACAGTTAGACCTGCTTGTTGATCAGATTTAGTAACTCTGGAAAATGACCTAAGTTTTTAAAATTGTCTGAACTTTCTTACTTGTAACATGTATTCCTTTGATTTCTTGAGGCTTCTGCAGTGGAAGTGATGCTTGTGTTCCTAAATACCCTCCTTTGCTTTTCAGGTTTCAGTCTGATCTAAGATTTTCCTGACATTGTTCTTTTTTCTTCTCTCCCTTCCATTACTGTTCTCTGCACTCTGTCCTTTCTCCCTCCCACCATTTCCTCTTCCAGCTGCCATTTTTTTTTTATTTACCCTCTACATAATTTTGGTTTATCCTTTTATTTTCTTCTTGTTTCTCCCAGTTCCATAATTGCTTTAATTTACTTCTCTTTTTTGTTGTCCTGCCTAGGACACTTCATTGTTCCACTCCTTACTCCTCCACATTTTTCCCTTTTCATTTACACATTAATTTTTTTTTACCTTTTTGCCCATTTTTCTCCCCCCAAAACAAGTAGATTTGTACACACTGTGATTTTTTAGCCCTGTCACTTCCACTTACTCATTTCTCTGGTTTTAATAAAGCCATGTGATAATTTCTATAGTTCTGCAAACCAAAGAAATCTTCCATGATGGGCAAGAGTTGAGTTTCTAACACTTAAAAAAAAAAAACAAAACAACAAAACCAAGAGAGGGCTGGGAGAGAAAGCATCTCACAAATATTGTTCTAAACAATCTTTATCCAATATCAAGAAACATTTAAAGGGCATAATAGGAGTTATTTTGCTTTTCATACTTCCTGAGTGAAGGTGCTATTTGCCTACCTTTGATATTCCTTCATTAAGTAGTCCTCAGGAAGAGAATATGTAAAACTCCATAAAGTAATGGATTGGGAACTAAGACTATCTGGGAATGTCTGGAGAAGTCAGAAGAGACATTCTGTCTCATGAGTGGGTTGCTAGACTGACCTCCAGGAGGGAATGGTTTTTTGATCTGCTATGTGGTGGAAAGTTGCTTTATAATCTTATGCCTCAGTTTCTCTTTTTTTTTTTTCCTGTTTATTTGAACTGTAGCATTTCTAGGGCAGGCACTGTTCCACCTCCTTACAATGTTTAGGATCATGAAGCTTGAATTTACATAATTTTATTACTCTAAAAAACAACCCAGAGAAAAGCAATGAGTTGACCTGGTTTCAATGCATATGGAATCCTAAAAAGTAAAATGAAATAGGAAAAAAGCTTGTTTGGGATCAAATAATATGATTTTTTTTCAATAAATTGAGGGAAATACAATTGAAGTAATAGTGATTTGAAAAAGGTCCTCTACAGAGTGGTAGCACTGTGCTCTGAGACTCTGCAGGAGGATGGGAAGCACTGTGTTTACTCAAAGTAGCAGGATGTGTGGGGAGTAACTGAGAAATGAAGACTGGTCCTATAAAAAGAAGGTATTGTTACTTCAGAGAAATAAATGTTTCATGAAGCCTTCTGAGAAGGCATGTTAATTATAGATTGTGACAGAAAATAATAGCAGACTTTTGTCTTATGAGCTGAAATCCGGATACTTCAGGTAAAATATCCTATAATATACAGTACAGTTTAATGGCACACAACACTTTGGGGGTTTTTTCACCTTCTTGGCTTCCAGAATATTGAAAGAATTACCTGTGAGTTGTGTACTCTGGGTTGTGTGATATAAATCCCATTATACATGTGAAATGAGAGCAAACACCTTTGCAGAGTGGCTGGGCTTGCTTTGATAAGGATTTGTAGGACTTTTTCCTTGGAACAGCGACTCAGGGCTGTGAAGGGGGACTAAATTCATGAGCATTTTGGGTCAGTGCCAAGAAAGGTTCTGCCACTGGGGGCAATTTTGTATGGACAAACTTTGCTGCTTGAATAGAGACTGGGTTGGTCCTCAGCCAGTGCATGGCCATGGGTGCCAGTGAAATATGAAGGGCTCATAGCTGGGGACAGACCTTCCTTTGACATCCACAGACTGCAGCCCAAGTTGGGAAGGAGTTTCACCCTACAACACCCAGTCCTGAGTGTCCTTACTACTCCCACAGCAGAACTCTTCCCTCTTCTTGCCTCTTAATAGATGTGTTGTGTGAGAAGACAATTACCAATGTTTGCTATATGAAATGTCTGTCAGGTCTTGCTGCTTTTAGAGCAGTTGATGATTGTGACTGTGCAAGCCTAGATGTTGTTTATCATTCTAAAAGTAATTGGCTTTGGATGAATCATAAGCCTTTATTTCCAGTTTATAGGACTTCCACTAGACAAACAACCGCCCCCCCCCCCAAAAAAAAAAGAAACCACAACAAAAACCTCTTGAGTTAGGGAGTTTAACAAAATTCAGTTTCTTGCCATTTAACAGTAATTTTCAATTAATTATGGTTTTGGGAAATAAAGATGAACAATTGAACAAACATTTAGGGAAGAACCCCTTGGCTTCATTCCGGACATCTCTCCCCTTTTCTGATCTGCAGCCCCCTTACTCCACATAGGGAGGTGGTGGGGGTGGCATGAAGGTTGGTGTATTGACATTCTCTTTCCTTTGCTGCTCATTTCTTATTCAGCATCTCTGCATTGACTGCAGACTCCTCATCCTTTTCTCTCATTTGCATAGCCATCCTGCTCAGGTTGCCTCTCACCTGCTTTTTTCCTGGTCTTTTGGGCAGTGGTGATGTTCAGCTTTACCCTAACAGTAAAAACAACTCAGTGAAGGCAGCACAGAGACCCAAACTCTGTGTGAACCTGCTCGCTTGCTGGCTGCTGAATGCCCCTGCCACCCTTGGATTCAGCAGTGCCAGGAGGAGCTGGGCAAGCCAGGTGTGTGGTAAACAGACACAAGAGCCACTCTGCCAAGGTTTCAAGTGCCTTCAAACAGTGCTTCTGTGATGCTGGAGTGCTAATAAAGCAGCAGGCAGCTATGGCAGGATCATAGCCTGGGGCTCTTACAGGGATTGCACAAAGTGAGAACCTGTGAGGTTTTAAAGGCTTTAGGTTCAACTCTAATGTTGTGCCACTGTGTTTCTGGTATCATTGCCACCAAGCTGACTTGGTGGCTGTGTTTAAGCACTGGTATCTGAACATTTCTGAACAGAAAAAAAACTAACCAAAGCATAATTACAAATGAAGGAAATGTCTTTCAATGTGGTTTAGGAGTATTTCTTTCAATCTTTCCCCAGACTGCCTTTTCAAGGTGTGTCCTATGAACAGATATTCAGCCCAGAAACAGTACTGGAAAGCCAAGCAAGCCAAACAAGGAAACCATACTGAAGCAGCACTGCTGAAGAAACTTCAAGTAAGAGACATCTGTATTTGTAATCTTATCTCAATCTGCAGGCTGTAGAATTACAATAGCACCAGAAAGAATAATAACAAGTGCCTTGGGAACCACTGTGATGGGTATTATTATGCCACCATAGCAACTCTATATTCTCCTTAGCTCTCCTACCTCCTGACTGGCATTTATGGCCCCTGGCCTCGTGTTTGTCTCACTTTGGGCTGGGGGTTTTGCCTTTGCTGTAAGCAAGGTGATGCTTTCAGAAATTTTATAAAGTAAAAATTGAGTTGTTAAAATCAGGGTGGAGCCCTGGTTTAAATAATACTGAAAATCCTTACGAGGAATTAGGCAGAGGAGTGGGCAAAGATGTCCTCAATGCTTTAGCCAGGGAATTCCTCAAAATTGTGTTTGTCCTTGCCTTCAGTCTAAGTGATTCTTTTGTGAGCCTTTTTTGAGATTCTATTTTGTCTCAAATACAGCGTGGATGGATCAACTTATCTGTATCTGGAAAACAGCTGGCCTGATGTTGTAACTGAATGCATGAGATTAAGTGAAAACAAGGTCCTGTCAAACCTGGATGACAGTTTTGTGGGCAGTGGAGAGGTCACCAGTGCTTCCAGTTAAAAAAAGCAAGGAAGGCACATGGTGTGTGGCCAGAATTACACAGCAATTAGTCCTGGGAGTGGAGAGTTTGCTCTGTGGCTGTGTTTGACCCAGTCTATTGTGTTTAATTTTAACATTGCCAATTGTGAGCGACTTTTTTTTTTGTTGTTGTTGTAAATCCATGTATTTATGTACCACTAAACCCCAACAAGTAAAAGGTGACAGTGAGAAGCTAATCATAAGCCATTTTTTATCCTCTACAGGATCAAGTAAAGCACATGAAATTACTTTTTGGGCTTGAAAATTTTTAAAATAGCATGCATCTCAGGTGTGACCCATAAATTGTGACAGAGTCCCTATTTTGGGTAATAAAAAAATCAGATGCAGTGTCAGGATTTGGGTACTAATATTTCCAGTGCAGTAATGCTTGTAGACTGCAGGATTTAAATATGATGCCATTTCCTTTCTGCACTGTGTTTTAGGTACTTCTTTTGTCGAGTCTAAAAAATAATCATTCTCTTGCAGCATGCAGCAGAACTGGAACAAAAGCAGAATGAAAGCGAGAACAGAAAGCTGTTGGGCGAAATTGTAAAATACAGCAACGTTATCCAGGTAAACCTATTGAAATCCATCTGCCTTCTCACTGTTGGAAAGGAAACAGTTGTTTCATTTCAAGGTTACAGTGAAAATTAACTATCTACCCACTGTAATCTGGATTGTCAAGGGTCAGGTAAACAGAACTTGGTGAAGTTTACAATATTGTACTTTTCCTGCCTGTTTCAAAGCCTACCAGAAGTGCTGCATATTCCTGTTTAAATAATATGTCATAATAAAAATTCTATGCGTATTTCTTGGTGCTACAATTTAGAATCTGAATGTAAATATGTGTATTTTATTTTCAAGAGTTATTTCAGAATCACGCTATAGAGGTGCTGTGCAGCTCCTTTTAAATCATTGAAGTAATCTGTATCTCATGACATATAAATGAGACAGGAGCTAAGTTCTTAAGTGCAGTACAACTTTTCTGTAATGGATGCAATTCCTGAAGGGAACACTGCAATGGACACTTGCCCTGCTGTAAAATTGATCCCTGACACGTCTCTCTCAATCTGAGATAGATCATCTGCTTTCCTAAACTGTAGCATACTTTAATTACTGCCTTCTAGTTATATTTTGTATTTATATTTATTGTAGAAAATCTCTGCAGTGTGAAAGCCCACACCTCCTCTTTTGACTGGAGGGAGAAAAAGCAACTAAAAGCTGTACTATTTTTTAAAAAATATTCTTTCTTCTCAGCTACTGCACATAAAAAGCAACAAATACCTCACAGTCAACAAGAGATTGCCAGCTCTGCTAGAGAAGAATGCTATGCGGGTGTCCCTGGATGCTGCAGGGAATGAGGGCTCCTGGTTTTATATCCAGCCCTTCTGGAAACTGAGGAGTGAAGGTGACAATGTAAGTGCAAATACTGAATGTGTTGAGAAGGTAGAAGAATTCCAGGAGACAATTTCTTCACTGCTGGACTGTCTCATAATGGATTCAGTTTAGGAAAGAAGAAATTTGAAGAGTGATTGGGACTTTTATCTTTCATGTGTAACTGCAAAGTGTTACTAAATTATATGGTCTAGAATCTTGTCTTTTTGCCAATAAAACTCTCTGAGCTTTGCTAAGTCTACTTTTTGTGTGTAGATTTTCAAAGCTGACAAGAAATCATAGTTTATGCTAGAGACTTATTTTTTAAAAGGTTTTGGGTTTTTTTCTAAATTTTGTGGCAACATTTTTTTCAAGGGGTCAGTAGAGAATGTCGCTAGGAAATACATCAGCTTTCTTTAAATCTGTATTCCCTTCTGATGTGAAAATTGTATCTGTGATTGGAGCTGGGTTGGATAGTCTGGAAAGTCTTTTCTGGGTAGGTTTCAGCAGGAGTCTTGCATATTGATGAGAGGAAGAAAGCACAAGAGAGCTCTTTGCTGCAGATCTGAGAGTTGTGCCGTGAGATCACAACTCCCTTCTTCATTTTGTGACTTGGTTAAGTGCCTAATTTGGAGAATTTAGATCTGCCTCTGAGAAGGCCACAGGATGATGAACTTGTGTGGTTTTATATTGTAGACCTGGCTGGGAATATTTGGCTCCTTTCCCCTGTGCATAATCACTGAAAGCCTTCTTAGGATTGTAGAAGGGAATGCCTCTTTTTGCATGTATTTTCTCTCATTAATTTTGTGGTTACCCAGCCCTTGGGATGCTCTCCAGAATGATGAGTGTGGTTGCTTGCAACTCCTTTTGCAATCTGTTGTCAAGAGGAGAAGGATTGCATTCCCTACTCCTGGTCAAATATCCCTAGAGTCAGAATCTTTCCCTGCTCCACGTAGTGATCAAAAGGGTATGTGAAAATCCTCCTTTTTCCCAAAGCCTGTTCCAGAGAAATAGAGCAAATATAGCCCTCAGGGGGACCTCTGCATGGCTTTTCAGCTAAGGAAAACAAATGTGGCTCAAACATTACCTTGGTACTTCTTTTCCTTCTTTGGAGAGAAAAAAGGTGACTTATTGTTTTGGCTTAATTTTTTGGAGTAATGTCAGTTCAGCATCTTTTAATTTCTCATGCCTGGAAAATAAGTATATATGTGTGTCATGCTCCAGAGGGAGGACTTGGGATTCCCACCTATCATCTGCAAAGCCACGGTGAGCCCTTACAGCTGAGAGCAGCAGAACCATCCCAGGCCTTCCAAGTCATCCTCAGTACCGCAGAGATTCTGATTCCATTTTCCACTGTTGTGCACACATGAGGGTTTGGAAGCAGACCTGCTGATCTATAAAGATTGCAGATTGATGCAGTGATGGCAGTACCATCCCATTCTACAGACCTCTTTCCTGGTGTGTTCCCATGGGGATTTATTTGACAGGCTCCTGAGCTGTGATGGCCATGTGGCAAACTGGCTTATTCCTAACTCAGGTTCCTTTGGAATGGGCTGCTACTCATTTTCATTTTCCACCTTGCCTTTCAGATCTGGCAACTTCCCATAGTAATTTACAGAGGGAATTTACAAAGGGAGGTTGTTTCTTGTTTCTGCTAGGCCCAAGTAGATTTGACTATTTTCTTTGCAAATTTCCAGCGATAAACATTAGGGCTCTGGTAGCTCTCTCATAAGTGCTTTTGTACATTTGTCTTCAACAGAAACACAGACCAGGCAGCTGTTTCACAGAGGACAGGAGTAGCAAGTGATGTGGGAAATCTTAATTTTCCTCTCACAGATGGAGGGAAGCTCCAGCCTTGTACCCACTACTTCTTTTGAGTTACTCCCAGACATGGAAACCTTTCAATTAATGGAATTAGCTTGGTATATCAGACCCCTACTCTGTTTAGAAACTTCATGGGGTTTTTTAAACTATATTTCTGCATTATAATGAGGAAATTCAATCGAAAACATGTTTTAGCAAGTCTTTGAAGCAATAGGAGTGAGTGTTGAGTTACTGCTTGGATGGCTGTTACTGTGCCAGGTAATGCAGGCAAGGTAGAGCTAAATATGCCATATATCCTAAAAGAAAAGGAATCTGATGCATGAAGTCATACAGAATGAAAAGGAATCTGATCAAGTGTGACTCTCTGGTAAACAATCACTGTTCTTTAGCCTTATGAAATATTTTAGAGCTTAGTTTTCTGAAAGAAGGTCAGCTTAGTTTCATTAGCAACTGATTAATTTTGCAAGTCAATGAAAGTAGTTAAAGAATATGTCTGAACACTTACAGTAATTGGCATAACTACAATATTTTCTGCAGACTTTTAGTAAGTCTTCATCATTTTTGAAGCTGCTCTTCAATGGAAAATAAGACTGATTAAGGCTACAGCTGGTTCCAGATGGACTGAACACCAAAATATGCCCTGATAGCAGGATTGGTGCTGTGTGCATTGCACTGCAATTAGTTGCTATTTTAGTGGTTTTTTTTTTCCTTTTTAAATAAGATGCTTAATGATGTGATCTCTTAATGATTTAGTTGTGATGGTCCTGGTGTACCTACAACAATTTTGAAGTCCTGATTCCACTTTGCAGGATGCAAACCTGGTGGTATTTTGGTAAATGAATTGTCTGGTCATAACTTCTTAAAACAGGCTGTAAGTAATGTCTGTGTGAAGCATGGCATGCAGGAATGTATTGCATTAGAAATGTCTTACAGGCATCTTGTCATTATTTTGATTCTGTTAGTGAACTTGTTCCCATGACTTGGATCAAGTAGGATTTCTGTGTGTGATCTGAGCATGGTGACACTGTCTTATGCTACTGTTTATTTTATTTGTGTTGGTATAGAACAGGCAAACCTTCCTTTTCACCTCTGCAATGAGGAGGCCAAATTCACCTGCATTGAAGTTGCACAAGGCTCAGCTTTTTCATCAGAAATGTGCTGATCAATGCAGAAAGTGTTTTTGTTTATTTGTCTTCCAAAAGAAAGCATGGCTTGTGCAGCATTTCACGTAGTAAAAAAAAATCACATGTTGCCACTTGTCTCCCTGTCTCTGTGTGCTCAAAATTGTGTGAACAACATAAGCAAATCAGGACCCAGTGCCAACCAATCTATGTGGATTGTTATTTTTTTATTATTTATTTTTTCCCCCTTCCAGGCATGAGTTGAATCCTCCATATGCATGTCTCACACAGTTTTTAGGTTAAAGAAATTTTTGTATATCATAAGGAATTGCAAGAGCATGGGGAATTTGCTTGCAGGGAGACAACCAGGAATTCTTCTTGTAGAGAGAAGGTCTCTCAGCTTTTATACCTGCTGCCTGTGCTGAGCTCAAACACCATTTAGGGAGCAACAGCAGAGGGGATGGAGTGTGCTCACTTCTTTCTGAATTTCCAGTGATTTCTGTGCCTTTCTAGGTTGCAGTCAAGCAATCTGAATCACAGAACTCCTGAGCCTGTCAGGACATTTACCAGCAGATGGTCCACAGAGCTTGGGGCTCATGATTACTTTCTGAGCTTTCTCAGGGATAAAGAGAATTTTGTGTAACTTTGGGATGAGCTGAGCTGCTCCTGGCATTTGTAGATTCATATCTATTTCATGGTCTGGAGTTTCTGCTGAACTAGGGGACATGCTTATTGGGAATGCAAGTGTTCATTAGTTGGAAATCTTGAACCCAAGTGATTGCAGATTGTGAGGGAACAGAACTGATGTGTGAATTGTCAGCAAATAAATTCGTGTGCCACAACTACAGCATGCATTTGAGTAACTTTCTAAATATGCTGCATTACTTCATTTTATTGGCCAGCTACATAGGTCTAAATTGCATTTTATTTCTGACTTCCCAGGTTGTGGTGGGAGACAAAGTTGTTCTCATGCCAGTCAATGCAGGACAGCCTCTGCATGCCAGCAACATTGAGCTTCTAGATAACCCTGGCTGCAAAGAGGTGAGTTCAGGAGGGGTAACTGCTGATCTGAGATGGTTATAGAAAGGCTGAGGGAATTGGGATTATTCAGCCTGGAGAACAGAAGGTTTTGGGGTGACCTCATTGTGGCCTTCCAATGCCAAAATAGAGTCCAAAGGAAAGATGGAGAGAGACTCTTGACAAAGGCCTGGAGTAACAGGACAATGGGGAATGGCTTCACACTGACAGAAGGAAGGTTTAGATTGGATATTAGAAAGAAATTTCTCTCTGTGAGGGTGCTGAGGCCCTGGCACAGTGTTGTAGGTACACGGTGTGTGGTAACTGGGAGTGGGGCTGGGGCTGAGCCTCATCCCCAGTGGGCCCAGCTGTGCAGGACAGGTGAATGATATTGAAGGTAATGAGCCATGGAGTGCCCAGGTGCACTGACCAACCACCAAAGGGAGCAGAGGGCACACAGGTGCAATGCATGTAAGATAAAGAGTATAAGAGATTGTACTGTAGAACAATAAGGGGCTGCAGATCCTTGAAGCCTGCTTTGGTGTTGGTTGCATCTCTGCTGTCCTGACAGCAGAGGTTGCTCAGAGCTGCTGTGGCTGCCCCTGGATCCCTGGCAGTGTCCAAGGCCAGGCTGGATGTGGCTCTGAGCAAGCTGGGATAGTGGAAGGTGTCCCTGTCCATGGCAGGGGCTTGGAAGTGGATGATCTTTACATCCCTTCCAACCCAGACCATTCTGTGACATACTGTTTTTTACTGGTAACCAGAACCCACCGTGAGCCCACAATAGGCTCAAAGCCAGCCTTAAAAACTGGTCCCTACTTAGCCTCAAAAACCCAAGATTAAATATTCTCACTGCAGTTATGTCCTAGCACTGAAAACTCTGTGAGGTTTCCTTGAGTATCTCAAACTCTGACTGATATGAGAATAAATCCTCATTCAGCATTCCTTTGGGAATGTTCTTGGTAGGCTGTCAGTAAATAGAGCATCATTTCCCCACCCAGTCTTCTCCAATATTACAATCATTAACACTTGAGAGCTTCAAGACCAGTGTTAAGAACTGTACAGATACATAGCTAAGCCATGTCCCCTGCCACCCTAGATGTGGTGTGGTCTCCCAGAAGAATGGAATGTCTCAAAAAAGCCCCCATCCCCATATACTATAATTGGATTTTCTTTTCTCTAAAGGTAAATGCTGTCAACTGTAACACAAGCTGGAAAATAACACTGTTCATGAAATTCAGCAGTTACCGAGATGATGTACTGAAAGGAGTAAGTATGATTTTTATGTTGTTTTTTGAATCCAAAAAGTCTTACTGTATTTGTCTGTAAAGAAATATTACCTGGTGAATAAAAGAAGAAATAAGGACTTTATGGACATGTTCAAAGTGGTATTTCAGGCTTATCGATGACAATAATTGTAATAAGACAATGTAGCTTTACATGCTGAGGTATTGCACAGTTCCATGCCTGTAGATAAACCTGAGGTAATTTACATTTTCATTTTAAAGATAAGGTTAATTTGTCCTCCCATGTACCTTAATAAATCATTATCAATGGCTATTTTTTTCAACAGGTGTCAAGGTACCAGTAATTTTTGAGGAAGAATTTGAAAGGAAAAGTGTTATATTTGTGTAGACCCATTTAAGGATAGTGTTTCAAGTCTTGGGGAGAGGCAGGAGGAAACAAAAATTTTTCCAGCAGAAGAAATAGAGAGTGGGCGTTGGTGTTGATTGCAGTGTAAAAGTGATAAGATAATACAAGGTTAGAAAAATCTCTTCACTTCCCTTAAATAGTAAGAGAGATTAGAAATGAAAAAATCAATTTGGTAAAGTTAACTAGAATTAAAAATCACCTTTAGATTAATTTTTGCCCACTCTTCATTGTGGTGCTTTCCCAAAAGGCCATGGGTCTCCTGCAGGACTGAATTATCCCATCTGATTTCCAGACTTGCTACTAAGATTGAATGCTCTTCACTTGCTACCTGCTCCAGCAAAAGGAAGCTCAGAAATATTTTCTTCCTATCAGCTCTCCTGACATCACTGGAGCTGTTACAAATAGAAAATTAGTCTGGAGTCTTTGCCTACCATTTAACAGTGCTTCTTTTTCATATTTCTTTAGGGGGATGTTGTGAGGCTGTTTCATGCAGAGCAAGAGAAGTTTCTGACCTGTGATGAATATGAGAAGAAACAACACATTTTCCTCCGCACTACGTTACGTCAGTCAGCCACGTCTGCAACGAGTTCTAAAGCACTCTGGGAAATAGAGGTATTTTTTTTCTTCTTTTTATAAATATTTTAGGACCTGAAGGCCAGGGCTCAGTAAAAAAACCTCAGCACAACATGAGTCATTCAGAGGCTCCTGATATCATCACACACCTCCCTGTAACTATTATTATTTCATGAAGCAGTTTCTGTAGGATGAACCCTGACAAGCTGCTTTATTGCTCTGTGTGTGTGGAGAGAGGAGGCTTTCTTACTATATTTGCCTGCACTAAAATGAGGAGGAGTCAAATTTCAAATTCAGACTTGACGTAAATGGTGTGATTTTATCAAAGCCAATTAAAGGATACTCACCTCTCCTGAGTTTTGAGTGTTTACGTTTAACTTCATGTGCAGTATAAGAAATGGCAATCCATGGCTGACAGGAAATCCCCCAAACATCACACAGCACATCAACATTTGTTTAAAGTTAACCTGAATAAAGATGGTCTTGTGAATGGAGATGATTTTGAGAAGGGAACTAGCAAACATTTTTGTTCAGCTAAGAAACATAGGAAATTGGTAGGTCTCAAATCCTTGCTATGACAATATGTAACTCCTATACCCAAAAGCTCTTGTGTGGTGACCAAATTTTGTGCATTTAGAACAGTCTTCAGAAAAACAGTGGATTTTTATCTGGGTGAGGATTGTCTGGACTTACTGGAGATTACTTCTTGAAGGAGACAGACACTGCTACATTTGAAGAAAGCAAATGACCTTCAGCTCAGTCAAGGGATAAAAGAAATAACCTGTGGTATTTCAGATAATATGAGGCTATATCACTTGAATGAAAATTTTTCAGAAGCTCCTAGTATTGACAAAAATAGAGCTGGTATAATTGGCAAAATAATGTATGATGGTTTGAATTTTGCTTTTAAGTAGTGCCTAGTAGTGTGGAATAGCTCTCCTTACTTTCTTGAGCTGCAGATTCACACCATGTCACTTAAAAGCAAAATTTAGCTCATGTTTGCAGGGAATAGATTAATGAAAGCTCAGAAAGTAATAGAAGGAGTATTTCCTGGCACTTGGCAGAAAGTAAATGTAAGTAGTTATCTGTGGTGAGCTTCACATAAGCACAGAATTCCTGTCTTTGGCAGGCTGTACTGATGTTGCTTGCATATTTTTATTAGGAGTGAACTGCGGGAAATATCAGTGACCTGAGGTATGATCTTGAAGAGTAGGATTAAAATCTAAATTCTTCTTTCAGGTTGTCCACCATGACCCTTGCCGGGGAGGGGCAGGACAGTGGAATAGCTTGTTTCGATTTAAGCATTTGGCAACTGGAAACTACTTGGCTGCAGAGGTAAGAATGCCAGTTAAACAAGTGTTTGTGTGCTGCCTATCCAAGTCCTGCTGGTTCAGAACTGCTGGAGCAGGTGGGTCTGCAGTGTAGATCTTCACAAAGATCCCACCTGGCCCCCTGCCAGGGTCAGACTTTATTGCTGCACCCAGGGATTGCCAGGCAAACACTGCTGTTAAATATCCACCATGCTTATACTGAAAACCCTTGGGTTCATTTATCTCTCTGCTCCTGTTTGCCCTTGAATTTTGGAGTGGTGTTGTGACTCTGTATTGGTGTCAAGCGAGTTCATTGTGATTATATAGGCTGCAGGGTTCTGCTGTTGAACTCCTGTCTTTTGACTAAAATTTGAATTAAAACAAAAAAGATCTGAGGAAGTCTCTGCCCCTTCTGATGGAATGGAAGGTCCCAGAGGAGAAAGAAGTTCTTGCAACTTGTCTGGTTCCTATCTGGTACTTTGTATTAAGGCAAAAGAGTATTGTGACTCCCCAAAAGAGAAGCTTAATATATTTTAAGACTCCTTAAAAATAAAGTATGGCTCTTGACAAACTGGAATACAGCAGATAATACCAATTGTATGAAATGGTGCAATCTTGGATATTTTAATGGTTGCAAGAAGCTGTGAACTTTGAGTCATATCTAATCCATATTAACACAGGACTGTCTACAGATTTTATCAATGGAGTTAAAAGTAGGGTTTTTTTCCACTGATTTAGTTAGGATTGTTTATTTTAACTTATGCTTTGAAGTCTGAGTGCAAAAATTAACTGCAAGAAGAAAGTTATAAATCACTATATGTTAGGAAACTCCTGAAAAAGGACTTGCTGGAGTTAGATTTACTGCAGTGCAACTTCTGTATGCAGACAACTCCTTAGTATTCCCAGGGTGCTGCTTTTGTGTTCCAGCTCCTCTAACAGCCTGCGCTGAATTCAGAGGAAGAACAAACAGGAGCTATCAAACATTCATTTATTCCTAATTATGTCAAGGCCACTATCAAAACATAAACAGTGGACTGCTAATAATAGCTAATAATAGCTCATTTTCAAGAGGCAACCAGTACTCCCACCTGAGAATGGGAGTATTTTTCTTTCTGCTTACAGTGAGGGATGCTCCTAGTAGGAAGATTTTGCTAGCTGGGCTGATGGAGAGTCAGGAAAAGCATTGATGGGCTTCCTTTTTTTGCACCAGGGGATCTGTCTGGCAGATTTTTAGGTGAAAAATATTCAGGTGAAGAGGTGCCATGGTGCACTCAATGTCAGACCTGAGCTTAGGTCCTTTCTACCTGCCCCATCAGGCAGACTTGTAATATGGAGAATACAATTAGCAACAGTGGAGTGAGAGCTGGAAGTGCTTTTGGGTTGAACAGAGGTGATCTGTTGGGACTGGAGACCTGCATTAGTGACTGGAGATCTGCATTGGTGTGTCGGTGAGGTGTAAAATACCAGTGGTGGAGATATTAAATGTACTGCTGTAATAAAACCCTGTGAACTGTATTTTGCACAGTTCATATGTCAGGCACAGCACACCAGCCAGCCAGACACATCCAGGATTTATGAACAGGCAGGCAGACACCTCGTGTGCGTGACCTAACTTTAAATCAATTGGGCAAAGCCTATGAACACTTATCTGTGCTCTGGCAGCACAGGGAAATTACTCATGGTATGGATTATCAACAGCGTCACACATTGCCATGACCTGATTTTGTTTAAGCCTCCTTGATAAAGGTATCTAGAGTGGAATAAAAAGTACAAACATGAGAAGAAAACTTAGAAATCTTTTAAGCATTCTCTTGTTGGCTAATGATGCAATTTCTGTCACGATTTGAGCTGTTGTAAATCAGAATACATCACTGTTTATAATTGTGTTTTTTCTTACTTCATGCTCCCTTAAATCAGCTTGATGTGTGCCATGCAGGCTTCTGCAGGGGAGTCTTGCATGGGGCAGCTCTCAGACAAGGAGCAGAAGTGTCCTTCACCTGGGTGCCTCCCTTTTCTCCTCTCCTACCTTGTGTGAGCAGCCTGTGCTTCTCTTTTCCTTGGAGTCATTCAGTGCCAGAAGTAACTGGTCAGTTGAGTCTGGGATTGGTGGCTCACTACTGAGCCTTGTTGTGAAGGGGTGCCCCTGCAGTTTGTTAAGGCTGGGGGATGATCTGGGGACTAAGAAAATTGAAGATGCTTGCCTCAGAGAACGAAGGAGTTTAAAGCTGATAAAGGTGTTTTGATACTACAGTAAGCAAATTAATAAAAAGTGAGGTAATATTGTTGTTCACTAAAAAAAAACAACATAGGTGAGTACTTGTAAATCTAATTGTTATAAACTTGAGAGGATTAAGTCAGTATGTGTAAATCCTAAGTTCCATGTTCCTTAGAAGTGTACAATCAGTTGTCCAAATTTGTTGCCTTTCGAAGACCTCTGATATCTCTGACTTCTGACACAGTCTCAAGTAATAGTATTTTCTTTAATCCTCTTTCCACTTATTTAGCCTAATTTTAATTACTGTGCTTTGAAGTTCTCTGAGACCTACTAGTACCTTAGAACAGCTTAGATCTTTCTCCCAGTCTCTGGGCTGAAGGTGAGCCACCCTCAAAGACCCACTACTGAAGGAGTCACAGTGGGAGACACTTGGTGATTCCACACACCTGCATTGCCATTCCTCTGCTGCTCTGTGCACCTTGGATCACTCAGTGTCTCTGTGTGTGCTCTCACACAAGCACTTAAGACACAGGAAGAATATACTGAAGAGAGGTGTTTGATGTTTGATGATAATATTTGGGACATTGGAAATCTGGGTACTTGGTAATGATGTCTGACATTAGGAAACCTTAAACCAACAGGCTTAGACATTGCCAAAAAAGTGAAACCACATAGTTGGCTGAAAAATTGGAAAGAGAAATTGTCTTCTTTGGAGACAGCAGGAGTTCTGCTGTTAGTGTCATAAGGGCTTGTTTTCACCCAAAAGAGCTGAGCTAAATCTTCAGCAGGAGATTTAGGCACTAAGCCACCAGCTAAGATCCAGGCTGCTGAGTTTCATTCTCAGAACAGAGTTTTATTCCCATCTTCACACAGTCAGCAGTCTTTTAGAAAAAGTTCTGCTGAAGACCCTTTTTATAGCTCTAGTTACAGGAAAATGACCCAAGTTATTTTGAAGCTTTACATTTATAAAGAGAGGCTGTAAGGTTAGGTGAAAATTGGATGTTTCAAAGTAACAAAAATTTTCCCAAAAGTCTTTTCAGTGCATGTAGCTCATGTAGAAGGCACCCGAAGCTATCTGTGTGTGTGTGTGGGAGTGAGCTGCAGTTTGCTTGAATAGCTTTGCAGATGCTTGAATAGCTTTGCAGGTTGGGACCACACAGCTGTGCCTTTCTCATGAACACACATAACCTTTTCAATATTCTAAATTGCCAAGATAAAAGTCTCTTTGAACTGAGTATCAGCTTATCAATTGTGCTGAACCAAAACATGCGCTTTTAATATTGTTTTCCACATGTATGGCAGCTCTGGTTCTGTGATTTCTAAACTGGGCAATTCATACTGAAACTATAAACACTTGTTTTATGAGGCTGTTAAACTGATACGTGTGCCCACACACAAGAAATGCAGGATAAGTCTGTTATTTCATATTCAGCTTCTCAGATGTGGCTAAAATAATTACAAAATATAGCTGCATCTATCCAATCCCATCTTGGTCTCAGATATTCCAGAAGACAATAGATAAGCCACAGAACATTGCTTGTGAAACCTTGTGAGCATGTACATAATCACTGTGCAGAATTTGTAAGAAAAAAAAAAAATCTGTGTTAATTCTGTTTTACTTAGCTGAAGAGATTAAGTATGAGATACCTTGACCAAAATATGGCAGTAAATCTAGTGAGGTCTTTAACATCAAATTAGCTCTACTAAACTCAGTGAATTAAGGCAGGTAAAATGGCAGCCTGAATGTTCGTATTTTATGCTTCTCCAGAACTGTGGCCATAAGCAATTACTGCTGTGGAAAACTTCTTTGGCTTTCTTATAGAACTCTCCTTCCTCTCTCTGTAAGAGTGCAAGGGCAGGGTTTAAGCTGTAAAATGTATCAACTCTGATTAGAGTTTTGTTCTAAACCCTGTTCTTAAAATTCTGCCTGAAACACCCTTCCAGCTTTAGGAGTATTTTAGCACTAAATACTCTTTTGAAGGTGGGAATGATTGACTCCAGTTGGGCTGAGCAGCACAGGGTTACACACACATGAGATTAAATGACAATTAGATGAATATTAATTGAGCAGGAAGTCCAGTCCAATTTGCAAGGCTGTAGTTCAGTGGTGGAGCACTGCAAGGGCAACACAGGCTTCAGAAATGTCCTTTTTCCTCAGGTATTGGATTGTGCAGACACGAAGTGCTGTCCCTGAGATGGTGTTGGCATGGAATCCAGGACACAGGGAAGAGGGAGTAGTCTGTGCTGGAACAGGGTCACTGAGCTAGGGCACCAGAGCAGAGTGCTTTGGGTTAACAGGGACTGCTGAAGCTTTGCAGGACTGTCAGCTGATTTTCACCACATCGTGGTGTAAACCACATGCTGAGAACTCTTGGATCAATGGTCAGTAGAAGTAACTCATATTTCTCTTGTCTTTCTTGAATAAATTTCTTCCCATATTACCTCACTCTACTTTTCAGTCAAAATTGCCTCAAACTGCCCCTTTCTTTTCAGAGAAGCTTACGTACATCATTCCGTTTAAATTGAGAATAGCTGTTAAATTTTGCTTTTACAGTCCCTAGCAGCAGCTTGGAACTAGAGGATCTTTAAGATCTCTTCCAACCCAAACCATTTTCTGATTCTGTGATTAAAAATATTAGCCTGCCATTTTATAGCATGTTATATATTGTTATGGCATGCATTTATGCAGATGGACAGGGCCATACCCTTCATAATAAATTTAAGCCTGTTGTAATAATCACTTGATTTGGATCATAGTGGAGATAGCTGATACATGCTCAAGTTAACACTGAGAGAAAATAATAATCTCCTGCCTTCTGAATAGTAAAGATTGTTACAAGAATCCTACAAGAATAGAAAACAAAACATGTAATGAGATTTCAAGAAAGATTACATAATTGTATGGGTAATAGTATACTCAGCATTAGCTATGATAAAAGTAATGTAAAAGGCAAATCAGTTCTTAAACTTGAGGCTATAAACCAGGCTTAAACTCCTGGAACCCTGAAGAAACTCTCTCTCTAGTTTTATGGCCTTCCACTTCCTTAAACTGCTGGAAAATTGAGTCCTGCATAGGATGTTTTATTAAGGCATCTGATATTGATTATTTGAAGTCTATAATTTAGGCCTTTTGCTATCCACTTGTTGGAAATTGGATTACTGATAGAGATGTTTTATTTGGGAAGTAACAATGGAACCACAGCTTGCCAGTATCATTTTATTTTCTTTTTTGGGTGACATGGAAGCAAACCTTTGCAGAAGGACTTGTTTGTGCCCTGGTCAGGCAGAGAGGGAGAACACAATTGTTATGTTAAATGCTCTGCGGTTCCTTCTGCCTTCAGAAGACTGAGGCAACTAACAAATGAAATAAAATAACAATGGTCTTGTTTAACTGAGATATGAGCTACCTTTTGCTCAGGGAACAGTTTGTAAACCAGAGAAGATGCCAGGAGATGGCAGCATCTACCAAGGCCTTCACACATATCCTCACAGATTTCATTCCTTGGTGCTATGGGACCTCTTGAGCTGGAGATTGCTTCAAAATCTCACTTTGGGGCTGTTCTTTCCCAGCATCTCTTGATTAAATTTTAGCCCAGCATTGAGATTATTTTCTGTCTGTTTGGCTCTGTGATTAAACAGTCTCATTAGAACAAGGGTTTGCCAAGGTGACAGGGTAAACTCAGCCCTGGAAGCCTTATTTCAGTTTTTCACTGTCTTGTAGGAGTGTGGGTTTGGTCTAAAGCTCGGTAAAGAGTGAAAGATATTTTACAGCTATGCATGAAGAGATGGAAGAGATCCAGAGGAGGAGGATGGATTACTGATTTACAGAGCCAGCCTGACCTGTTCTGCAGACTTGGATATGGCTTTTTAAAGTGACAGATCTAGAGGTCCATTTAGCTAAACCCAGAACTAGATTTCTCCAAGGTTTTTAAGAATCTAGAATGCGGCTAAATTTTTTGGTCTGACTTGTCTTGACTTTGGTGGAATCTGTCAGTGTGCTAATACTTTCATAAACTGGGATCTCAGAGGAAAGTTTTTTCCCCCAGCCAACTCATTTGCAATTGTGACTTGTAAGAGAGTTTTGGTCTTGCCTGAAGCTGGCTGCACTGGGGCCATGTTTGTTCATATACAAGCTTTAGAAGTGAGGAAGTATGAAGATATTAATGCAGCATTTATTCTCATTTAGTCATTACAAGGCCTAATTATGTTATTAAAAATACATCCTGTGTTTTGATGTCTTCCAAAATAGCAAATATAGACATGTGGTCTGTTCTTAAGTGCATTAATTTTGTTTATTTTTTTCAAGATCACTTGAGAAGATTTTATTCAATTATATTTGTGCATCTTTATTTGTGATGGTTGATGGAGGTATCCAAGCCTTCCTTTCTTTGGGTTGGTGGTGTGGTTTTTGTTTTGTTTTGTTTTTTTGTGGTTTTTTTTGTTTGTTTGTTTGTTTTTTTGGTGTTTTTTGTTGGGTTTTTTTTGGGTTTTTGTGTGCCTGTGGTTTTGGTTTTTTTAACAGTAGAAATGTCAGTCATGTCTAACTCAATCATCCTTAGTTACTCCTGTGAGGACCACTGAAAGGCATAATGGTTTCAGGTTAGCACTGGTTTCAGGTTCTCTGCCCTTATTCCCTGTAGAAGAAATGGAATTTCCGACTTAGCACTCATAACACTCCAGCTGATGCTGCTTGTGTGAGACCTTTAAATCTGTGCTGATTTAGGCATGGCAAAAAGCTGGCGTGCCATTGCTTGCACAGCAGCTGGAAATACCATCAAGGTGATCTTTCTTCTGGTGATGAGGGTGAAAAATCAGGACAGGAAGGTGTTGAGGCTGCTTCTCATTCCTGTTTTTGACTAGCAGGGGGGGCTGGAGCAGACAGGTTCAGCTTTCCCAGTGCTCCCTGGAAACTTGTCTGATCTGCTAAGACATGGCTCGTGAGGAAAATACAATCCTGAAGGAAAAGGCCTTTTAAGATTTTTAAATGATGATCACATGATAATTATCAGGAGCTCTGTGCCGATGCTGAGGAGGAGTTGGAGTTTATCGAGGTAGAGTCGTAGCCAGTCTTTGGCAAGTTAATAAGATAGCAAAAGTCCTTTGAATGCCACTGAAAGTCTTTGAAATTGTGCAAAAGTCCTTTGGATTTATCGAAAGCTAATCAGTGTGACATTAACAAAGAACAAAGCAAGCCTAATGAAGATGAAAGATTTGAAAAGGGGATTATTTTTCCTTTGTCCTGGCTTTTCTTCTCTGAAACACTTGCCCTTGTTGGCTGGGTAACAGGCTGTGTGTTAACAGGCTGGTTATCAAATTGAAATGGGGACTGTTTGAGTGTGTTGAATTAGAGCCTTTTATTCTTTGTCTGTCAGGGTTTCCTTCATAAATGCATGTTTTAATCAAGTCTTTAAAATGCTCATTTCTAATTCTTCCTCTGGCAAGATACTTTAAATATCCTTTACCTAGTCAACAAAATTTGATTAAAATCAGCATGGGTGTTTCTTTCCCCAAACTCCTCTCTCTCCTTCTTAATTGAATGTCCAAAAATAGTCTGTTGGGATACTTTCCATGCATTCCTCCAAGAAAACAACATTCAGTAGAAATGTGGGGTTTCAAACTTCTTGGATTGTAAAGGATATCTGATTATATGTGAAGATGCAAAAGTAAAATTAAAGCCAGGAATAACTTATGAGATGATCTGGACAATAGTAGAACCCCAGGAAATTATGCACTGTAGACTTGTGAGGTTTGAAAACTTTAAGGTACAACTTTGAGTAGCTTAAATCAGTAGAGATGACAGAGCCTGGAACTTCTGGTGCTCAATCTAGTGGAATCCCTCTCAGGATTAGTGGGTCAGTGGCATTCTCTGAGCACCAAATACCAGAAGTAGCACATAAACACACAGAGATGAAAGTTGCCTTCCTGCTATGCAGATTTTATAGATTTTGTAAAGTCACTAGATGAAAAGTCAGGAATGAGATTTCTTGCCTGTCCACCTGGTTTTAACCAGAAATAAAGACTTTGTCTCTACCTCAGTTCTCTATGTGTAAAAGCTGACTTCTGAGTTTGACATACATACTTTCTCCTGGGGGCCTTCTGCTGCTCCCACAGGATGAGGATGTTGTTGTATGTGTGCATTCAGACATCTAATCTTTACACATACCACTATGTACTAAGGCTGAGCCTGAAATCTGTCCAAGAGACACCAATTTTTATACTCAGGAGGACTACCTGCAGCACTGACCTTGACCTTCAGGCTCTCTCAGATGCCCTGTGTGGACCACAATTTGGGAATTTGGCTTCTTGCAGAGGAGTGCAAGTAAATGCTATTTAAATGTAGATTTAAAAGAAGGTATTGCCTTCTCTGTAGTTGCAAATCTGTCTCTAAACTCCAGAACTGTCAATGAAAAACTCTTTTTGTGGTACCTTTTTCTTTCCTGTTCTTGGTAAGGTATAAAATGACTGTACCTGAGTTTGTTGAAAAACAAGCAGCAGTGGATTAGAATTTCTGCATTATTTTTTACTGGAAAAGAAGCTGATGGAGATATACTCTAAATATATATATATATATATATATGTAAAATAAAGTTATTACAATAATAATTTATACAAATACACTTGCTTAAGCTTTGTAGTTTGCAGTTCTTCTTGTTCTTGGTGCATATTGGCTGCATGCACCTTCCAGTGGCAATTTGCAGGAATATTTACTGCTGTATTTTAGGTACAATTCAGTAAACTGAAATTTCAAGACACAAAAAAAACTTAAAAAGTGTTGAGCTTTATTGAGGCCTGTTTTGGCATAGCATTCTTACTTTCTAAACACCTGCAGAAAATTTTACTTGATTTTATTTGTAGTGAGATAAAAATATTAACGTTGTTCTTTCCAAGGCTTCTTTTGTTTTGGCAATTTGTTGAAGAATGTGGAAGTGATCTTGCATCAATCAGAAAAAGCAATAGGTGTTGGAATGCTGAGACTGTCACTGTGTCCTTAGGTCATTCTGGGCTGGGATATTGAAAGGGACTCAGAAGAGGTATAATATGACACACAACACTAGATGATTTATGCCCTTTCTACTTGGAGAATGTAGCATGGGATAATAGCTACTGGTCTGTTTTTCAGAAACCCTCAGCACCAACAATCTCAGTTGAAATGAAAATGAAAGTGGCAACTGCTGACCAGAGCTGAAAATGGGGCCATGGATGTCAGCCTGAAAACTGAGTTCCATCATGTTTACGGTTTAATGTCAGCATGTCAAAGCTTTCTCTAAACAACATATTTTTGGTTTTATTATTTCTGTAACAGCAGGGCAAGAAAAAGTATCATTAAGGAAGTACTGGATTTCTGACCTGACCTTTCTGTCTCCATCACCCTAAGTCCACAAGTGGCCTGTTTTAGAAATTTGAGGGTAGTATGTTCAGTCAATTTTCAAGAAGGCAGGAAGTGTCAACGGCAGGAGATTCTCCTAATTTGTCCTGTTACTGTTATAAATACCTGTATCTATTTTAATCACCATTATGTTGAAAGTAAACAGCTGAAGGATATCAGAATTCAGTTTGTACTGGGTAGACAACTTTATTCAACTCGAATCCTTCAGTGAAAACCTGTAGGATCAAGTCCTCAGTGCCAAGTTCTCTGTGCTGGCTCTAGTGACAGGACTTTCTTGCTTGCTTGCTACCAGCAATATCTGAAGGTAGCATAGAAATTCAGCCTTCCTGTACCTCCTCTGCACCTTTGCTGGAAGTCCACGGTGCATAGCTGGGACTGAGGGCACTGCCTGCTAATTTTGTCTCTTCTTGATGGGGGACCAAAGGCAAGAGCTCAGCTTGGCTGCTAAAATTGGGACACCAGGATTATTTTAAGGTGTCAGGTGAACAAATGTCATGCTGAAGGAACTGTGTGGAAGCTTAAGAAGGAACCAAAGCTATGAGAAGACAGTTACATATGCGTATAAGTTCTAGATTTTTGGTGCTCATCTCTTCATTCTTGTTGCTGTATAGCAGTAGCAAGAGGGACTTGGGGTTGGGAGACTGTGACAATGTCAGGGAGGAGCAAAATGCAAGATTTGAGACAGGTGTCAGCACAGGGAGGAGAGCAAGGTCTCTAAATTAGGTTTGTAATGGTAACATAGTGGCTAATACAAAAAATGAAATGGAGACAGAATAAACCCTTGGTCATTTCTGTGTTAGCACATCAAGTTGTGACACACGGGGAAGGTATTTTCAGCCATTTGACAAAGATTTGAAAGTTTTCCTCCTTTCTTCAGGCTCATGTCATGGAGAGGAGCAGGCATTTTGAGGGGTTAAAGAGATAGAAATGATTGTTTTTTAATAGAAGGGTTATCAAGGTAACAAAATCTCTTCACAGCAGTTGTCTGTGTAATGTTAGATGTATGATAATGGGATATTGAAAAGTTCCACTGGGACTTGTGCATCTTGCCCTGTGCAATTCTCTTCAGACTCTTTCACACTGGTAATGCCAAATTCAAGCCAAGAAAATGACAGTTCTCATGTGTAAGATGCATACAACCTGTAATTACCTAAGAACAAAATTGTCTTATATAGTTTATAATCTTACTTCAGTGTTTTCAGCATATCCTGTGTCAGGGAATGTTGGTAAATTTTACACAAAATTGTTTCTTCGTGTAAATCAAATCGTGAAAGGTTTCATGTGCAGCCAGTGTGTGGGTGTGTGTGTTTTTGTTTATTTGTGAATATGTCTGCCTACATAATCCCCCATCTTATAGGCTACATATTTCCCTTGTCAAAAGTATGATATTAAACAGCTTTTAAATAGTAATGCTTCAAATATATTATTGTATAGCATCTTTCATCCAAGCTTGTCATGGTACCTTTAGTATTAATTAATGCCTGATATGACATAGAAAATTTTATCCCTGTTAATGATGGTTAAACAGAACTAGAGTGTAATGAATTAATTTTCTCTAGTGGCATTGTCACTCCTGTTTCAAAGATATGTTAATTATGAGTTCACTGTCTTCTCCTGTAAAATCTCAGTAGACATAGAAAATGTTATTTTTTTTATCTCAACCTATCTGCCCAGGGTCAATCCTACAAGTGACAGTGTGTGCATGTGTGTGGGTGACTGTAACTGGCTGCATTTAAAATAGTAACTGTCCTTTCTTCATCATCCTTTTTGGGTTTGGTTATTTGAGATTCCTCTTGAGTTAACAAGCTTGATTGCAAGATGCTCTTTCTAGAGGTGAAGATATGGCCAGCTAAGTCAGCTAGAAATTGAAGCAGTAAGTCTTTTACTCTTACACTGCTTCTAAAACTCCACTCTCCTTTTGCAGGGTGGAAACATAACAGAGAACTGAACCAAACCCTCTTTCCCAGTTATGAAATGTCTGAAAGCTATCGAGATAGTATTTGACTTCTTTTCTTTTCCAGCTTAACCCACACTACCCAGAAGGTAATAATGAAGGAAAAGCTTTGGTAAGTGGAATTTATATGTTGCATATAATCTGGGGAATGCTGTATCCTTAACCCAGCACATCCTGACATATGGAAGCTCTTTATAGCTTTCCTTTTCCTTATTGTTCCAGCTGCTGGGATTGTTTTCCATATCCTGTGCAAGGTAGGATGCATCTCAGAACTGGCAATTCAGAAAGTTTTCCCCCCGTGCAGAGGCAAATGATAAGAAACTTATTCAAATTCTGCATCAAAGTGGTATTAGTTGAAACTGTTGTGCTTGTTATCTGACTGCAGATATGAAATGTATTCATTCTTCTCAGCTCTGATGTGTTACTTCATGGCAAGGCCTTTGCCGGGTACAGCATCAGGAGCATTCTAGCTAATTCTGACTAATGAGACAAGGCCAGACATGGAGATTATAGTGTGTGAAGGAAGTGGAGTTAAAACCCTGGGGGAATCATCCTGTTACTAAATCAACAAATATTCCCAAAAAGACTCATTCCTCCATCAAATTCATGAGATTGCCTTGGAAAGGCTGAGATCTTCTTCAAAAAATTCAATTTAATTTCTTTCTGCTTGCCTTACGGGCTTTTGTTCTTTAAGAGGATACATTTTCAAATTTTTCTCTGCACAGGGAAGAAATTTTTCGTTTTTCATGACATAAACCCCAAGATTCTTACATAATCACATGCCTTGAGGACTGCAATTTTAATAAAGATGGAAACTTTCATAGGTGTTGGCAACATTGGTTTTCCATCTTCACTGATATTTCGCATTAGTGATGATATTGCAATAACAGCTAAGCTGTCCAGAGAAATGAGAATTCTCTCCTATGAAAGTAGAGAAGTTCCACCAGTGGTTTCTCTTTTGTATTGGAATGAAAATTGAGGCCTTTGGAGCTTTGGAATGGAAATCAAGATCAGTTCTAGAATTCCCCAGTGAGTAGGTATTAGGCCCTTGTCACTGAGAAGCCAATCCTATTGTACCACACCATACTTATTTATGGTGTAAGTTTTCCCTCTGTAGCCATTTCAGTTTATCTAAATAGTTAAATATTCTCTGGACTGGATAATGATAAAGGCAGAAGTGTAATCTAAGCACAAATGTTATAGGTGGCTTCACTATCAGTTTGGCTTATTCCTCCTGGGTATTGGTTTCAGCTAAAACCCCAGACCAGATAAGTCACATTAGAGAAATACTTCCAATAAAAAAAGTAATCAAAGCTGATTGATGATCAAAACTGATATCTCTGTGAAAATTTTAATTTGTGCAGTCAGCACTTTCCTATGAAAGATGTTTTGTGGAAGAACTTCTAGCCTTTTTTAGTGACACCTCCATGTAAATCGAAGCCTACAGGCTCCATAAGTGTGATAAAAATCCTTTTGGATCCTTCACCCCTTTATAATCTTGTTGGAAATGCCATGATTCAGCATGGCTATTTAAGCCTTCATTCTGCCCTGGAGCAACCCAAAATAGATACTTTACATCCCTGTGCAGGAATTTTTTATGTTACAATGATGCAGTGTATTGAATTGTCCCTCAAAAGTAAAAGAATCTTGTAATATTTGGAGTTCTCTGAGGGTCAGCTATGTCAGTCTTGTATCCAATAGCATATAACACACAGCTTTCCTTGCTCTGTGGTTATCATCTAGGGTTTCCTCTGCCTGGTCACTGCCTAACTGCCTCACAACAAAGGCATCTTCTTTTACATCCCTTGGAAAAATTAATCTTGAAATACTACCCATGAGGTAAATCTGGAGGGAGGAGGTTAAAGTGGACCTACCCCAGCAAAAATTGAAGAATGAGTAGCAGGGAAATGGGAGAAAAATAAATTAATCGTTGTGGCTGAAGGGCTGAACCTGTAGCCTGTGCCCTGGGGGCCAGGAAGGCCAATGGAATCCTGGGGTGCACTGGGAAGAGCAGTGCCAGCAGCTCAGGGGTGGCCGTGCCCCTCTGCCCAGATGTGTGCACATCTGCAGGGCTGTGCCCAGCTCTGGGCCCTCAGCACAGCGGGGCCATGGAGCTCCTGCAGCGGGGCAGGGGAGGCTGCAGAGATGATTGAGGGCCCGGAGCATCTCTGGCAGGGAAAGGCTGAGGGAGCCGGGGCTGTGCAGCTGGAGAGGAGCCCCAGCTGAGAGGGGCCCTCAGCCCTGGCTGTCCCTGGCTGCAGGGAGGGCTCCGAGCAGGGCCCGGCTCTGCTCTGGGGGCCCGGCAATGGCACCAGAGGCACGGGCAGGGACCGAGCCCAGGAGGTTCCACCTGGCCAGGAGGCACAACTTCTGTCCTGGGCAGTGACTGAGCCCTGAACAAATTGTTCAGTCCAGAGGGGGTATGGAGTCTCCTCACTGGGGATATCCCAGACCCCTCCAGACACAGTCCTGTGCTCTGGGATGGCCCTGCTGGAGCAGGGACATGGCTCCAACTGACCCACTGCGGTCCCTTCAGCCTGACCCATCCTGCGACTCTTTCTTTTCTCGGCTGGGCTGTTCTGTGAAGGGGTAGCAGCTCCTTCTCTGTTGTCTGGGTTTTAAATCAGCACTGCCATCTGTGCATTGTGTGCCAGTGCTGAACTGCCCAGCGTGTGCTGGGGCTGCCTGTGCGTGTTCACAGCCTGGCTTACAAGGCCTGATCCCACTTCCTCAGGCAACTGAATTTTGGGAAGCAGCAATGGAGAAGGGTTTTCCGTGATGCAGCAGTGGGCACAGACACCAAGATTCTGCCTAAGCACATCTTTTCTGCCTTGCCTTAAGTGACTCCAGATTTTGGTGCCAGAGAACATAAATATTACTGGAAGTCACCAGGACTTCTGTTCCCGTGCATTAAAGGTATGTTTGGACTGAGGTTCATTGCTTGTTTATGAGCTGCTTCCTGACAATCCATCAAATTGTCTTGTGGAACACTGCTTTTAATTCTGATAAAATTTGGCCTTACAATGAGTTGATTAATATTCACACATCTAAGCTCCAGAAGAATTTTTTAAAGTGGGGAGACCTTTTTGAGATTTAAGGGTCTTATCAAAAAAAGGGCTTCTCCATCTCTTAAAGTCTAGGAGATTGTAGTATATTATATAAAAAAAAAAAAGCAGTGCTCTGTGTTACAGCACCCACTAAACCCAAAATTGGTGGTTTTTATGCTGCAAATTACTATGCTTGTTCTAAGGAGAGAAATGTACAGCATCAAGAAGAATGCTACAAACATCAGGGAAACATCAGGAACAGCTGGGAACCTGGCATTTGTTAGTGCCTTTGTATTAAAGGCTGACTTTGGATGGGTACCTTATCTTCATTTGTCTGCATTTTCATGAGAAGACTAATTCTAACCAGTTCCAATCTGCCTTTTATTGTTGAGATTTTTGTTAGGATTGAGACTGGTGTGCACTTACTTATCTTGTAAAGAAGATGAGCATTTCTACCATGAGCTGCTAGGTGCAATTTGATGTATCTCCTTTGACTTGTTTATATATCTTTATGTATTCCCAACATTCTGCAATTCTAACTTTTCCTTCTTGCTGCCAACCCAGGAGATTTTTTTTTCTGATAAACACTGTAAATTTTTTTTTTCCCTGCCAGGAATGATCTTTATTGAATTATATATTTTATATGGGTGATGCAGTTTAAAGAAGTAGAATAGACAATCTGAAAAACATTGAAAAGAGAAAAGAAAAATCATCAGCTTAAAAATGGCAACTTACATAAAGCCAGTAGTCAAATCACTGGGGAAGATGGGGGAGCAGGGGAGACACGGATGCCGGCACATTATTATTATTCTGCTGTTGCACACGGGTCTGAATCAGCTCTGGAAATGCATACATTGTTTCTTACAGAATGTCTCTGGCTCCTAACAACAGGATTGCAACGTGATGTCTCTGCTAAAAATGCGATGACTCACAAATGAGTCAACAGTGAAGGTGCTACAGGAGGCTAACTGCTGTGCTGTCTGCCAGGGCTCCTAGCAGGCAGGAGCAAGGCTGGCCATTCATTTACTCCATTTTCTTCTCATAAAGAATTTTTAAAATAATCTAACCTATGGAGTTCTGCTCACGTTACTGCTCTGTGAAAATGCTGGTTTTGTAAGAGCCTCCTAAACTGGGTTAACGTGTTGAGATACCACATTGCTCTGGATTTAACAGGCATTTTCAGAACTCTGGGTGCTATTAAATTTAATTTCTGCTGAAATCTGTAGTGCAGCTTAATGTATTCATTCAGGAGCAGGGCATTATCCTTGTCTGTCTCTATGCCACAAGAGGTGTCTTCCCCAATTGGAATTGTAGATTGGGTTTCTAAAAGAAAAGGTATTTTAGGTCTGTCTCATGTTTTTGGATTGCTTTTTGCAATTGAAATGAAGGCCCTTCTGTAAGCAAAAGTCCACATAAATCTCTTGAATTTTAGGTATGATGCTCAATTGAGTTAAATAAGGAAGTTTTGGGATAGTAGCAATTAGTAGCAAATTCTGTCAGGAGCTGTGCAAAGGGTTATCTGCTGAGCTGTAAGTCTCAAGGAGAACAAATCTGTTTGGACCTGATTGTTTTGTCACTGATTCCAGCATGGGATTTGTCTCTCCTTACATTTGCCCTCCACATGGCAAGCAGTATGGTGGTGTTGTTTTTTCCTCTTTAAGCTTTTTTTAAAATCATCATGCACTGAAAAAAAGTGGTGGTAGCCTGGGAGTTAGACTTTTTTGTGGGCCTGGATCAGCATTTCCCCTTCTCACCAAAATGGTGGTTTTTCTCACTACCCAGGACTCTTTTTTTGAATGTTCAGCCTTTGCTTTTCTAGGTGGGTCCCACCTGGCTGTGTCGTGAGGGTTTACTCAGTTCCCCTTCCTGGGTGTGATTATTGAGCTTTGCTGCTGCAGAATCAGGCTGGGGGCTCACAGCCCTCTGTGCCAGTGCACACTGAGGTTTTCTCAGGCTGAAGGAGCTGACTCTGCTCTTTGTACCACTGATACTTACACTGGGTTGTTTGGAAGGGATGGGTCCAGCTCCTGCTGGGCAGGAGCAGAACTGAATGTGTGATCTCCTTGATCCTTGTGAGTGATTTAACCAGTGCACAAGAATGAGGTGATTGCACCTTCCTCACCTTGGATATGTATCTGATGTGACTTGTGACAGGCTATTGCTAGTTTGTTGTAGTTTGGGACAATCAAAGCTATATACATTTTCCTTCCAGGAATGTACTATTTGGTAATATTGTTTTATCCACATTTCTCTGTACTCCTGGCATGTAATTCACTTGAGGTTTTTTCCTTTTTTATTAAGTCTTGGAAGTGCTTTCCTTGGCTGCCACTGACCACATTGCCAACATCTCTGAAACTGTTCCATTGGCTTTCCCTCACACTGCTTTAACTTGAATTTTCTTCTCTCTGCGTTTGAGTTCCTTTGCAGTTCTTTTCTTCTTTTCTCTTAATTGAATCCAGTTTTGCTGGCTGCATCTGCTCATATGCCAGTTTCTACCTGAGCAAATGTCATCTTGTTTTCATCTGCTTAGGAATGCAGTGCTTCTCCTGAGCTATTGTCTAATTAATTTAAACTAGCCTAGTACTTTCACTTCTTTCCACATCCTCACATGGACTCATCTGCTGATTCAATAATGGCTGGGTTAAGTGCAGTTTCTGATGGCTGCTTACTAAATTTAATTTATCGTGAGAAGCTTTCTGTATGCCAAGTGTATGTGCATTGTCTCTCTCCCACACAGACATGTGCACGTGCACTGGGACATAAAATGAGCCATAAATACAAATCCATGTTTGTTCCTATGTAATGATAGCATTGCTGTCTCTCACGTACCCCTTGTATAAAACTTGTTTCCAGAGCTGTCAGGTTGGGGGTCACTTGTTATATATTTTTTTTTTTCCATGAGTAGTGCTTAACTCCCATAACCCAGGCTGAGTTGTGAGATTCAGATTCTGAAATAATGCTGTAAGGAAAGTTCTGAGGTTTGTGGGGGAGTTCAGCCTGGAACTGCTGTACAGCTCTTGTGCAGGTCTGATTTTGCTCAGCTAAGCTTGGCATTGCAGTTAGCTGTGTCGCAGGCGCTGTCTTGCCCTTTGAGTTGGAATTTCTTTTTAGGCTAGAAACCAGATCTTGCTCCTATGTCTGCCAGTTGCTAAGCCTGATTGGTGGGATTTAGGGTTGCTGAACTCCTTGCTTAGCTGGATCTATACAACTGTTGGGGTCACCAGGGAATGAACAGGGTTAGCCCCAGACTGCTGGGTGAATTTCTCCACAGAGCCAATGGTTGGTGTGAACTGCTGAAGCACAGGAGACCTGCCTCCTGCCAGCTCACCCACTTTGTATACTGATCATGGTGTTCTGTGATGGGGAATATCCCTTTGCCCAGTCTGGGTCAGGTGTCCTGTCCATGTTCCCTCCCAGTATGGTTTCGTATTTTGGTCTGTATTTTACTCAGAGCCCCAGGATAAAAAGAAAACCATGCAATTATGAAGTGTCCTGCCTTTTTGTCTACCAGCCATTTCAGTTTGGAAATTATAGTGAAGTGGGTAGTTTCTGGGAAACCTTAATTAGATTTCAGTGTAAGTTGTGGAAAATATCAAAAAGTTTGGCTGCTGTTCTAAACTATCCTGTACTACTCACCACTTTACAGACCTCTGGAATTTTCAACTGGATTTCCAGTTTTCTGTTTTGTTATGAAGTGTAGATAGTAGTTTTTCATTTTATATTAGACTCTGACTCACACCTGTTGAGCTCTCAGAAGGATTTTTTATTGTTTCTGTGCCTTTTCAGTTTGTGTCTCATCACAAGTATGTAAAACAAAATACGTATGGAAATCACAAAAGCAATTTGCTATTTTCTCAGTCCTTGCATATAGGTTAAATTTTTTGTGTATTTTTCTGTACTATGTTTGGGCATGAGATAAAAGAGGGTGTGGGGACTGCAAGATGAGTTTACTCTGGTGTGAGTCTTAGGAGATGGTTGTTCTTTGTTTTAGCAAGCTTTCCTCTCAAACACTTGTGGCAGTACTCTAGTGACTAGAGGAGCCTAACAAAAATTTCTTTCTGTATTTTTTCCTGCTCTCCATCCTTGATAGAAGTCATGGCATGGAAAGCGGGCATCTTGTAGGCTTGATAATGAAAAAATTGATGTTTTGGAAGGATTCAGAAAGTGCCTTGAAATGAGTTGATAACTAATCCTTTCTTCCATAATTTCACTCATCCTTGATTTTGTTGTTTACTTTCAATTGGCAATATGGATAATCAAAGCTTTGCCCTTGATTGTCCCTTACAGTTTGGTTTTAATCAAGCTATTAATGCAAACCAAGTACAGCCTTGCCTTTTACATTGTACAGCTCTTCCTTAGTGGTGTATTGTAAATCATTATAATAGCATTTCATGCTTCCAGGGTCGGATTTTTTTCTCTTTTGGCTTTCCTCATTCCTCTTCTCCTCTCCCTCTGTGATGTATTTTGTGTACATGAATGGCCCTGAGCTGCCAGTCTCTTAATTGGTGATCAGTCTTGTGTAAGATGTGTAACTCGGCACCCCAGAGGAGCAGCTTTTACTCACACCAGTAATTTTGTTGGTTGCTGTGTGGTTATGGGCACACAGACTCTGAATGACTCCATCAAGCTAAGAAATATTCTTAGGGAAGGTGGCATTTGGAGTCTGTAGGCAAAGATATGGAGGTGACTAAAGATGTGAGGATGGTGCTGCGGGGTCAGAAAATTCCCCTGTACTCTCAGCTGATGGTGGGAGGAAGATCCCACTGTAGCTCACGTGCCTTGGCTGAGTAACTCTGTCCCTCAAAGGGAGCCCCCTCACAGGGGGAAAAATCAGACCTGTGTTGGACCAGCCTTGGTGTTATCAGCCTGTGCTGAGACTTGTAATACAATCCAGCTAGGGCTTTGCTTGCCCCCCTTGCCATGACAAGCTGGTCCTGATGGAACAGATGGTCTGGCTCTTGCTGTTTGAAAGTGTTCACAGGACAAGAGGAAACAGCCTCAAGCTGCTCCAGAGGAGGTTCAGGTTGGGCATCAGGAATAATTTCTTCTTGGAAAGGTCTGACAGGCATTGGGAGGGGCTGCCCAGGGAGGTGATGGAATCCCCATCCCTGGAGGTATTCAGAAAACAACTGGACATGGCTCGAGTTTAGTTGACAAGTGGCAAGTTTAGTGACAAGGTGATCAAAGGCTGGACTTGATGATCTTGGAGGTCTTTTCCAACCTAAATGATTCTGTGATTCTCTCAAAGCATGCTGCTCTGATTCTACAACCTGAGAGGAAAAAGCCATCAAACTTACATAAAACTGCAATGGATTGAAGCACATCGCTTACTTTTAAAATCCCCTACTTGTCTAAAAAAAAAAATAAATCTAATATTCATTAATTCTCTTGTTTCAAACATGGCCCTTTCCAGACCAGCACTGTGTAGTTGTGTCAGGTGGGAGTGAGGGGTCTGCAACTACTGCAGATTTTTTGAAGTTGTAGGTGTCAAATAAAGCATATCCAGTGCTGCAATGCCTCTTTAGCTTGTGGCCTGCTGTTGTTCTAATGACTACCTGAGACGCCATGGAGCAAAGTGCATCCTTTGTGTTACTCCTGTTTGTTAAGCCAATCATGGTAGATTCTTGCTAGAAGGTACCAAAAAAAAAATCAGATGTATTACTTGTCTGCAAGGTAATTGAAGAATTTCTAATGGGCCCTGATGCAAGCAAATAACCCTTGTGCCTAATCAGCAGAGAGACGGCGACCTTCCTGCTTCAAAGAAGAAACGCCAGGCAGGGGAGAAGATTATGTATACTTTGGTCTCTGTGCCACATGGAAATGACATTGCATCTCTCTTTGAACTGGATGCCACCACCCTTCAGAGAGCTGATTGCCTGGTTCCAAGGTAAAAAAAAAAGAAAAAAGGGCAGAAAATAGTGCTGCACTGACAGGGTTTCTTCCTGGCATTATGCTGGTGAGTAAAGCGGGGAAAAAAGCAAACATGAGCAAGTATTATCCTTCTGTTAAAATTTGAGGAGTGTTCATGGATAAATAAGGGATGTATAAAACATGATACTGCTGCTGTGACTGGGTAAAATAATTATAAGGATAAAACAAGTGACACTTAGAGAGAGTCTGTGAAGAGAAAAAATAATGGTCTAAATATTGCACAGATCTGTGTGAGGATAGAATTGAGCTCTGTGCACTGTTTGAAAAAAAATGTAATTTTAATAGATTTAATTGAATTGTTCCCAACAAAATAATATGTGCGGTAAGCTGGGCTTCTGTTTCCCTGACAGATCATGATGCTACTGAGCACATTTTTATTCAAATGTATTCAGCAAGTGGCTTCTGGGTTTAATTGTCAATATTTGAAATTATAGCTGTGTAGCATAGCTGAGATTGGTTAGATAAGTCACACGGTGTTGGTTGTGACTGAATGGGCTTGCAGACTCTTGGGGCTGGTTGTTATGAGGGTGGATTTTAAAGCTGGGTACCCACAAATACTGATGTATGTGACTTTGAAGTGTGTTTGCTGTGCTAAGTTCTGCTAGATAATTTGCTTACTTGAATACTCAAAAGCCCATCAGCGTGAAAGCAAGACCGTGAATGGAGAATGGAGACCACAGTGAATATATTTCAAAAGTAAAATTCAGAGTTAAAATTGTAATTGATTTCTCAGCTCTGCTTTTTGATAATACCACAGATTATCATATGGAAAGAATTTAGAAGGATCTGATATCTGCTCTTTGTTCACTTGATTTTCAGTTGAGAACTGGTGCTGTAAATGCTTGCTCTGGAACAAGGGTTTGCAGATCATAATGATGAAGCTGTGAAACCACGGTCAGCTTTACTTTCTGGCTTTTGTGCTGTGACAGCTTAAAAGGATTCGTTATTCTGCAGGAAAAAAATAATAAAAAAATTGGGTTTATTCATGAAATGTATTTCTGTTCAGATGGGATTTTGTAACATCTTCCTTTTAGTTTTTTTTTTCCTTAAAGAATATTTTACTCCTAGATTTATGTAAATACTTAAACTCAGCATTCTGCACAATCCCAAGATGCTGGCTGTTCTTGTTGCAGCTCTGCTCTGGGTGAGAAGGAAGGAGTCAAGGTAAAGGGGTACTGCAGTGTCTTTTAGGTCCACCTCCCCTTTTTATTGCAGTGGCTGGCGTGGCTCCTGCTCTCCAGCCTCATGCCACAAGCAGATGTTGCAGAGCATCCCACTTGCCCACGTGGGCTCAGGACTGGTCCATCTCATCTTCTGTTTGCTCTGTCCCCTTCAGGAACTCCTACGTCCGACTGAGGCACTTGTGCACCAACACTTGGGTCACCAGCACCAGCATCCCCATAGACACTGAGGAAGAGAGGCCTGTGATGTTAAAGGTAAACAAAATCCCAAACTCACTCCTGAAGCTGTCTCACTTCTAACCTCTGAAATGTGCTTAATACTTAGGATAAAGGTAAGAGGATTGCTCATCCCCTTTAAACCAAAAATGATTGCAGATTGGGACGTGCCAAACCAAAGAGGACAAGGAAGCTTTTGCCATTGTGTCGGTTCCTCTGTCTGAGGTCAGAGACTTGGACTTTGCCAATGATGCCAACAAGGTTTTAGCATCAACTGTTAAAAAGCTGGAGAACGGAACAATAACCCAGAATGAAAGGAGGTTAGTGAGTTTTATTTTTTCCCCCTGCTAAATTAGTGTTGGGTTACTCATGATTACACAGTCATGGGTTGGTAATACCCACATGGACAGAGGCAATTGGGAGAGGACAGTTCAGTTCTAAGAGTGGCAGCCTGGGGTTAGATTCCACCTCTGTTGCAGCATCCTTGCTGTACCTCAGGCTGATCTGTGTGTCTCCTGTGTAAAAGGGGGGTAAACAGCACTTCCCCAGCTCACTGGCTCCATAAATTAATGGATAGTTCCCTGGGCAAATGTCTTTGGATTTCCTTTGATAAACTGCATCTGAGCTATAATGTGAGGGTGCATTGCATCTGATTTTCATGTACAGGAAAGCAGCACTTCAGGGCTCTGGACGTGTGTCAAGTTCACCACACTGCAAATCTGCAAAAGCCTTGGAAGGAGGTCTCAGTGTGACTGAGAAACTGTTCCATTTGCTTTCTCACATCTATTTTCCCCTGTTCTCTTTTTCTATTTTACATCAATTTGTTGTTTAGCACTTGTATTCATCCCCATTTTGTCTGTGGCACTATTAGAATGTCTGCTCCTCACACCCTCCCCTGAATCAAGGGATTTTGTTGTGCATTTGTTGTACATTGTAGCCAGATGTATGTATATATGTACAAATATATGTAGCCAGTGATGTAGTTCACTATTTATCTTCAGCTGCCTGTGGTTAAACTGAATATAAGACAGCATCTCTGGCAGTGTGAATTCATAACTGTAATATATTATATACAGCTTTTCTTTTTTTCTGAAAATGTTGATTTTTGGTGATGGAACTTAATCTTCGCAGTCAGTTTCCAGTAGAAATTAGACCAGTTGATTTAATGACATTACATGCAGAGTTTTAATGCCTGGGTGTTGGGACTCAGCCTTGAAAAGCTGTGGGGCCATTTCATGATTGAGTTGACTCAGAGAGGGATACGACACAGTGCAGGTGGGACATCCCTATATGAACTTGTCACTGTCAGTATTGTCAGGTCTTGATGTTGTCAGATTGGTACAACAAACATGTAAAACAATTCAGAGCTGTTTCCCAACAGTGCCATTATTTGTTAGTTATTGTGACTTCCTTTGGGAAAAAACCCAAACCATCTTCTTCCTGTCTTACCATCTTCCAGCACAGAGAAGTAGGAGTCCCAACAGCCTATTCCTTATTGCTCCATCCTATAGCTTCCTTTTCTACTTTATTTTGTGAGGGTGGCACACACCGTGCTGTTTTCCACAAGGGGCCTGAAGTTTTCAGAGCTAAAACTCACTCAGAGGGTTTAGGTGAGCAGCCCAGCTCACTTGTAGATAATGGGAACTTCATGTCTGGCTCCCACAGGTGACTGAAAATCTCTTGGGGATCTTTCTGCCTCTTTCATAGCTGGCAGTTTTGTTAACTGTAGACTAGACATTGACCAAATTGAGATGGTGCTGAGTTTTTCATGTAAAAGACTGCTGGTGCTATTAAGGGATATTCTTTGAAATCTGTAGACATCTGTGTTTCTCACTGCATGTCTGGCAAGGTGTTAGTAATAAGGAGGCAGCGATGACTTTGTGGGGTTTTTTTCCATTTATATTCTGTCTTTTTGCATTTTCTGAAGGTGGGAGAGAAGGAATTACTACTGCCTCTGTTGTTTTTAGCACCTGTTTCTGAAAAATCTTTTGTTTAGCAAAGAGTGAAACAAATACAGTTTCTGGGGTCAGTATATATAGGGAAACAGTTACATATTTATATATATATGAAACAGTTTCATGGGTCAGTAGGGAAATTATCTAGTGGCAGAATGTTTTTATTCCTCTGGTGAGTCCATCATTTTGTTTCATGGATCCATGATAAAGCATAAAAATCCGTGCTAGGCTGTGTAAGTTTCTTTTTACTGCTTCTGGGCCTTGAGGCTACCAGGTATAGATTTTGGGTCTCTGAAAACTGTATCAATCCAGCAGCCTGTATTTTTCTCTTGTTTTCCCTCTGGTTGTTGCTTAATGCCTTGATAAACAGCCCTGTGATTGATTTAAGCTTCTGCTGAACCAAGGCTTGGAATACTTAAGTACACGTCAAACTTAACTTTGCAGTAGTGGAAGTTCCATTGTGTAGGTAAAGCTTAGCATAAGTGTGATTTTTGTTCTTAATGAATCCTAGCAAGTGTTGAGTGACTGTTTATGGCAGTTATTTGTCTATTCATTCTAGGTTTGTAACCAAGCTACTGGAAGATCTCATTTTCTTTGTTGCTGATGTGCCCAATAATGGGCAAGAAGTTTTGGATGTGATCATTACCAAGCCAAACCGGGAACGACAGAAATTAATGAGGGAGCAAAATATATTGGCTCAGGTATGTCCTACTGTGTTAACAACTTATTATTATACAATCTGTATCTGCAAACAGATTGTAGGAGAGAGTGATGTGAGAAAAAGTTATTTTTGGGTAAGTTGACTTATGCCACGTTGGGTTTCTCACTGGATAGGGTAGAAATGACACTACTTGGTCAAAGCTCATCTCTCTAAATCAGAGTCAAGCACAAGGGGCTGTAGAGGGCTCTCAATTTCATGTGTTTCTCATAAGATTTAAGATAATTTTTGAGAGCAAATTGTTCACAAAATTTGAGACAAACATGGAACATGGTCCCAATCCTGCAAGTGTAGCCCACATAGTGCCCCTGTGGAGTTCTGACTTTGTTTGCATGAGGGCAAATTTGCAAGTAAATAAAATTAATGTCCATTTTGTGAAGTCAACTCAAAGAAATTTTAAAAAAGGGGGTAAAGATAAGACTGGACAGAAGCCAGTGTTGTCCTCCTTTTTCATCATTGAATTATCCAAAGTTAAGATATGGAACTATTTAAAGTTGAGGATAGTAAAGAAAAAGCAGTATCAATCAGGCTGGTGGGAAATGTAAAGCTAACCCCAAATGCATAAAGCTGTGCTGTCTCAGTTTGTGTCCCCATTTGTGTTTAGTCAAGGCTGTTGTACTGGTCCTATCAGAGGACATTTCCATTGTCTTTGATTTCTGCTGAACTTCCATTCTGTAAATTCAGCAAAAATCTGGGTCTGGTTTTCACTCTGTGATTTTGATTTTGAACAGATATTTGGCATCCTCAAAGCTCCTTTTAAGGACAAAGGTGAAGGATCAATGCTGAGACTTGAAGACCTGGGTGACCAGAGATATGCTCCCTACAAATACATGTTAAGATTATGTTACAGAGTTCTAAGACACTCCCAACAGGACTATAGGAAGAACCAGGTCAGTGGTATTGAGGATAATTTTCCTCCTGATTTCTGTAATTACATGCCCTGAGTTTGACATGGTGCTCAGCACTTACAAGTGGGACTGTGTGGTCTGAGTTTGACATGGTGCTCAGCACTTACAAGTGGGACTCTGTGGTAATGGGGAAAGGCCTTTTTTTTTTTTTGTGTGTGTGTAGCTTAGTTGTGTGTGAATTGAAAGTTCAACAATGAATATCACAAGTTCACTTTGTACTTTTGCAGGCTCAGTCTGAGACTGGGGTTCACTGCTTCATTCATGAGCTTTTTGTTATTAAAAGTATGTTCCTGGAGCCTGGATTGCAAAGTGGGAAATCTGCACAGCTGTCTGTTTCTCTTGCTTAAATATTTGTAGAGGGATGGCAGTGAGTCAGAGCAGAGGTTGTTATATCAGGTAGCCTGATTTCCCACTGCTGGAGACTCCCTGTGAGCAAGAGGTATTTCAGAACATGGACTAAAGGGACTGAAGATAAAAGCCTGAACTGCTGTGTGGCTTCTTTGTTTTCTTTCCAGTGTTTTACAGAAATATTTCTGTCCTGAAGGGAAAGAAAAGGAGGAGGGAAGACTCAGGAAAACAGTTTCTTAAACACTATAAAAACCTTTCAGTGTTGCTTTGTTGTTTTGTTTTTTTTTTTTTAAGAGAAGTCATCGTGGGAATTTTTCCTTTTTTTTCAGGAATATATTGCTAAGAACTTCTGCATCATGCAGTCCCAGATTGGTTATGATATTCTGGCAGAAGACACCATCACAGCTTTGTTGCACAACAACAGAAAGCTGCTAGAGAAACACATCACGGCTAAAGAAATAGAGACATTTGTGAATCTACTCAGGAGAAATCGAGAGCCAAGGTTTGAAGTGGTCCATGTAGCATTTTTGCAGTAGCTGTGAATTGCATGCTATTCATTGCTTTGGTGTCTCTTTCTTCCTGTTTTGACCTGGCAAACAAAAACCCCACGTGTACAGAAAATATTAGAACTACCTGTAATTCTTGGAATTAAACCATATCCACATTTAAAAACTAGAGCTTACTGAAAGGAGGGCTTATACATTACAGGACAACCTTGAAAATTTGGTCTTAGTTCTGACTGGGGCCAAGAGAAATTAAGAGAATTTAATTTCTCCCGGCTCTGCAGCTCCTCTACAAAACTGCCATTTGTGTTGGTTTCCCGGCTAATTATCCTGGTGTCAATTACACACACATAATTTTTTCTAAGCTTTTATTAATATCAATTTTCCTGCAGGTTCTGATTTCAGGTCAGACCTGAGAAGGGCCTAGGACAATGAAGATCCCATAAACTTGTGTCTTAGACTGAATTTTGTTCCAAATTAAAATTTCTGACTTTGAACTTCATATAGTTGATATTTTAATAAGCTTCAGATTGGAATATAGAAGAAATTGATTTCTTTATTTTAAAATGGAAAAATCTCTTTATTATTAGATTTTCAGTTTTAAAATGAGCAAAGTAATACAAGTATAAGAAATGAACATACTGAAGGCCAAATATTGTCCCCTGTAATTGTGAATACCATTTTCCAGGTAGCCTTTAAGGATGTTGCTCAAGGCCTTGGTGCTTCACTGCTTCAATTATTTTCTGTATGCCTGTTTGGCCTCACTCAGTAATCTCATTGCCTCTCCCATGCTCAGCTGGGTTGGGCTTGGTCAATGTGAAGAGGAAATCACAGGATCAGCTCTGTCTCTGAAGGGTCTGTGTTTATTGGAAATTGCACATTGCATTTTCTTGTGGCGGAGGATGTAATGGAATTTGTGCTATAAGCACATAATGCAACTGCTGTGTATCTACTTCTTTGAGGACTTCAGGAGCAATAAAAGTTTCAAAATTGCCCCTTGCCAGAATGTTGTAATGTGAAAAGTAGAGACTTGATCTTGGTACTGATTTTTATGAAGAGTCTTGTAGATTTTCTCAGTATTGTTGGGCTGAGTGAGAATTGTGGCATTCTGCTCTAAAACACATGAGCTACAAAATTAAAAACCTTCCTGAGTTTTGGCTCCAACCAGGTGGCTTCCCCAAAATTCCATGTAATTATGGGTCGTTTGCTTAATTTTATCTTTGTGATTGCTATGCACTTTTAATTACCAGTTGCCACAAAGCTTCACTTCAGTTATGGGTGGATTTTTTTCCTAAGTCTATACTAAAAATGCTGTCTGTATTCACCCACTACAGTTCCCAGACTTTAGTGGAGCTGTGGTCTGTGCTAGAGGTTCAAACTGTTGGCTCCTTGGATGGCTGATAGCAGATGGTCAGAGTTTGTACCTGGATTTCTAAGGAAATAGAATATATGATGTATGTGTGTGTGCCTGCTCACATCTGCTCCCCCACCAGCTCTTGAGCACCTTGCTCAGTTTTAACTACATTTGCTAGAGAAGTGGTGGGAATTATAGTCATAGTTCCTGTGACTATCATGTAAACGGGAGACTGCATAGAAGGAGGAGGCCCTTTTTATATTGCAGTGTGTCAAAGGCTGCAAAATGGATTAGTATTACTGCATGCACAGGAATCCCTGAAAAGAGACAAAACCACATACCTAATGAATGTCTCAGCTGTAAGGAAAGCCTCAGCCTGAGCCTTGTTAAACATCAGAAGACCTAAATTTGAGAGACAAATTCACAGGAAGCTGATTTCCCTGAAAAGCTTTGTTCTTTTTGCCTAACATGGAATGACCTCTTTGAATGCAGAGTCCTATCTGCAGGTCCTGACAGATCTGCACTCTTTTCTGGTAGCCCAGCATTCCCTGGCAGTGTTCAAGGCCAGGTTGGATGGGGCTTGGAGTAACCTGATCTAGTGGAAGGTGTTGTGAGTTGCAATATGAACTGACAAAGATAATATGTTGATAAATATCATGATACAGAGTCCCTCTTGCCTCCCCATCCTCTAGTGCTGAGTGCTAGAGATTTCTACTGCAGTTCCCCAGTAATGGTTTAAGTCTCACGTTCTGCTGCATCTGTGGTTTTTTTACTGCAGATTCTTGGATTATCTGTCAGACCTGTGTGTATCTAACACCACAGCAATACCAGTAACTCAGGAACTCATCTGCAAGTTTATGCTGAGCCCAGGGAATGCTGACATTCTCATCCAGACCAAGTGAGTATCTGTGATCAGAACGTGCCACCTTTTTGTTGTCTGCTCTCTTAAATTCCCAGCACTTTGCTCGTGGCTCCATTATGAATGGTTTGTGTTTGCAGACTGGTTTCAACCCAAATGGACAATCCCTTGGAATGCCCAGTCATCTCGGATGACATTGATGAAGAGGAAGTGTGGCTTTACTGGATTGACAGCAACAAGGAGCCTCACGGCAAAGCCATCAGGCACCTGGCTCAGGAGGCAAAGGAGGGCACCAAGGCTGATTTAGAGGTTCTTACCTACTACAGGTAAAACTGCTAATTCAAAGGGAAGAAAGTGTAAACTCTCTGAAGATCCTCAGTGCTGTTCTTATCCAATCCATTTGCCAATATCAAGAAAGGAAACCAGAATAGTGAAAGAAAAAGGCATGAAACCAGTTTCGTGCCAGAAATTGAGACTAAGAGTTCATGTCAAGTTTTTTCTTGTGGGATTTATCACAGTCTCTGCTGCCTATTCCAGGCAAATTTTAATTTTCCTTTGCTCATCATATCTCTTTGTGTGTCTTTTATTTTGCCTCTAACCTTTTATTTATTGAGCTTTAATTTTAGGTTGTGCTGCCCTGGAAGCAAGGCACGGCCTGAGAATTCACTGTCCTGAGTGTCTTCAGGATTAGAGAAAAAATAGGATCATGGAATAATGTTTTACAAAATTGAAGCAACGATTGAACAAATAGTTTTAATGTCAACTTGCTCCCTTGCTTAACAAAATCACTCTTGTTATTTTTTAGGATTTATATCAGAAAGGCTCGCAACAAGCTTGTAACATGAGATTCTGAGGTGTGTTTCATTTCCAACCAATTTTCTTGAATACCACGTTATTACCTCTTTTTTTTTTAAGGTACCAGCTGAATCTCTTTGCAAGAATGTGCCTGGACCGCCAGTATCTCGCCATCAACCAGATTTCTGCCCAGCTGTCAGTAGACTTGATCCTCAGGTGTATGTCTGATGAGAGCCTCCCCTACGACCTGCGGGCTTCCTTCTGCCGTCTGATGCTGCACATGCATGTGGACAGAGATCCCCAGGAGTCTGTGGTGCCTGTCAAGTATGCCAGATTGTGGACTGAGATTCCTACCAAGATCACCATTCATGAGTGAGTTGGAAGTGTTTAAAACTAAAGCACCAAAGCTCTTTGTAGGGTTTGTCTCAGAATAAAATGGTTGTAGATATCCAGTGACCACAAAACATATGTGTGAAAAGACATTTTGTTGTAGAGCACAGAGCTATTATTGTTGGTCTTGGAAATATCAATGGGCAGCTTTCAATCATTAAATACATAAATTTTATTTTTCACTATGTTATTTTATTCAGCAAGCTGGAGAAAATGGAATGGCCTTTCCTCAGACCAGCTGCACTCCAAGTAATCCCATGGTGTCTCACATGACAGGTTTGCTCGGCTGGAACTGGGTTTTATACCTCAAGTTCAACAGAAAACCACAGCTGGGAACCCAGAATTAAGACACAGCCTCTGTGTCTTACACACAACTCACAGAGGCTTTGGCCTTCACTTAGTAAAGTACTTAAGCATGTGTTAAATATAATTTTAGAGAAAGGGCCATTGATTTCAGTGGAAACCCTGTCTGGCTCTACTGATTTGATGGAGCAGCAGCACTGGGATGCTCCCAGCCAGGGAGTATCTGGCTGGAGAGACAGAGGAAGAAGCACAGCAGTGCAGCAGCCAGTGTTGTTTTGCTAATGACCTCGTTGAATTGCCACAGCAAGATTTTAGAGTCCTATCTGCCACAAGAGTGGTATTATCCTGTCTGTATTCTTCCCATTCCTGGTAGTGTTGAAGGGAAGGTTTGGGCATCCACTTTCCATATTTCCAGAGCACTGAACTGAGTCATTTCAGAGGATCGTGATTGGTTTGTTTTTTCTTTAGTGACAGCTGATCCTGATATCAGAGGTGTTTAATTTTCCTTCTTTCTGTGCCTTGTATTGTAGGTATGATTCCTTCACTGACTCTTCAAGGAATGAAATGAAGACCAAGTTTGCACTAACAATGGAGTTTGTAGAAGAGTACTTGAAAGAAGTTGTGAATCAGCCCTTTCCTTTTGGAGACAAAGAGAAAAATAAACTTACATTTGAGGTACTTCTCAACTATCTGCATCCTACTTACAGTATTACTCATTTCAGATAAGATGACATTGCTTTTTTCAAAATAAAGCCAGTTGCAGAATACATGTTGGTGTAAAATAGCCTAAAGAAACACCTGTTCATTATTCCATTGTTCTTGGTGCTGACTGGTACCACAGAAAATAATATTCTTGTCTGCTGTATTTTTCCAACCTTTCCTTCCTTCTCCTGGGGTGGTTGCATTTTCATGGAGGGAGAGGGGATTTCTGGGGAGTGAATGGTGAATATTCCTGCTCTTTCTACATTAGTGAAATGACTTGTAAGGATTCGTCTGTATAAGTAAGTGCTGTTTTCTGCATATGGTATTACACTCAATGAAACACTCTGAATAACCTAATCCCATGGTTTAAACACCATTTGAAATTCCTGACAGAAACTTGAGATAGGTCTAGATTTTCTAGCAAAGAGTAAAGGGGAAATGCCTACAGCTTTTATAGTTCTTCCTCTGGCCTACTTCTCTTTGTTGCTTTTGCCTCTGATCACCTGAAATCACCTCTGTGCAAACTTATCATAGTCATTTTACTCTTCTGCTGACTTCCATCTTTCCCAAAGCTGCTGCCTCTTTAAATAATTTCCCAGATTCTTCTTGATCTTATATATTTTCACAGATGTAATTTTATCCTCTCAAGCCTTCCTAAATCTCACCATGGTTTGGCTGTCTGCTAGAACCTGACTGACCAATTGCTTTGTCTAATCCTGACAAACATTTCATGTCACTGGCCTTAGTCCAAATATCAGTGGCAAGACTTGTTCTAGTTTGAATGCACTCAAGATCTGAATCTCTGTGGAAGCTGCTGTGTGAAATGCAATTGAAAACCACAAATGCTGTCAGCATTTCCTTCATTTTTAATTTCTTTTTCTCATAGGTGGTACATCTGGCCCGAAACCTCATATACTTTGGCTTCTATAGTTTTAGTGAGCTTCTCAGACTGACCCGGACTCTGCTGGCAATTCTAGATATTGTTCAAGTTCCCATATCGTCATACTTTGAAAGGCTGAGCAAGTTTCAGGATGGAGGTGAGATGAGCAGCAAAGACTGTTATTCCAGTGAGAAATTAGCTTTTTAAGTTGGAAAAATTTATGGAGAATCTCATTACTCTTTCAAGGTTCTGTATTCACACATCAGCCCACCTACGGGAATGCATTGCAGGGGACATTAAGATGATCAGCTAAAAAGGAACCTTTTTGAACAGAGCTGCATCCTCATGACTTCTGGGTACTGCATTGGTGTTGCTGCTCCTTTGCTTATTTGAAACTTTCAAATTTGGTTTTAAACCTCCATGCCCCTTGCTCTGAACATCCTGAGGGAGTTCAAGCAGTGTTTGCCTGGGCACAGGGATTATGGTGGCTCATCTGTGGCACAGCTGATTCTTAATCTTCTTAGCACTTCACTGAAAGGGAGACTGAGATGGTTCTGGTCCCACAATGGCAGAAGTACCCAAAGGAAGTCCAAAGGAGGCCATCCTCTGCCTGTGTTTGTCAGCTTAGAATATGCTTTTTTGAACTCAGACCACAATGCCTCTCTGACAACCCTAGGACTATTCTGTATGTCCCGCTGCCTTTGCAACCATGGTTTAGAAATTAATTGAAAGATGAGCATGCCAGAAGGTGCTGAAATGTAACAGTTTAGTTTTCCTGTGTGAGTGGAAGAGAGGTGTGACAGTGGTGTGGGTTGAGGGTCCAGAAGCCTGACTGATGGCAAATTCTGTTTTAATATGTAGCTGGTGTTGCCAGCCAGCTGGCTTACAGCACCAAAATGGATGAGCTGTCCTGTTGGAAACAATTATTTTGTGTTTTCTCTGGGAGGCCTTTTCACAGCCTTGAGTTTTTCTAATCACCCTTTTTCTCAGTTACTCCCATGGATGCCCTGCAGGAGTGTGCTGTTCTTAAAAACTGGTTTTGTTTTTGAGGTTCACACACTCTGGAGAGGTGTAGGCTGTCATTGTTATCACTGAACCAAGAAGTCATATGCTTGGTTCTCTTGATCTTCTCTCCATCAGTGCCAGCAGACTTTATTGACACCCTCTGGAAGTCTTTCCTGCAATGCAGTGCACACCAAGTCATGCTGTAGCTGGCTGCAGTCCCTCCTTAGCACTAGAGAAAAGACTGTATGCCCAGACACTTGGAATTATGTTTTCCTTTTTTGTCCCTGAAAGACTGCATTGCAGACTCTCTTCTTAAATAGCTCTGGACACAGTTTGACTCCAGACACAGTCTTGGCATATTGGCAACATGGGACATGCAGATGTGGTTCTTATGCTTAGTTCTTGCTCTGCCCAAGGCTTTAATCCTGATTATACATCTCACTCAGTGTTTTTACTCACATTCATTACCAATAAAATCATGTTTTGTCCTTAATTCTCTTTTATTTCTGCAGAAGGGTTTCCTTTTAAGCTATGTAAGACAGGAAGGAGCCACTCATTAAGTGCAAACAGACCTGCTCTCAGTTATATGAATTTCCTTAGCAATTCCATGCAAATCAATGAATTTGCTTTGAAATAAATGAGTGAAGGAATATTGCAAATGGCACCACCCTGCAAATGGAAGCTCAGTAGCCTTCTTAGTTATTTATACTCAGTGACATACTGGAGCCTTGTTGGGAACTTTTTGTCAGAAACCTGGTTTTTTCTCATGTTCTTTCAGCAAAAAAGGCACAGAACAAAGATGTGATTTTTTTTTTATTACCTTAAGCCTTTAAACAGATTATTTAAATTTCTTTCCTGCTCTAGCTGTCTCCACGGCTGTTTACAATCCATGGATGTTCTTTTGGTAATTACTTGTGGGTTGGTTTAGTTTGTTTGGTGGGGCTTTTTCCTCTTTTTCTACTAACTCTGTCTAGAAAGCTTTGGAGAGCCTTTTTTGCTGGTGCAGATTGTTTAGTCCTTCTTAGAGGAGATACTGGCTGTACTGTCTAGACTTAAAAACAGACATTGAAACTTTGCTGTGGTGAAACAATGTGTTTTTATGTAGAAATAGCTGTAAGACTTCCTGGAGAGGCCTTCTACAGTCCTTGTAAAAGAAAAGGATGGCTTTGGATGCTCAGATCTTTTCTTCAACCTCCCTTTTCCTTTGTGATTGAGAAACTATAAACTACATAAAGTGTGCATTCACTTTGCACTTGAGACAGCATGATCCTGAATATTTAACTGCTGTGTCCAAGCATCTTGCCTTTCCTCCTGCTTTCCCTGGAGGTGCACTTACCTACCCATGAGCTATAGAGATGCATGTGTCACAAGGATGAAGCTGAAGCACTTTAATAACTCCTATTCACTATTTTTGAGCACCCAGCTCATAGAGCTTCATGTTCAAAGAACATATTTCATGTCTGAAAATCACAACTCAAGCAAAAGAGGGGAGTGCTTTTCATTAAGGAAAACCACACAAGAATCAGCCAGCATCGCTTTGGCTGCACATTACACCACTGAGGGGTGGTGCTGGACTGGAGCTTCTGGGCTTCTGCTTGTGCTGGACTGTAGATGATCCCAAGGATGAGTCCAGAAGCACAGGTGTTCCCTGGGTCCGGTGGAGTCTGGATCTGTCTTGTCCAGGGTCACTAGGGATCCTCAGGAATGAACAAGCAAGCACAGAAATTGGTCTTGGGAATTTTTTTTTCTGAATCTCTTACTCTGAGAGTAAGGATTGTTCACCATGCAAAGCTGTAGGTATACATTGGTTTTCCATTTTACAGTAATTATAAGATTGTACACCCAAGGGTTCCCTTCCCTTTTTACAGAGATATCCTCTCTTATAAAACCGTGTTGCTCAGAACATGTTAGTTGTTTTATTAGTTACCTGTCCTGGCTTTTTATTGTCTCTTTTAATTTATGATACCGGTCTCTTAGGCTATTAGAAAGGGTGAAAGTAGAAATTACCTCTGTCCTGACTTTTTTAGATTTTGGAAAATGTGATGGCAATTTCTAAAATCAGAATGGTCTGTTGATTTTTTCCAGCAAGTGTTTTCTTATTCATAACTTCCATAAAACACAGACAGATGGATTGTTCCCTGCCCTCTTTCAGGGTGGTGGGACCTCTCTCTCCAGTCAGAAAGGTGTGAGGGTGAGTTCTTGCCTTGAGAGGAGGTCAGATTCTATTTCCCACATCTCTCCAGGCTGCAGCATCCTCTCTGGCAGGTCCAATACTTATAACAGTCATACCAAACCTTTGCAGAATATTGCAGATAGGTGTCCCTCCAACACATTATTACTCGAGGGATGTGCAAGTTAACATAGCTCCTTTCTAAAGAAAAAATAGCTTCCCTGAGTGGCAAAAATCATTACATTGATGTTCTTTAAACAAACAAACAAAAAGATATGATAGTTTCTGTTACGATTTTTGTGTATTTATTGTGAATGTATGGAAAATTAAATTTTGGATTTTGTAGAAGTTACGGGGCTTTGTTTGGGTTTTTATGCTTGTTTGTTGGTTGAGTGGTTTTTTTTTTTTTTTAAAGCTTCCAGTCAGGGATCACAAATGTCTAGGCATAAGCTTTAATTCAGTAAGAACATGTATTTCCTTCCTTGAGCTTAGGGCTTTGAAGTGTAGCTCATAACTCCAGTTTTGACAAACACTGAAAGCCAGTCATGATGCCTGAGACTGACAGTTTATTGGTATAAACAAATATGTTTAAGTCTTATCAAGCACTAAGGGCATGATCCTGTAAATCTTTTATAGAAAAAGTGCTACTGAATACCAGCTTAGGTTCTGTATATTTTAATTTTCATCACTATTTAAGTGTAAACTTGCATAGATTGGTAGTAAATCTATATTTAACAACAAGATTTTGTCAATAGTTATGCCAATTCAGAAACACAGTTATTTTCAGGTTCTAAGAAAAATGACTTGAAAAGAGGTTTGCCCAAATGGATAAGTAATGTAATTTCTATTCTACAGCTGCAGTAGATAGAAGGTAGCATCTCTGTAGAAGTTGAGAATTTTAGTCAGGCTCTATATATTTTACATGATAGGTTTTGTTTTTAGTTTTTTTTTAATGTATTGATTTCTATGGGAATATCAGTGCTGCATAACTCTGGGGACAGGTAGGTTATGCTGCCTTTCCATTGACTTGTTCCAGGTCAGTAGCAACAAAAGCTTCCAACATCCGTTTCTGGTAATGTGAAGTTGTTGGGAACTGGTGAGCTGGATTCCTGACTGGTTTGACCAGTCCACATTGTGAAAACTGTAGTCAGGATTTTGGAAAATGTATTGACAATGGTTGGAAGAATGTGGTGAGTCTTGGCTGTGGAAGGCTTTCCTGGAGGTGTGCACCTCAGAACTAAAAGAACCAAATTTTCAACCAGCAGTCTTGAGTCTTCTTCCCTGTTTAATATTTATTTCTTAAGTACACCCACTTACTTCAGTAAAACTACTTGTTAAGTGAGGAATTATATATGACAAGTGTTGAACTGTTGAGGCAAATCTGCAAAATGGAATGTATTTTTAGGCTTAGTGTAAGTTACATGTAGACTTAATTAACCTTTTACATTAAGAAGTCCTTTTCCCTCCTTTGCTTAAATTTGGAGCCACCTTGGTGGCTGAGGTAGTCCTCGATGTTTTCTGTGGGTTTCTCTGTCTTGGTTTACTAAAAATTCTAAAAACACACAATCATAGCATGGCTTGGGTTGGAAGGGACCTTGATGATCATCAAACCCCCTGCCAAGGGCAGGGACATCTTCCACTATCCCAGCTTGCTCAGAGCCACATCCAGCCTGGCCCTGGACACTTCCAGGGATCCAGGGACAACCACAGCTGCTCTGGGCACCCTGCACCTTCCCAGGGAACAATTTCTTCCTGGCATCCAACCTAAACCAGCTCTTGTCAGTGTGAAGCCATTCCCCCTTGTCCTGTTGATCCTTACATTATTGTAAATGTTAAGCCTTACTTCCTTTAGAAAACTTAATTTTAATCAAATTGTCAGTTTCTTGAACCAGAATTAAATTTAATGTACATGTAGTTTCATGGGTGACCTTATTTGATGAAGACAGATTGAAGAAAGCTAGCTAAGAAACATTTATGGAATAAGATCCTGTAAAAAGTAGGGATGTATATTTTTGGAAATGCTTCTTATCTAGATTGCACCCTAAAAATGAACTGACTTGAAAATCTTGCAACCAACTTCTTTTTTTGTTTCAGTCAGTGTGTCTTAACTTTGAATTATTTTTGTGCATATTTGAAGCTGTTTTCTGTTTATTTTTTGTTCACTTTTAGATTATAAAAAAAATTATGGGGTATACAAAATATGCTACTTCTATCCTGAAGAGGAATTTATTTTTTCTTAAGGAGAAAATGAGGATTTCATTTAGCAGTGCTGTCATTCTGGCACCTTTCAAGAACATTGTAATCTCTTTCAGTTTTAATTAAAAGGTAAAGTCATTGCTTTCCTAGTAAGTGCACCCTGCTGTATCATTCCAGAGTAAGGAGCCAATCTGTCTTGTCCAACACTGCTAATTTATTCTTTGTGAATTAAAATGCACATCTTTCTCTAGGTGGTATTTGCTCTTTCAAATAGCTGATTTTAGTCAAACCATGCAACTCCAGCATATGTCAGGTCTGAAAGAGGAAGCAACATGGTAGTAGCAGGTAAGCAACACGTTTGCCATGCAGCTCAGTACTGTTTAGTTACTGTTGTTTGGAAATGAGAGTAATGACATGCCAGGAAACACATCCCTGAATTCGAACTGCATATGTCTTGGGATGCAGTGCTGAGCACCAGCTGGAAAAGCCCTCAGTGGTACAAGCCTGGGTTATCTGCAGAGTGTATCTGTCCCTCAGGAGCTCCACAATTTTCCTGAGCCAGTGTCCACTGATACCAGTGGGAACCTTTTGGTTTCCTTTGCTCAGTCTTTTTGAGAAAATAAGTTTTAAAAACTGCCTGTAATAAGCTTAAATTGCTCCCACCTCTATGATTCTCATGTTAAATATGTTGCCCACAACTGCCTAAGGAGATGCCTCTTTTTACTTGTTTAAAGTGGTGGTCAGATATTCCAGCTGCTTCATGTTGTGCCTGGGTCTGTATCTTGGTGGTGTGTTCCTCCTGCAGATGGAAGGGACACAGGATTCCATCCTGCTGGGGGGCAGACCAGGGGTGGCCTCACCTTCTCCTGGAGTCCTCAGCGCTGGTGAGATCTGCTGACTTCTCTCTGCAGAGGGGTGCTTGTGTTTCTGTGTGTCAGGGGACTCCTGTCCAGACTTCTGTCACTGCAACACAGCTCAGGAGCCTCCTTAGCTCCAGTTAGGTCATGTTTTCTTCCAGCCATTTTGGCTGCAAGTAGAAGTACACAGTGACTGGAACCACCAGTGAGGCTGCTGAGAGTTCAGAACAAGGCTGCACCTGCCTTTTCTGTGGTCTCTATGGTCCTCTGTGTCCAATGACCAGATTTCATCTAAGACTATTCAAAATTACTGTACAGTTTCTCAGCCCTGCACCTGTTACCTGCACTTTTGTCTAGTTAACAATTTGCAGTATCTTCTTTGAGGCATACTTTGATTAGCAGGGCTAATGAGGCAGTGGCTGCCTGGCAGACTGGAGCAATAATTTATACCAGCAGTTTACAAGAAAAGAAGGATTATAAGAGGAAAAAAGGAAAGTTAACTATGTTAGTCACAGATAGCTACAGAGAAGAAACTGCTGTTCAGTGCAGAGTATTGCCAGACCGAAAGGGGAGGATGCACTGAGAGCTTAATTGTGTGGCATGAACCATTTCTCTTTCCTCCTTACTCTTTCCCTCATTATAAGACCCGTGCATTAATGGAATTCCAGAGACCATTGCTCTTCCAGGAATCAATATCTGTCTTACAGATGTAACTCAGCTTGGAGGCTTGATTTCCATAGTGCTTTTTACCCTCAAGGCCAGCATGCTGATCTATTTTTTTCCTTGGACTAATGTCTGTGGCATGAAAGCCATGCTTGACACTGCTTAGTGTTTTGGGGATAGGAAAAAAGCCCAGAACCTGCAGAATGTCACCAGAAGGTGAAGTGTGGTGGATTTTCACCATGGCTGGGCAGCTGAGAGTTTGTATATAGAAAGGGAGGGTTTGTGTCTATGCTGTGGTGAAGTGGAGGCTGGAGTGGCCAGATTGACTCAGGGGCTGGGAAGCAAATGTATGTGCATGGCATATTGTAAGTTTTTTCCTTTGTTTTGCCTCATTACTTCTGAGGACTATAAAATATGGAAGTGATACCTCACCACATGTCCTTAATGCCAGGCATTAGGTTTTCAGTAAGCCTTACCTGAGGTCAGCTAGTTATTGAGCAATGAAAAATGGTTTAATGAAGACATAAAGTGTGATTCTTGGCCTGTTTATGGTAGGTTCTGAAGTCTTTATGAAAAAATTCTGTAGAAAACCTGTAAAAATTAATACCTCTTTCACAAGCAGAGCTGTATGGCTTTAATGCTTCTGGCAAATAATATACAGCTCTAAAGAGTTTGAAATAAAATGTGTTCCTTTAGGTAGTGAAGTGTTGTTATTATATGTCCTTAAAATGGCTGTAATTTTTCATGCAGAAAAATTAAATTGCATGAAGCAATATAGCCAAATCGGCGAAGAAATGCAGAGCTAAAGCTGCCATTGGATTTTTAATCTTGCCCTTGGTATTTAGACATTGCTGCACACATGGTTCCCTGACAGAAGATCCTTGAGGACTGGAGGTGTTGTGTGCTTTAAGATGTCACCAAAGCTTTCTTTGGGAAGCTTTTGGTGGAGCAATAGCATAAATCTCACTGAAATCCCCAAAGCCAAGGATATTTGGAGTTTTGCTGTTGGGAATATTGCCTTAAAACCTGGTTCAACACACCTGCACTGACACATGGGTTGAGACAAGGTCCTGTGTGCTGGTTTTGACTGAAGTGTCAGTGTCCTAATCAACATATTTGGTTTTTATTGGTGGGTTAATGAAGGTTGTTGGGGTAGTGGATGCACATACATTTGTCTTTTCTGGTCATTAACAGATCTCCTGAAGATCTGATGAGACCTTTCAGTACCTGAAAAGAACCTACAAGAAAGGTTTACTCCAAGAGCATGAAGTGATAGGACAAGGAGAATGGTTTCAGACTGACAAAAAGGAGGTTTAGATGGGGTATGAGGAAGAAATTGTTCCCTGTGAGGGTGCTGAGGCCCTGGCACAGGTTGCCCAGAGAAGCTGTGGCTGCCCCATCTGTGGAATTTTCCAAGGCAAAACTGGATGGGCTCTGAGAAACCTGGTGGAAGGAGTCCCTGCCCATGGCAAAGGGATTGGAAATGAGTGGTCTTTAAGGTCCCTTCCAACCCAAACCAGGCTACAGTTCTATGTGGCAGCTCCCATTTAGGTACTTAGTTTCCAGAAGCCTGGAGTACCAACTGGTCCAGTCCCTAATAAAAGCTGCTGGGTGTTAAAATCCTTTTGAAAATATGGGCACTTTTAAAATTGCTGTGTAGGGAGATGAACACTGTGGGAAAAGGTTCAAGCTAAAAATAGCTGAGCAGTTTTCAAACTGAGTCCTAGAAGCCATCTTTTGTTTTTCTTTCCTCTGAGGTAGATTGAATGGCAATGGTACTAAAAGCAGGCTCTTTCCCCCATGGCAACTAGGGACCAGATCAGGTGCCTATAGGTAATTTTTAAATAAACAAGGCTGCATGTTGGTTCCCTGGCATCTTGGAGATTTCTGTGAAGCAGAGGACTCGGAAGACTCCGGCTCTAAGGGGGTCTGCCAGCATTTCAGGCTTCCATTGACTCTTCACCCTCAGGTTCTGCACAGTTCTCTGCATTGTGTGTGAAATATCCAAAATTCTGGGTCCTGGAGAGCAAACTGAGGATGCCCCATAGCAATGGGCTGGGAACAATTGGAAGAAAAGGCATGAATTGCCAGCTGCCTTCAACAGTTGTTTTTCTTACTGAATATGGTATTTTGTCATTTATCATCCATACTGTATTGCATAGCAGATTGTTGTTCACTTTTATATTCTGCTTTTAGAATTTTTGCAACCAGTAAATGACTTATCAAGAAAATATGTTTACGTAGAAAATGAAGTGTCAAATTATCCACTGTTTCGATTACTTGGGTGGTTGTTATTTTTTTCCCATAATTGACTCCTCTGAAAAGCCTTTCTTCTCAGAGAGGCCGCTGTGTTGTCAATCGTGCCAAATTGTATGAGATTATGTGCTACAGTTTTGTGACAGAAACTGATACTCATTAGGAAGTTGTGATCACTGTAATAAAAAGTAATGAAAAGGAGATGCACAGTTGTCTATTCAAAACATGACAAGCATTCTTTTCTTTCCTCTTCTTTCAGAGTCTGTCAATCTGCAGCTCCTTTAAATTACCACTTGTGCATAGTGAATTCACTCTTCCATTGACTAATCTTGTTGAGACTGTACATTAAATTAGAGACATTTCTAATGGGTCCACTGCTTATGGAAGGCTTTTGGCATCTGACTTGTCTTGGCAGAGAGAGGAACAGAGAAGAAGGGAAAATTGAAAAAAGATTTGAGGAGATTTCCTTGTGTTCTTTTCCTCGCTTGGTCAGTCACGCTCTGAGCACTGCTGCAGCAGTTTGCTGCTGAGGGAAGTGGTTGGTTGCACACATTAGCACCTCACAACATTGCAAGGACTGTTCTCTCCCTGCCACACTTCACAGCCATATATAAATGTTAGTATCTTGACCTTAAAAAAAACAGTCAAAGATGAGGTCAGCAGGTTAAGGGTGGCAGTACCATATGGAGGCACAGCTCAGGCTTCTCTTCACTTATCGCTAGCAAAGTGCACATAAAAGTAATCAGCGTTCACATCTACTTGCTCTCTCTCTCCTGATTTATCTCAGTTAACTAGCTGAGGCAGTAAGTTAATTTTTCCTTGGTCATTGGTATTCAGGAAGCACTTTGGAGATGTGACCAAGATCAGAGCTCCCTTATTTCAGTCATCGTGTGCACATGTACGAAGAACTTAAATCTCTTTTATTGAGCCAATGTATTTTGTCTTGCATTGTTGCAGGCTTAGCAACTCTGTCTCTGAGAGAGGCAGTCCCTTCTTAAGCTGCAGTAACCTTCCTGTGTGCCTTACCTCAGGGAAGCACACCCTTCCCTGCTGGGATAAGCATGTTCAAGCAAGACTGCTGCTGGCCCCTCGTGCTTGGACACATTTAAATCCATGCTTTACACAGTCCAGGCTTCCAAGCCTGGACAGACAACACTGAGTATCACCAGTGATGATTACTGGGGGATCTTTTGGAAGAGAAGCTGCTGCCCACTCGTTATGTACATGGAAGATCTCCATGGCTTCTTTCACAGAGCAGGGCAGCTCCTCTCAGTGTTGAGACACATCAGCTGCTTTGCTGCCATCCATGAATGTGCTGCTCGACTGGTGTCTGCTCTTTGGAGAGGGTTGCATTTCATTGGCACCCTGCAAAACATACATGTTGAGATACCTTTCCTGAAATGAAATGCTGAATTGCTCCAGTTGCTGCAGCATTTTAACTCTGGGAATGTTCTCTTCAAGCCTGTTCTGAATTAACTGAAAATTATAGCCAGCATCAGGCAGTTGGTTAAAAGTTTTCTTAGATGACACCTTGTCTCCCTGCTGTTATTGACAAAAATAATGCAGTATTGAATCACTACCCATTTTAGCTGTAAATACTGAACTGGATTAAGTAGACTTTTCTCTTACTAAAATCCTTTTCTATGCATTAATGAAATGCTCTTTGAAATGGCAGGGACAATAAGTACCACCTTAATCCTCCTTCACTTTCCCACCTTTATATTTTGAGATCAATTGCATTACGGTCAATAGTGAAGGAATGATGTAGACAGCACAGAGGGTTTATCCTTGTTACTGATGCCATTGGGAAGCAGCTTCATAGCTGCCTCTGACTGGTTTGTGCCACCTTTGACCACTGGTGTTCTGTGGGTAACAGAAAAGGACAGCAGTCACCTAATTTATTTTTATTTCCTAGATGCTTTTCTAGGCTCCAGTATCACATTAGCTGAGTGCCTCAGAGTCTTTGCTATTGCAGGCCTTCCTAGAGGTGGAAAAATGGTCTCTCATTTATGGAGGTCATCCTGAAATGCAGAGACAGTGACTAATTCCTTTTTCACAGAAAGAGCTGAATCCCATTTCCTGCCATGCCTGTGCAGCACCCCAATAATAGCTGAGAAATAAGCAAGATAAGGTCTGGGCAAAATCACAGCTTTCTTAAGGAAGTGAGGTCCACCCAAGATGTTGTCTGATATCTTGTCCAAAAGACACTAACTAACTTTTTTGTTAGCTTTACACCAAGTAGATTTCAGTCTTGAAGGGTGAGTAGGAACTTTTCAAGATGAAGTGGAATTCCTCTTCCTCATTTGGAACAAACTGCAGTTGTAGCTTGTTTTTGAGAAGAATATCTTCTGGACTTGTCTTAGACCTAAGTGGTTTCCTTATCATTAACCCCAATAACTGAAATTTGCTTTTAAAGAATTCCTAATCTTTCCAAATGCCCTCTATTTATGTTTCCCTCTGCCCAACTGAGCAAAAGGGATTTTGAAACCATGTTGAGAGAGATAATAACTTCTCAACTGAGGTGTGTGCCAGGGAGAGTTGCAGGCCATGATGCAGCTGCCCAAGCTACAATTCATGTTTTGGGCTTATCTGTCAGCTTTAAGGACAGAATGAAATGGATTTAATTTATAAATGTCATGGTTTGAAGATGAAGAAGATGCAAAATGTTGGTTTAACTGAAGGTAGTTTGAGACTTGAAGGTCCTTCACATAGTACTGTAGCTTTGCACAGGTGCACTGAGTGGCAGTCAATACAAATACTTGTTTAGCACATTGGAGAAAGGAGCTGGGGAGTGGGAGGGAGATATCCATCCCATGTTATTCCCACACTGTTTTACTTGATTTGAAAGGAAAGTACACCATTTTCATTTTGTGTCGTGGAGGATATTTGTGATGAATTTGTTTGCTTTATGCCTGTGTAAGCAGTTAGAACTTTCTGTGCCTGCCTAATGTGAGGATCCAGCCTGTAGTTTGACTTCTAGGATTTTTCCCCTAAAAGCATGCAAAATCAGAAGACCTCAAACCTGCCATTCATCTGCCTCATTCATTTTGAAAAAGTTCCTTCTTTGTGTGTTTCCCTTTTAAAGTCAGGTCTAAAGGCATTCTCTTTCCATACACATAGTAGCTATATGGACTGAAGAAATAAGGGAATAAGAGGAGGATTTTGCCAACAAAATAAAATCCAGCCTTGGCTTTTACAGTAAATTATCTGGGAAGAGGGTTTCTTCAGTTTGAGCAAAGCTTGGCTGTGGCATGGTGATTAAAGTGTGCTAAAGGACAGACAAGAACTATTCAGGCTTCTCTCAGCAAAGCTGCATTTCCTTCAGTCTTTTCTCTGCCTTTAGTGTAGCCTAGGTCCTGGCACTCTTCCTGTGAAGAGATGCTGTCATTCCTTTCCTATCCTCCATTCCTTCCAATCTGCTTTGCAAGAAAGGAAACTGATTTATGTAGGTAGGTAACACCATATTCTGCTTTCTTGTACCACCTTTGCAAGGGAGATACTGATTCACTGAGATGCTTTTCCCATCAAAATTCACTATAAAGATCAGTATCATCTGTGGGAACAGAGGGTATTTCTTGGTAAATTTTGAAGTATACCATTGCAATCTGGATAAAGGTTTTGCCACATAAGTGTAAAATATTTTTTTCCCTCACAAATAACTTACAAAAGGCACTGTGATTACAGGTACCAGTTTGACCTTCAGGACAGCCTCCACGCCTGACACTTTTTTTTTGAAGGGGGATGGTTGACTTGTTGTGTTGGTTGGGTTTGGGTTGTGGCCTGTCATTTGAACCACACAAAGAGATTGATCAGACTGGCACAACCTCATCTCTTTACTATCTTTCATTGTGACATATAAAACTCTTCCCATATGTCTCCAATTTGCAGCAATAGCTGGTATTAATAAAATACCATTAGAAGTTTTCTAACCATAAGCATCGTCAGGTACTGGAATTGCTTGCCTAGGGATGTTCTGTAATACTGGATATGCAACACTCAGTTTGCAAATATTCTTAAAAACAAGTTCAACAAACCTCTTTAAGAAATTATCTTGAATGTGGATAATACACCTTCAGGCAAAGGAATGGGTGAGATTTCTTTAGTTCTACTTTTTATCATTTGTTGAGCATGTTAACAGAACTCTGGAAATATTTTGGCATATTTACCATCTGTTGATGTGTAAGAAATTAAATCTTGGAAAATCAGCATAGAAAATTTTTGCCTAGTTGGGTAATTTGAATGAACTCAGGAACTGAGGGCTTCTTTTTCAATATGCCTTTTGAGACTGGAAAGGGGCTTGACAACATGGGTGATATATAGTGTTGTACATGTGCTTTAGTCCTAGGAAATAAGTCTATGTTTTTGTTAATGCACAGGGAACAACGTGATGAGGACCATTCATGGGGTAGGAGAGATGATGACACAAATGGTGCTGAGCAGAGGGTCTGTATTTCCCATCAGTACCCCTGACATACAGCCAAGCATTCACCCAAGCAAGCAAGCCAGCACTGCAGACAGTGAAGACGTGATTGTAATGGACACCAAATTGAAAATCATTGAGATTTTGCAGGTAATAATGAGGGGTGGTATATTACACAGCAGTCATTTCATGCCTCTTTACTCATGCAGTGGCCAGTTCTGTTACCCACATTTTTACTATTCACTGTAGAAATAACTCCTTGATATGAGGAAGGATAGAGTCCTCTGTGTGAGCAACTGTACAGTTGTGGCCCTCACCCTGTTGTACCAACTTCACTTTTGAAGGAACAGGATGCTGCAGAGACTTTCTTACTGTAACTGTGCAATGGCAACTTATCCTCTAATCTGCATCACTAATGTTTCCTGAAGACAGCATGTCTGTTCCTAGTTTCCTTCACACTTATTTAACGCTGGGGTGGTTGCTTGATTTAAGGATTGGATGAAGAGCAGAATTGGCCCTGGCCTCACTGAAGTTGTGTGAGGCTGCTCACTTTTGCAGTGCATTTAATGCATTTCAGATTTCCACTGTTGGGCTGAGAACAGTCTGTGGGCTGCTGTGATTTTCCCCCAGCTGACGTGACAAGCTGTGTGACACCAGCCTGCCTCCTGAGATGCAGTTTTCACTTTGTGCTGTTAATAAATGAAGTGGCACACGCTTGCTCTGTGTATCGAATCTCGATTTCTGCAGTGCTTAGGCCCTGAAGGACTGTTTCAGTGTTTTCTATAAATTCTCTGGATTTGTTGGTACCAATGTCACTTTTGAAGGATTCCATTTGTTCTGACTGCTCATAAATTATTTAGATGACTCTAATTACTTGTCATCTGAAAGGCTATCAGTTGTTAGAATATACTCAATACTGCATTCTTTGGTTCTCGGCCTTCTTTACTTTAAAACTTGCAGTGAAAGACAGAGTGTTATGAAATTATATGACCTAAATAACACCATTCACGCGTATTTTTAATTTTTCTTGTTTCATGCTTTTGATTTTCCTTGTTTGTATGACTGAATTTCTCTCCATACTGTCCTGCTTTACTGGTTGATGCCTAGGAGGATGATTCCAGGACTTTGTCCTGTGCATTCCCTGAGGGAATCACATGTTGTCTCATCCTTTCCTTTTTCACAGCACATTCATTGCAAGAGCACTCAGGATTGAAGAGCACTTAATCCTAATTTTTTACTTAATCTGTGGTTTGATAGTTAAGGATTAATCATATGGTCAAATCACTTCAGACAAGAGAGTTGTCAGATGCTGGGTGAATCCCAGTAAATGTGCATATATATGATCCTAGCTCACAAGAAATACAAAATAATTCAGTTTTATTTAAAATGCAATGAAGAAGGATTAATTTAAATTATGTTACCTTTCATTACTATGCTATTAGCCTCAATGGCGAGTAAGAATATTTTGGATTTATTGTACTAACATGCATAGCAAGTACAATGGTGATTAAAGCTATTCTATTCTCAGAAATATTTCAGTTTATAGTAATTTAATTCTCAACCTATCTTCCTATTCCTTTAAGTAAAGACTGTTTAACTTATGATTTCTATTCTGCCCTTAGCCAGAATTGAACAGATGGTTTGATAGACTTAGTTGACTATGCATGGGCTTGAGAAATTTTTATTTTTAAAAATCTTGCTTGTACAATTCTGGGGCAACTTAATAATGGAACCAAAATAGACAAATCCTATTACAGTGGGTCTGGGAAGCATGTTGGGCTTTAGCTGTAGATCGAAGAAACAGATTGCCACCACTTGCTAAGTCACCTTTCAAATCACCTGTCACCTCAGCCTTGGAAACTCAGCATATGTCTTTTTTCCCTACTGATTGTAAATATGGTAAATAATCTTAAAGGTGTTTGATTATGTGCTTGCATTTCCTGTGGGTAAGAAGCATCCATGTGTATAACTGTAGCCCTTAATTTGACACTAATGCTTCCAGCCTAGTTATTTTACTCACTCTTCCAAGATAAAAGCAGCACTTCAAGGTCTGAATTAGGATTTTTCCTGTATGAGTTTCCACTTTCACAGCTGAGGAACAAAAAATCATTTTTCAGGTATTTGAGAGGGTGAGCCTTGAGGCTGTTGTGCTTGCTCTCTATTCCACTCTGTGGGGCACTGGAAGTCCAGCTGAAATATGAGATAATTCATGTCAGTGTGGGTTTGAAGGTTCTGATCTGGCTTGCAGGCACTGAGGACAAGGCAGCATGTTGGAGCCCCTGCACACACCCAGTGGTACTCAAGCAATCCATAGGGCAGGGTTCAACATGTCTCAGGATGGGCAGGGTAAAGAAAGCAATCACAGAAAACTGGTCAATGTATTGGATTGTTTTTTTTTCCCAGCAAACTTAATTTACTTCACTTTTTTATTCTTGTAGTTTATTCTCAGTGTTAGACTGGACTATAGAATATCTTACATGCTGTCTATCTATAAGAGAGAGTTTGGGGAAAACACTGAAAACGTTGACTGCTCTCCATCATCCCCATCTGACACACCAGGGACTGCCTCAGGTAAACCTTGCTATTTTCTTTCTGTGCAAAGTAATTCTGGGTGGGCAACTGCAAACACTGAGCTCAACTGCAGCAGAAAGACACAGGCTGCTGCAAGGTGAAAAGCTTGTGAAAAAATAAAAAGTTTAAGCAATTCCACTGATTTTTTTTTTTGCTTGCCTGTCCTTCTCCTGTAACAAAAAAGTGACTCTTTTTTTCCCCACTATGATATTTTGTTCTTTTATCTATGCTTTTCCCAAAATACTGCACAATGGCAAGTGGAGAATGGTTTGGGATGGATGAGAACAGGTTTAAGTGAGGTGAATGTGGTACAGGAATGATTTGGTTTTCCAGGAAGCCTTGTCATGCCCACAGAAGTGCTCAAAAGGTCTGTGTGTACACCTGCAAGTAGGGGAGAATTGCTCTAGTTGGAGGTGGGCATATGTATAATACAGGGGTACTGAAATCTTAAGTAATAAGTTACATTAAAGCCATTCTAAAGCAAAATGACAGTGTGGCAAATAACTGGGTTTATGGTAAATATTCTACAGTTCATGTATATGCTTTGCTGGGGTTGGCTCAAGAAAAAGAAGAAAACGTAAGAAAGAAATGTAAAAGTTTCACAGTCTATGTCATTTGTGGGTCACTGCTGGTGGCTAGTACAGCTCCTAGCACCATGTGGCTTTGGTTCATTGCTACAATTATTTTCCTCAGGAATAGTAATACTCAGTTTAACTCTGCCCCATATCCTGTTTGTTCTCTGCTACTCTTGCAGAAAGCAAATTTTGAGTAGTTGGGGAATGACTAGTTAGAGCTTTACTTGATACCATCTGCTTTAAAGAGGAGCAGAGTTCTATTTTGCTGTAGAGATTAAATGATGCTCATTGGCTTTCTTTTTTTTTCTTTCTTTTTTTTTTCAATTTTTTCTTCTGATTTTTTTTCCCAGCAATTGTTCCTGACATAGATGAAATTGCAGCTCAGGCTGAAACCATGTTTGCTGGCAGGTATATTCTCTGAAGTTTTACCTCTATGTATATTCATATATCTTTTTGTTCATGGCAATATTTCTCATGGCCAATCTCTGTTTATTCTGTGCTTATTTTTATAGCCCTTTCTCTTCCTTTGCCTGCTTGTTAATTGCATAAGCCATATTTGAACAGAAACGTGCCAGGAAAAGCCTGGATTTCAATCAAGCAAACAGCTCAGCTGGCCAAGATGGCTGTGGGATTGGCTATGAGCACCCTCTTAGGTGTAAGAGAGTTGGTAGAAAGTTTTTGTTGTGTTCCCAAAGGCAGCTGGGGAATGGTGTGCAGGTGTATTGGGCTGAACCACACTAATTTTCTAATTATCTTATAATGCCTCATGTGGGTGCTGAAAAGCCACTCTGTTTCTGGTGTGTCTTATGGCTACAGCCCCAGATGTCCTGCATCAGCAGCTTGCTGCTGGCCCTCAGGATTTCTCATATATTGCATGACCTGTTGCCATTGCACTTGGTGTTCCAACTCCTTGGGAAAATCATGCCAACAGTAATCTCTCCTGTGACTCCTCACACCAGGAGTGGACCACTTGCCATGATCTCCTGGTCCACCAGAGGCCTGTAGATCACAATTTATGCTTGCAGAGTTTTGGAAGGTATTTCAGCTATGCTGTGAATAGAAAAAAGTAACCCATGGAAAACACTCATACTAGAGAGTTGTTACCATTATCACTATATTGATTTAATTTTGCGGGTATAATTATAATTATACCAGTAAAAATTAATTCCATTTAGACAAGGCTGTAGATGTTAAAGTTTTTCTTGGAGCTAAGGAGAAGGACCTGCAGTGTGGGCACTGTGATCTTTCCTCTCTCAGTCCCTCATGCATTCTCAATTTTTACCAGCACAAGCAATGCCTCCAGGCTGCTCCTGAGCTCCCATAATGTAAAACAACACACAGTCCTTGGCATCTGCATCTTTAAAATGAATAGAGAGACTGAATGGTTTCTTGGAAACATTATTCCTGCTTTGATATGTTAAGTGTAAATCTGCTGTCTGCCATTCCACATTATCAATATGATTCCAGAAATATGATGCTTTTGGCAATTCTTGCTATTTTTGAGCTTATTTTTCCTTAAATGAAATTTTAATAGCAGCTGAAAAGGGAAGGAGGGAAAAGGAAAGGGTCAAATTAATCTCTGATGAAATGCAGTTTACTTCATTTAATTTGGATTGGGGATGAACCTGGCTCAACTTATCCATGACATAAATAAATGCTTTTACAATATAGATTTTGATCACAATATTTGAAACATTTAATTGACACTTACTTCTGCTCCATAGTGTCCATTCTGCTACAAGATTGCTGAAATAACTGTAGGATAGAAGTCCTTATAAAATATGTTAAAGTTATATTTATAATTTCCTTCCTGCAGCATATTTGATTTAATTTTAAGAGCTCTGTTGAGTGAAGATTGTATAGAGTCATATTTATCTCAAGAGCTTTTATTTTTTTTATTTACTTTACTTTATTTGGTCCTTTTCCCCCCATTTCTGTTGCAGAAAGGAGAAGAATGCAGTTCAGCTTGATGATGAAGGGGGCAGAACTTTTTTACGGGTCCTCATTCACCTCATCATGCACGACTATCCCCCGTTGCTCTCAGGGGCTCTGCACCTGCTGTTCAAGCACTTCAGCCAGAGAGCAGAAGTTCTGCAAGCATTCAAACAGGTATGGATGGGCTGAGTGTTGTCCCACAAAACTGAATGCAGGGAGCCTTTCCAGAGGCTGCTCTGCTACTTAAATTGCTGTTTGTTGCATAACAGTGTTGTTTCCTCAGCGTTCAAGTAAAGGCAGACTTCTTGGGCCATATGTGCTGGTATATGTTATAGTTCTGTGCCCCCCAGAAATTGTTATTTCTGGCACTGCATCCATTAGGGAAAACGTGGGTCCGTGGTAAACCTCTCACAGGGATTCCTCAGGGACATAGCCAGTGCCTCATGTTTGGCAAGCAGTGTCCCCGTGTCAGCAGTGAGACTTCCTTGCCTTCAGGGCTGCTCGGGCTGGGTTATTATTATTTTGTTATTTACCTGGTGCTTCTAATTCTAATTCACGGGGCTCCTCTGCCTGATGCAGCTATGCCCAAATAGCAGGAAGGCAGGGATAGAGCCCAGCCTGTTTTCAGCTTGTATTCTGTCCCTCTGTAGTGGTGCATGTGCAGGCTCCATGTGTCCATGGATTAGGGTAGGGAGATCTGATGTCATGGGGCTGCACGACAGAGATGCCTCTGTTACGTAACCCTTTATAACATATGTTGATAAGAACATCTGATGCTTCTTTCAGGAGCTGGGTAGCTGTTGTCTCATCGTTATGTAAGGTGGGGAGGTTTCTCTCCTGTGCAAACAGATGAATGATAAAGACCTGAAAAGCTTTTGTTTAATGTTTTTGTTGTGTAGCATAATGGCCTCCCACCAGGTATTTAAAGCTAGGCTGTGCTGGTGAGTTGCATAAATAGCTATTATTTCCAGGTAAGCAAGGACTGAGTTGCTTAATGTGTTTTTGTGAAGGATGGAAAAGGCTAATGGAGAAATAAACAAAAGAGGCCGTAGAGCATGTGGAATAAGAATGCCTGAAGTTGAGCAGCATTCATAAATTCTGTAAAATAACAAGGTTTTGCCAAGCCAAGAGAGATTATTATGACAAAAACTTTATATTACAAAATAGTGAATATTTGCCTGGATGTAATGTGGTTTTAAAAACAGCATCAATGTTATCAGTGACCCTAATCTTTTACATGAATATGATTTCTTAAGTGTGTTTATTAATTTACTGTAAAGATTGCTGATAGTTTTTTGGCATATTATTTTCATTAATAATCTAGGAAGAACAGAGATCATTACAAAGAAAGAAAATGTGTAGATCATGCTAAATCAAGAACTACACATAACAGTGAAAAACGCAGATAATTTGAGCAGTACAAGAAAAGGAAAAAAATAGATTAATCTTAATAAGTGGCAACCACTCAGATGGTGAGAAATTCCATGAACCTGAGAGTCAGTTTGTCATCTATATTCAGAGAAGTTTTTCTAAGCTGGCCTAACAGTGTGGAAGTCTGGTTTTTTTCAGTATTTGCTTATGGTGGTGTAGGAGATCATTAAAATTGCTGGCCATTCTGACTTTTCTTTGGATGCCCTGATCCCTTGTCATACCATTTTTTTTCCTTTTTCTCCTCAAGTACAGTGCTGAAGCAGTAGCTATTTCTAACTGTTGCTTTAATAGTGTGTAACTGTATTTTATAATGCCATGAGGATCATGATCAGTGCATCAGAGCTCACTCTGCACAGAACACAAGAGCCTGTAAATCTGCCTGTGCTAAAAATGTTTTGCAGTGTATTCAAGAAGGTGAGAGGATGTTGTGAATGTTTTAAAGATCCTGTTTTGGGCAACTACAGCTTCTGGCTCTGCTAAAGGTTTTTGATAAATGGGGCTAAAAGCCTGCATGTGCCGTGTTTCAATTGCACAGGAAAGGTTGCTCAAAGCACAAGGAAAGAAGCTTAGAATAGGAACTGTCAAGCAAATTACCCAGCCATAAGTGCTGGTGCTACTGCTGTAACAGCTTCACAATTTCTCCATTTCCAGGTTCAGTTGCTGGTGTCCAATCAAGACGTGGATAACTACAAGCAAATCAAGGCTGATCTTGATCAGCTACGTCTGACTGTGGAAAAATCTGAATTGTGGGTTGAGAAGAGCAGCAATTATGAGAGTGGAGAGGTGGGAGACAATCAAACCAAAGGGGGAGAAGAGCCATTGGAGGTGAGTTTAAAGCCTTTGCTGTCAGAATTGTTTCAGTATTGGTAGGTAGTTTCATGAACAACTGCGAAATCTTGGTCTGGTTAAGCAAAGTGGCAAAGTGGAATGTGAGGTATTCTGCATGAGCTTTAAGAACTGACAGAAAGAGAAATTACACCTCTGTTATCAATGTATTAGATATTCTCTCCTGATGCTTTCAGGAACTGCATTCTTAGGTCACAGAGCTGCCTTCCTTTCTAGGTGCAAGCCACAGTGTGCAGCAGCACTCTGGAAATAATCTGGGAATTGTGTGCTGGCAGTTAGGTTGACTTGCTGGAAGAAAAGAGGAGTAGACAGTGTCTTGCAAGTAAGGGAGAGAAGCACAATCAAACTCATGTTTTCAAACATCACAAGTAATTGGCACCCTTCAGCACAGAAGACTGACATAAGAATATTGAGATTTTGTAGGTGAACAAATGTTTTTGTCTCTTTGGCCTTTGTCATACCACTTTCTCAGGATATACTCTGATTTGATGTAGAACTTGACTCTAGGACTGTGAAGACCTCTATTTAAAAAAATTTTTTTTTTTTTTTTAGATTTCATTGTTTGGATTTTAAAAATTTTGCTTTTCAGTGCAGACTGAGATCACCATTTAATCATTTAACTCCAGCATAAGGTTTTAAGAAAACACAAAGTGTTGCTGTGATTGAGGTTTGTGCCATAAGATTAGATAAAGCAGGCTTTTCCACCAATATTTATTCCCACTTTTCCCTTTTCATCAGAGGGGGTGGGGAGAGATTAACAGCTGTGATTTCTGACACAGCATTTTCCTTGTTCTCTTTCCTGGTGCCAAGAAAGATGGGTAAAAAAGCTCCCAGGGAAGTAGAAAGCCAAGTGGAGGTTATACAGCCTTGTAGAGGCCACACATTAGGAAAAAAAGCTGGAGAAAGCCAGGAAGAGAGAGGATGCTTGCAAATGTGGCCTTTTAGATGGGGAAGCAGATTTTTGGTGGCTTCATGCAGGGGCAAATCCAACACTTGAAGGAAGAACTCAGATTCTTGCAACAGTGTATGTCCTACTCTTTCTCTGATCAATCTTAGCTGATGTTCTAATACCACAGCTTTAGTGGTGTCAAAATTAGGGAGGAATCTGGAGTTGAAGCTTAAGTATATGGTATTTCCTTCTTTCTTTCCTCAAACACAGCTCTAGTAGAAAAGAAAATGTTTATTTATGTAATTAATGAATCAAAGAGGTAATGGCGAAACAGAAAATAGAATTGTGTCAAGATTACAAAGTTTTTTAGCTGTACTACATTTTTAAAGTGTCATTTATTCTTATGGGTAGCCTTGATAGCAAGGAAACTCCAGGAAAAGGGGGAAAAACAATGTGTTTGAAACAGAGGCAGCTCTCAATTGGATATTTTGAGTGGGTTTTTTTTCCCATGAGGCACCTGTGGGTCTGTATGGATTAGCAGTGCTTCAGTAGATGCACAATATTAACTCTGGCAGATCAGAGAGATTATTGTATCAGAGCAGTAATATGTAATCTGCTGGATAGATCATCTGCTGGTAATTCCCTGAGAGCTGGGCCAGGTTACAATAGCTCAGAATCTTGTCCATCTTTTTTTTTTCCCCTGCTAAATTCTTCTTGAACAGTGAAGACGTGTTTTTACCTGGCAAAAAACATTAGATAGTCAGCACTCTCTTTGAGGTCTTAAATGAAATGTAGGAGGTGTGATGTTTGGCATAGTCTCTTTCAGAAAATATAATTTCCTTAAGGTGGGGTACTCAGGTGAGAACCTTTCTGCCTGAGACCTCTATGCCTGCCTGTCCCCTGTGGGAAAGTGTGACAGGGAATGTCTATCATGGGGCATAATGAGGGCAGATCTGTAACTGAGTGTCTTTGGTATCCCAGTGGTGTGATTATCTCTTGGTAACTACATCCCTGGCATACTCTTATAGGTTCAATATAGAATTGTTTATTTTGTTAAGAGAAAGGATAGATTCAGCAGTTTAATGCTGATCAGTACTTCCAGATAAGACATACAGTTCACATGGATTATAAAACTGCTTTGGTGAAGGAAGAATGCTGATAAAACTAACAGGTCAATTAATCTTGGTTAACCCACAATCCCAGAATGGAGGAGGGTGGTCAATTATAGCAAAAAGCCTGAAACATCTCCCAGCATATTGATTCAAACAGCTAGAGAGATGGCAGCCTGCATACTAACAAAGCTAAACAAATAAAATCCGCTGTTGTTACATAGATCAGCACTGAACAGCAGTGCTGACACTCTTATAAACAGCTCCCATAGCCAAGTGGTGCAGCTGTTCTTACCTCACTGGAAATTAGGACCAGATGGGATTTATAGAACTCCTGAACTTCACCATCAGCTAAGAAAGTTCAGAGAGAGGTTTCAGGACGCATAAACATTCAGCTTGGCGTGCATATGTTTGTTTTAGTGTATTTCTCTTTTCTAAAACAGTAGGAAGTTTGAGGACACAAGGAAACTCAGAAGTGCACCTGTTTCTTTTTTTTTTTTTTTTTGCTGTTACACTGGTTTAACATCCTTGTGGTCAGTCTCAAGATCTGCTAGAGTTTTTCTTCATACTTTATAACGTCAGCATCCGAAGTTCAATATTTCAATTTATTTTGTTTCCTGTTAAGAAAGGCTTACCACAGCTGACAGCAGAAAACACTACCAATATACTTAGTGGCAGTATTTCTCTACATGTTCTCCCATGTTTTGATTGAGAGCTATGCATGGAAAGGTGTGTGGGTGTTGGCAGTTCTTTGCTGACTTGATTTATCTTATTTATCATACCCAGCTGGGGCTTTCCAGGAGCCAGGGCCCAGAGTATACAGCGTCATGACTTGATGGTGCAATTTAACATATGGTTCCTATTTGTTTTTAAATCTTTTCCTGCATCATCCAGAGATAGAGCAGAAGCATCCCCTTTGTGGGAGGAACATCTCTAATTTCCACATGCTGCTTGTTCCTGTGCTGTTGAGAACTCCAACCTGCTTAAATGCAGAGATTGTCTTCAGCTCTTTCTCCAGAGCTCTTAAGCTCCTTCTCTTTCTCTTTTTAATGTTCACATAGACAGATTTTGTAATCTTTCCAGCTGTAAATACAGATTTTTGGAATGTATGGTAACTACAGAAATACACTTTTGGTCCATCTCCTCACAGTGTTTAAATTCCTTGGTGTGCCTAGTCTGTGATTTAGGGACATACTCTTTCAGAATGACCAGAAGCATGAAGACATGGAATAATTGCCTCAAATCACATTGGAAATTTGAAACAGAGGAAGGACTTGAATGTCAATCTTTTCACTCACTGAATAAAGAATAAACTAGTCTTTATTATCTGTGTTATATCAATTCCTTGTGAGCCACTGTAATACTTTGTCACTTGCTGCTATTAAATACAATTAATTCATGTTGAGGAAGTTACAATAAATCTCCACTTGTCATTTATTCTTTATTACAGGAATCAAACATTTTGAGCCCAATACAGGATGGGACCAAAAAACCCCAGATAGACAGCATTAAAAGCAATAACTACAATATTGTTAAAGAGGTTAGTATATTTGCCAAGAAACTTGCTTGACATACCTGTTTAATTAGTAAATTTAGTAATTATTTTGAAATAAGTGTCTTTGGTTTTGTGTGACATAACTGGTTTCTTTTCTTGGTTGCATGGTTATTTATTTGTTTGGTTTGTTGTTTTTTAATTTATAGATTTTGATTCGACTCAGCAAACTTTGTGTTCAGAATAAAAAATGTCGGAATCAACAGCAGCGTTTACTGAAAAATATGGGTGCCCACTTGGTGGTCTTGGACCTTCTGCAGATCCCCTATGAAAAGGTTATTTTCCTAATTTTAGTGGTAGAGAACACAAACTCGAGGAAGGGAAGGGCCTTAGCAGGCCCAATAATCAATGGAAATATTTTTTAAAATCTGAATTGTCAGCTGTGGTACAAACATGAAATGATGATGTAATTTTCTACCTTCAGAATAGTGAGTTTGGGCTCAGTTTAAGTACAGTTGCCTGTACAGTTTTATTTAAAATTTAATATATACTGCCTTGGGTACCTAGATGTCACAGTGCTGTCATTCCTGTACCCATTCCTGAAATAGGCAAACCTTAGGACCAAAAGCTTTCACAGATCAAATCTGAAACAACTTCTTTGTTTTTGTGGTGGACATCTCTAACCTAGTTCCTTGTGCTTTTTTTTTTCACAAGATACAGTTATTTAGTACTGATTTGGTGGCATACAAATCAATGAACTAGATAGGCTTTGAAAGAGCACATCTTTCTAGATCTTCTAGGAATCACTGAGAGGAAGTAAAACCTTTACTGGGCTGTTTTGCTGTGTGCTAAATTACAGACACTGGGTTCAGATGTTGTCAGTAAAATAGTGCTTGTCCATACAGGTGGTTCATCAAATCATACTTAGGATACTACATGAGAGGAATATAAAATGGGGATGAAACTAATGAAACTAGAGGATATATTTGTGTGGGGGTATGTGTATGAACACATACATCTGTTTCTGTGTGTAGCTATAGAAAAACCAAATGTTTGCCAAAGCTTAAAACTAATGTAGAGTGACATTTTTGGTTTGTTTTGCCGTTTTTTTTTTTTCAAATCAAGCAACTTAGCACTTTTTTAAACTAGGCAATTATAACCACAAAAAAGGAACTCTTACCTTGATTTTATGCTCCTACCTGTGGTTCCCTATGGTTTGATTCAGAGTAAGGTACAGCTGCTAATGGACTCCAAAGAAAACTACATCAGTTACTTTTGCCAGAGGGAGAAATCCTGCCCTGTAAAGGCTCAGGAGAATTGGTTCATTCCTGGCTGAATTGATGTTGTGTGGTTTTAACAAGTATGTTTAGGTATACCCAGCTGATTCTGTTTGTCCTTACTTCCTGCAGAGTGATGAAAAGATGAATGAAGTTATGAATCTAGCCCACACTTTTCTTCAGAATTTCTGTCGAGGAAATCCTCAGAATCAAGTTCTCCTCCACAAAAATCTCAACTTGTTCTTAACTCCAGGGGTAAGTATTTCATTTGAAATAGAATATGATAATTGGAATTAAATTCGGGTTTGCTGAAACATCCCAGTGCTAAATAAATAATTTCACTAAATTATGCCTCCCCTTTCCTCTTATTTCCCTTAGAGCTGTTTTTTATGTCATTTGCTTTAATGTTGCCATTTTAAAAGTGGAAAACAAAAACCAAGGAACCTGTGGGGTTTACTGGAAGGATCTATGAATATGTGTCACATCCTTGTCTTGAACTTGGCTCTGATTTTATTCATCCTGACTCACTCACTGATGGACAGTAAAGTCAAGGTAGAAGATACTGTGACTGCTGTCATAAACCTTGTGTAACACCAGGATCAGACTCATTTTTGTTGATGATGCTCCCATTTGATTCAAGTAATCTAAAGTCTGACCTTCTATAGAATGACACTCGCTCAGTGGATCTACTGAGCAAAACACGCTTTTATTTGAAGGAATCGTGAGTATGAGGATTGCAGACCGTGGCCTGTGCATTTTAGGAGCACTTGTTCCATTGTTTTTTATTTATGCTCTTTAGTGACATTAGTGAGCAGCTCTGAGCTGACCACAGTGGGAACCAGAGCCTGGATTCCATCACATCCAGTGCTGACACTTAACTCAGGTGCAAAGTGTGGAGCCAGCTTGCACTTGTATTTCTTTTGAAGCTGATTTCCTGATCATCCATCACAGTTATTGTGCTTTTGTGCTCATTTTGGAGCAAACCTGATATGGATTCCTATCAGATGACACTAAACAGACATGTATACTTCAGGAGCACACCTGACCCTCAGGAGCCTTTAGTCCAAGGAACCAACCTAGAGCAAAGGTCCCAAGAATGCACAAAATCTGGGTGCTGTGTCCTCAGCAGAATCCCTTCTTGCTCCAGATCTGTTCCTTTTGTTCCATGCTGCTCATGGATACACAGCCCTAGGCTCCCTCTGGAGTTAATGTGGAAAGCGACATTCTCTTTGAGACCATCAGGCTGTTTGTGCAGGGATTTGCCTGCTGGAAATGCCTCCTCTGTGAGCCCCAGAGAGAGCCAGAGCAGCTCATCATCTCATCTGGTGGCCTCCTTGCAAAGTTTGATGGTGAGCAGGGCCAGGGTGATATCATGTGTCTCATACTCCAAAGCCCCTGCAGAGTGCTCTAGCAGTGTAGTGTGTGTGTGTTTGTGTGTTCACCTCCCACGTGGGCACAGGTTTGGTTTATGCCCACTTTAGGACTGTTTGTACTCATAGGGAAGTTTGGAGAAATCCCCTCAAAACTGGAAGCTGGACCCTGAGATCATTGAAAAGGATTTCTCCAGTTTCTCTTTCCCAGTGAGCCTTCCTCTACTCGAGAAACCCATGCCTCTCTCGACCTCAAAGCAGATCTGCTGTGCTCATGAGGCTGTTTTTGATCTGTTCAGCTCCTGGAAGCTGAGACCATGAGGCACATCTTCATGAATAATTACCTCCTGTGCAACGAGATCAGCGAGAGGGTGGTGCAGCACTTTGTGCACTGCATCGAGACCCACGGCCGGCACGTGGAGTACCTGCGATTCCTGCAGACCATCGTGAAAGCAGATGGCAAATATGTGAAAAAGTGCCAGGACATGGTAATGACAGAGGTAAGCAAAGACTTCACATGTTAATCACTTGAGTATTTTGAGGCTGTTTTTCCTGCTCTTGATACCAGTGAGATATAATGGCATCCTCGCTTTAGAATTTTAAGCGGCGTCACAAATAATGAATATTTTAGCAGACGTTTTGGGGAGTTTGATCTAATTTTGTAAGGCCATCTGTATAACTACAAGAAAGAAAACATGAGTGTTAGCATGGTGATACAGAGATGTCTATTTGTAGATGATGTAGCATGGAAATCTCAAGAGTTATATAAACCTGCATTTTCCTGTAATGTAATTTAGGATCACTTTTATCCACTCTTGTAGAATGGGTTTGCCATACAAGAGGCTCTTACCTTTATGGATTTGTCTAAATAGTGCTGTAAACCTTTTTTTAAGCATGTAGCAATTCTAAATCCTAGCTTCTGCCTTTTTTTGTTTTGTTTTATATCAGAGCATTTCTGTGAGGGTCAGTAGAGCTGCTCTAGCTTTACCTAGCTGGATCCAGTAAATTCAACCAAGTGTTTTGTGGAAAAATCTTTATGCCAATAAATTTCCTAAGAAAATACCTAATTGACTTTCTCTGCAATTAGGATTTCATATATTGTGAGCATGATAAATGAAGTCTTCAACTTGCAGACACTTGTGCATTTAACTGTAATTATGTTAACAGTTCATTGAGATTACTAAGTGGGTAAAGTTGAATATGGTGAAAAGTCATGGTTGGATTAGAGTACAAGGAACATTTTTATTTGCTTTACAAAGTGTCTTTTTTTTTGTTTTGGTTTGCTCTTTTGAAGAGGTGTCTTCACAGAGAAATCAGTTTTTTGTTGTATGAACAAAATGATATCCCACTGAAATTTTATTCCACAGCAACAAGAGGAAAACCTTCTAATTAAGAAAATAAAGCTCCTGCCTACATGGATAACCTTTAATGAAATTCACCTCAACCTTTTCAATTTGACTGAAGTATTTTAACATGGAATATCAATTACAAGGCTTTGATTTACATAATTCAAACAGTTCTTGTGCCTTTGTGGTTTTAGGTTTTTCTGCTTCCACTGAATGCTCTTGTTGAGGTTTTTGTTTTAATCATCAAACAAAATCTTCAGAATTTTCTCAATTGCAATATATTTTGCTATTGACCTGTAGCAGCACAAAGATAAACTATCATATTACATTTTCAAGCTGATTCCATGACGAAAGCAGAAATGAACTGGGATATGGCACTCACATCATAAATCCTGCAGGAATTTTCTGGGGTGAGGGAGCAACCCTGTTTTGATGAAATAGGGTAAGATAATGATCTGTTTTTCAAAAAGTAGGAAATTACAGGTAAGTAATTATGATTTCTGAGAAAAGGATGCTAATTGTGAAACTTGAATAGCACTTGAATGGCAATCCACTCTAAAGGGAGCAAATGGTTGGAACTTGCCACCGAGTTGGGACAGTTTGTCTGTAGACAACTGAGATGTACTTTGTGGCCTGAAACAACTGCTGTAGCTTTTCCTGTACCTCCAGATGGGGCACATAAACAATTTACCACAAGACAAGATAGAATATGACTGTACAGCTTGCCTCAGCTCCTCCTGTGTTTTCTTTCACCCACAGGAAGTATATTGTAGCTTATTCCTGTTTACTGGGAGTGAGGGATAATCCTCATATTTATATGTTCTAGAAAGTGCATGCAGATGAAGGAGCACCATTGCAAGAGAACACTGTTGTAAAATCCTTTGGACATCCCCAATCTGGCTGATTCCCTTGGTCTCCATGTCTGCAATGATGTTTACTAACCTGAAAGGTTCCTTAGGGCACTTTTTCTCATTACAAGCAGGCTTTGAGGTTCCTGGAAGAACCCTGCCTGTCAGTGCAAACACTATTACAGAAGGGAAAGCAGAATTTACTTTGGGCCAGATCAATGTGGCAGCAAAGTTTTCTATTTCCTGTAGTATTGTGGAGTAATATTTTGCACAGTACCAACAGCTGCTTCAATACTGGACAGCATTCATTATATTACCATTGAATTCTAAACTTGCTGAAAATATACTTTAATGGCAGAAACTGCTGCTGGGTTGTTTTGTCCTAAACTCTCATGCCTTTAAATTATTTTTTTCTGTAATGTGGATTGTCTGAAAAGGTCTGAAAAGTCGTGGGTATAGAAATACTGTAGAAACCCAAAGATAAATGAGAAATAGGAATTGCAGGAGAGACTGAATTCACAATTCACTCCAGCCAAATGTCAAAGTAAAAATAAGCAATAAATAGGGTAAGCACAAACAGAAATGCTGTGAATTCAAAATTTGAAGTGTTGAAACCCTGGAAAGTGTAATGAAATGCTTCTTGACTTTTCATTCTGGGAGAATAATTTTAATTCCTGTTCTTGCTTCTTTCCCATTTCTCAGCGGCTCCAGCAACCTTTATGACTACACTTGAATTGAGTAAACTGGGATTTCATGTCACATATGGACTGGAATAGGTCAAGTGCCTAATTCACAAAATAAGTGTGATTTTTGAGCTGCCAGGGTGTGTTCTGTACTAGGAGGGGTTTGTGGGATCTCATTTCACCCACACTGAGAGTGGATTGTGCTTCAAAGGACAGTGATGGGAGAAGATTCCAAACAGGATTAGAGCAAAGCCCTTCAGTGAGATGTGCTGAGATGGGGCTGCAGGCATCCAGCGCCGCTCTGGATCCTCTTGAGATGAGCTGAGCACTTGTAGCAGAATCAAACATGTATCACATACACCAGTTTTCTGCTAATGAAAGTGCTGACATGACACTGACAAAGTAATGACCCATCATCTGCCAAATTTGCACAGGGTGGGAAGAATCTCCCTTTGTTTCTGGTACTGAGCAAGGGTGGGGAAAAGCTGGGTTCAATTCCAGGTGAGCCACAGGCTTTTTGTGTGAGGCAGCGTGGAAGATTTCATCTCACTGCACCTCAAGTGCTCATCTATGAAACAGGGATAATAATGCATCCTGGCCTCCTAGCAGGAGGTGAGGATAATTAATTAACTTCACACAAACATTGACATGGTAGGAATAATAAGGATGGCATGCTGTCTTAGGTAAAGACAGAGCTACACTGAAATTAAACCTCAAATTCACCTTGCATTAGTGCATTCCTTGGTGAGTTACTCCAGATTTAGACTTACATTGATAAGAGCAGAAGTTTGCCTTGAATTTTGTTCTGACATGTTCATTAGGCAAACCGCATCGGAGTAAATTTTGTTTCGTTTGGGTTTTAGCTAGAGAATCTTTGCATACTTCGAGACAAAATAAGAAATGAAGATAATCATAGAATCATGTAGGTTGGAAAAGATCTTTAAAATCATTGAGTCCAAAATGCTTGCAGCGCAGGGTGCTCAGGGCCTTGTGCTCTCTTTCTCAGCTGATCAATGGAGGTGAAGATGTGCTGATATTCTACAATGACAGAGCATCCTTCCCGGTGCTGCTCCAGATGATGTGTTCGGAGCGAGACCGAGCCGACGAGAGCGGGCCCTTGGCCTACCACATCACTCTGGTGGAGCTGCTGGCTGCCTGCACGGAGGGCAAGAATGTGTACACAGAGATCAAGTGCAATTCACTGCTGCCCCTGGATGATATTGTGAGGGTGGTGACCCATGATGACTGCATTCCCGAGGTACGATTCACGGAAGCAGACTTGGCATTTTTAGAAATGCAGACAATGTTTTGTTGTTTATAATGTACTGACAAGTTGAGTATTTGCACAGGGAATGGGCTGGAAATGGGTGGTGCTTCTTAAGGTGAATAAGTGAGAAAAAATAGACAATATTTATTCCACAGAAAATTCCTTGTTCTTAATGCATTGTCAGCTTTTCAGACACCTTGTTTTGTGTTGGGTTTGTCCAGTCACTGTCACAGAGTTTAATGCTCCTGTAACTTCTGTCTGAAACTGTGAAGACCCACCTGAATGTTGGGTTAAGCCAATGTTTTGCCACTGCCTGAATTTCTTGGAAATGATGGATAAAATTCTGTCCATGCTGAAGTCACTGGGAATTTGGGTGAAGCCTCATTTTATTAAACTCAGTTGCAGTCCTGAAAATGTTTTTATTCGCTGCAGATGAAGGCACAATTCTGCATGTGTCATGCTAAAGTAGGATTGTGATATTACCTGGTGGAAAAATGGGGCTTAAAGTAACAGAACTGGGGCTTGCAGGAGTTAAAACTCCCTCTGTGCCATGAAAATTGCCCTTGTGATCAAATGATCTTATTGCTAAAAAGAAATATGTTTGCTTTGCCCAAAAGTTCCCCTTAACAGTAATTTCAACAGATGGTAATTACAGAAAAAATCCCAAACAAAAGAAACCTAAAGGTCTGATCTGAGTTTTCTCTTCACTGCATTAAACATATGGAACTATCTCATCTCCCTTGACCGTGATAAGAAATTTTCAGTGCATTTGCATATGTTTATATTTAATCTGTACATTTTGGGCACTGCATATCCATTTTTATGCTGTGTACATACAAACTTGCCATGCTAGAGAGGAGTCCTGGCATGTCCTTCTCCTAAGCCTTGTGCTGCCATTGCTGTAGTCTCAGACTTTATTTGGCCTTTAGATCCCAAATGCAAGTGCTGCATTAGGATTGTGGAAATACAGGGACTTAGTCCCAGCTCTGCAAAAGACTTTTTATTTTATATTTGGCAAGCTTGTTACAAGGCTTCAACCTACTGCAGTCAACTGGGAAGTGCAGGAGTGTTCTGCATTTTGACAGCCTCTGGCTTTGGAGCCAGGCCTTGCTGGTCTTTATATCAGTTAAATACCAGAATCATTACTGGTTTGTCTTGTGGGGGTTTTGTCAGTAGAGTAACGATGTTTGCAAAACCTTTTCATATTTCTTCCTGTGGTCTTTAAGTAAACACATAAAGGCATGTGTTGCCCTGCTTCTCCCTAAATCTTCAGAACCAAACATGTGCATTATTACAGTTATGAATGTTTGTTAGTCAGTACTAACAGGTTCATCTTTATTGTTCAGTATTTTTGCAGATGGAAAATATTGCGTTAATTGTTTTTTACTGTTCCATTTCATTGTGATTGTATTTTTGCTGTTCCTGCAGGTGAAAATTGCTTATGTTAATTTTGTTAACCACTGTTACGTGGACACTGAAGTGGAAATGAAAGAAATCTATGCCAGTAACCATATCTGGAAACTTTTTGAGAACTTCCTTGTTGATATGGCAAGGGTAAGCTTCACCAGGTGTTAAATATTACAGATTGGTCATGGGTGACAACTGAACTGGCAGTAATGGGGTTTTTTTGGTGAACTTTTATTTTGTAAACTATTTTATTCAAAATTGACAATAGGATAAGTGTGGTTATTTGCTTTGTTTGTTTAACAAACAGTCATGTCTATGATCTTTGTAATTTAACCTGCTAATTACTAGTAGCTTTTTCTTTCTAAAAGGGCATCTTGGAACCCGTGCCTTTTACTTTTCTTACAGAGAAATAAATTGGGTGTGTGTACATGGTTGAGAGCCTGTGAGAACGTGCATTACATGTCATTATGGTGGTGACTAAAAAAAACCCACATCTGTAATCTCTTCCTTTATTCTGTTACAGTAAGGATCAGGGATCAAGATCTTCTCTGGCTTGTGTTCCTTCTTTAGTCTCTATTTTTGTCTTTCATTCTCCTGTCACTGCATTCTCATTGCCAATGTGAAAGACAGGTGTAGAAGTGTGGTCCTTCAGAATACTAATTCAGATAGAAATTACAGCTGCAAGGTGACAGGGCACAGTCAGTACCACAGGCCTGCCATTCCTGTGGTCCTCAGTGAGCCTCATGGTGTCAGTAGCTGCTGAATTAAATTCTAAGTTACAAGTTGAATTCAGCTTCCTTTCCTAGGGATTTTGAAGGCAGAAAACAAGAGCAATCTTATGACTTCCAAGGGATTAAATACAGTAGTAGAGCCATGAGGGGAAGCTAGTGTGATGTAATGATTATAGCCTGCACTACGTATCCTTTACTAGGATGTTAATGCTTCTTGTAATCATAAATAATTACAGTATTAATGACAAACAATGGTGTTGCTCTTTCTGCTCAAGAAGTAGAACCATGAGTGTGGCAGGCTCAGGACTTTTTCATATAGGAGCACAGAGAGTAGAAAGAGAAAACAATTTCTATTTCTGCTCCTTGTTTTTCCCATGTGGAATGTGTTTGGAGAATTGTTTAGCTGAGGTGATTGCTTGATTGGATTCTGGTGAGGATTGTTTGAGCCTGATGGCCAATCCAACCCACCTGTGGCTGGACTCTGGTGAGAGGGTCACGCATTGTGAGTTAGATGTGGTAGTTAGAAAAAGTAGGTATGTAGTTTTAGTATCTCCTTTAAATAGTATATTAATGTATTTTAATATAGTTATAATAAAGAAATAATTCAGCCTTCTGAACTGGAGTCAGACATCATCACTTCTTCCCACTGGGTTCACCTGCATTTACACTACATGAGTTTTTGGGTTTTTCCCAGTCCATGGTCCATTAGATTTTATAATATTTAAGTTCTCACTCCTTTCATTCTTCATTTCATTGAAATTAAGAGAAAAGGTAAAGAATCTCAGTTTGGTCCTGCAGCAGACAATGATGCTAAAGTAATAGTGTGCCACAAAATTATTCCTGTGAGACCTATTAGAAGAAAATGGAATGAATTTTGGGTAAAAGAAGAAGGAATGCAAAAACTTAAGCTCTACAATAGTTACTGGGACTTGTTCATTTTTTTCTGTGAAACAGAAACCTTGTAGTTTTTTTTTTTTTTTTTTTTTTTTTTGTGGGGGTTGTTTTGTTCTGGTGTATTTTTTTTAAACCTTTATATTTTCTGGGGGCAGGTTAAGGCATGGATGTTAGTGCTCTCTTGTTTTGGTGGTAGCCATTTTCAGTACTAATTAGTCCTCTACAAACTCTGTTTTCTTGTTGCTTTTTTTCTGTGGTTGTGTTACACAGTGAAAGCCCTCCTGGACAAAAACAACCTGGGTTGAAAATTAAGATGAGAAACATCCTTGGAGGAGGGTTCTGACTTTTAACCTTACTGGTTTTATCTCAAGAAGTATTTTCTTCTATTTAATTCCCTTTCTGGGCTGCCCTTTTCTGACATATCCTGACCCTGACTTTCCAAACAGACTATCCCTCCTCTCTAACCCTTGAACATGGCCAATTTTCTGTGCCCCTGGGCTAGAAGCAGACAAATAGAAAGAAGGCTCTGTGCAGGTTTCCTCTCATGAGCCTGGAGACAAACTGCACTGTGCTAAATGCTGGGGGCTTGTCCTGATGCTGGTGACCACCGACCTTGTTTTCACACACCCCTCTCCTAAGAGAAATTAGACTCCAGGTCTTCAGAGGTGAAGAGGGAAAATGCTGCATTTTTGTGTGGGTGCTGTTGGCAAAATGCAGGTTTATTCTGCTCTCCTGCAAATGTGTCAGAAGTGCTCTGGCCTGTCCTACTCTTCAGCCATGGATAGATGTATTTTCCAGGTTATGGAGTGTATTTGTTCAGATTTGGTGCTCTGGGGCCCTGACAGACCCCAAGTGTTATAAATACATCAGTGTTCTGTAGCTATCAGGACAGTTAGAATGCTGTCAGCCTCATGAAAGATGTTACAATAGCTTTCAAAGCATTTAGAAAAAGAGCCCTTTGATCCTCTGTGTTCCAGTGAGCTAAAAGGGATGCTTTTGCATGGGGGAAGGGGAAATGCTTTTCTTTTAGCTGCTACAAATGTCTGTCAGTGGGTGAGTTTGTGAGCTTTGAGTCTGTTATCGGAGAGCACCAAGGTGAAAGACAGAGAGTGTTATCCTCAGGTTGGATTCCTTGTGTTTTAGATATATATTAAAAAAAAAAAAAAAAGAGTAACTGATTTTTAAAATCTGTTTCTGGATTGAGGAAGGAAATATTTAGTCCCCAGCTGTCATTTTCCTTTCAACAACATGATACATTGCAAAGCAGGCACGAGGCGGATCCGTGTATAAACTGGGTTTGCCAAAAGCTGTCGCGCTTTCAAAGGCACCCTGCTTCTGCAGCTTCTGCCAACCTACTTTCTGCTGGGTGTGACTTAACAGCCTTGTGCTGAGCAAAGTGGGTGCAGCTGAAGGAAAGGCTTCCCTTTCCTGTGTGTGGCCCAGCCTGTGTAAGTCAGCAGCTGTAGTCTGAGAAGGATTAAAGACAAGAGCCGAGCATCTGACAGTTGTAAAGTCATCCTGGCTTTCTCCGCAGAATTTTTGAAGTATTATTCATGTGAGTTTTGGTTCCAAAGCCTCTTAAGGGGTTTTTAAACACTGCTTTCTCAATCCTCATCTCCATTCCATGCATTTCAGGTTTTTGTTTTTTTTTTCTTCCACGGAGGAAGATCTTTCTGTTCCCAAAGGGCAGAGGGATAAGAACAAATGAGAGGATTTCCAAATTCCTTCTGTGCTGGGAATTTTTCAGACCAGTGTTTGAGCAGAGTGTCATTCCCACATATGGCTCTGCTTTTCAGGCAGCTGAAGGGGAAAGCTTAAAAGTGTTCTGGAATTTAGTTTTGGTGATTTCTGCATTCACTGTGCTAGCACTGCACAGCTCCCTATCTGCCTATAGGGATTGCAAGTGCTAATCTCAGAGCTAGTGGTTCCAGCCAAAATTGGCATGCAGATTAATTAAAAGCAAAAGAACTTCCAGAGATTTTTAGTCCTATGATCTCTTAAAAAAAAATTAAATAAGTTTTGATTATTAACTGGATCATTTACCTTCATGAGGACTGGGGGAGGTGGTGCTGTCACACTTTCCCCAAAACAGAAGGGCTGATGAGTTTGCTGTTTCATTTTAGACACTGTTGTTCCTCTGACCAAAATCTTTCTTGGAGTGATAAAAAAGCACTCTGTGGAGGCATGACTGATTTATCTGACACATTTTAGATAAGCAGACAAGCAAACTCCTCAAGATGCCTCATTTGTCTAGGTCTGAAGTTATCTTTGGTTATTCCTCTGCCTACTGCATGACAATGATTGTGTGCCAGACCCAAGGTGCTTCTGTGTTCCCCTGAGCTCTATCATACCCTGAACACAGGTGCTTTTGGATGTCATGTCAGTAAACTTCCTTAAAACATTCCTGGTGAAATTGCTGTCTTGGAGTGACAGTGGCAGTGTGTAATTAGAGAGAATCTTTGCTCCGTGTGAGATCAGGTGCTGTGGATTATCTCTCTGCTTCTGTCACCAACTTTTCTCTGTAACTTTAAGCAATTCAAACAGCTTCTCTGGACTCCCCATCCCTGAAGAGATGTAATGGTAAGTGTGTGCCACTCACTTTGTGCCCAAACACAAAGGTTTGGGGTTATGTGTTAAATGCACAGATGGCAATGAAAAGGCTTTTCTGGAGTTTTTGTATACAAAATAAATTCTGCTTTTGCATAGACTCCCTAGAACATTGCAGTCATCTCTGGCTTGCATAGATGAAAGAGAAAACAACTTGTTAAACCTGACTACAGCTGCTCATTTAAAGGCTGTTGAAGCAATAGTATGACTACAGACTGTACTACTTATTTGTCCAGTCTTGCCTTTCTCACTGGTTTTGGCTCTCTGTAGACTCCTTTCAGTACTGTGTACACTGACACGTGTAAAGTCAACATGACTCTGTATAGATGTTCAAAAATGTTGAAGAGAAATAAAGGAAATACTGAACGATGTAATCCACACCAATAATTTTTCCCTTTCTTTAAGCGTGACATCTTTACGCAGTTTGTGTTGTACCAAAGGGAGTCTTCAGGAACCTTTTGTACAAATCTTTTCACTCCCTTCCCACCATTCAATCATCCTTCTGTGCTCCAGAGTTGTCCTTGTATCATCCATTCCCTTCTTTCATTGTTTTAGCTTGGCTTCTGTATTTTCCCCATGTGGCTTCCCAAAGAAATGCTGCCTCTCTTCCAGTACCATCCTAAAGCCTGTTGGTATTGAGCATGCTGTTTCCCTTCCCTCCTTTTAAACATTTATCCTGCAAATGAGCTTCACCTTTTCCACCCAGTTGTGGTGATTAATTGTTGAGAAAAGCTAAATGTTGTATGAAATCTTTCTAACCTGAGTCGTTTATGTCTCACCTGTCTCTGAAGCATCTTCCAACCAGCCCTGCAATGGGAGGAAAGCTCCATTTTCTTCTTGAATCTGTCTGAATGTGTAAGTGACATGCAGTGTGCTGATTTAGGGGGCTCTTTTCTTCATGGTGTGGGAAAGAAGAGGCAAGCAGCCAGAAAGAACTAGTTCAGAAGAGAGGGCTGGACCCCTGAGAAGAAAGATAAGCTATAACAAATCCAGCTTCAACGCTAACATAGTTCTCTCTGATAGATACTATATCAAAATCTTTTGTTTTTACTTTAAGAAGAAATATCAGATGTGTTGTAATAAATACAAAATAATGAAGGTTGCTTACTGGGGAGAGCTAAATCTCATTGTTTCCTCCTCCTTCCCTGCAGGTTTGTAACACAACCACAGATCGTAAACACGCAGACACGTCTCTGGAGAAATATGTCACTGAGCCTGTCATGAGCATTGTGAGTGGCTTCTTCAATTCACCATTTTCAGATAACAGCACCAGCCTCCAGGTAAGGAGAAAAGACACAGACAAATCAGTTATTCAGACCATTAATGAGAAACCTTCTGCTACCTGCATGGGAATGCTCTCTCTTTTCATCCTCCTTTAATTTCTCTGTCCCCTCTCATGCCACTGACTACCAGCTTAATCCCTCTTTAAAACACTTAATTCTTCATTTTAGTCACTTGCATCTCAAACGAGCAGACAGCTCAATGTGGTCACAGTTACTTCTGGCTCTTTTGAATTCATTGGAGGGAATATCCTTGCAGAAAAATCTTTGTGAGGGAGATGCTATGTCCTGTGACAGAAGGGATACTTGTCTAAGAATGGGAAAAACTCCTCTGTCCTTATGGCTTGTACTGTGTTTGCTTGATATCAGTGGCAATCTGAGGAAAAATTGCATGATTTGGCCTTCTTAGTGGCGCAGCATTGATTTCTGCTCCTGCCAGACCTAAAGATCAAGGAGAATTTAATGGAGCTATAAGTTGAGTCTACAAGCTAAAACCCCTTGGTTTACCTTGTGTCAAACCCTAGGGCAGCTGTAAGGAGATCCTTAAGGGTAAAATTCTGTGCTTGTTTTTGTTTTCAGACACACCAGCCTGTTTTTATTCAGCTGCTGCAGTCTGCTTTTAGAATTTACAACTGTACCTGGCCAAACCCAACACAGAAAGCCTCAGTGGAGTCCTGTATCAAGACTTTGGCTGAAGTGGGTAGGTGCCAGGTTTCACTTTGATTAATGCTCTTTGTGTTTTAAGATCAGAGTTGAAGTTTAACAGTTTTTAATTTGACTCTACCATTCTCAAATTGTGTCAGTAGTGATTTGAGAAATCCCATTTTCTGAGGGTAAATTCTTCCTTCTTTTGTAATCATTCAAACCTGCCCCATCAAATTGGGTTGTCAGGGTGAAACTGATAGGGCAGAAGAAAGAGCTTGCTAAGTGAGTGCTGATTGAGCTTTCAGCCATCAATTTTAATTTGATGGTTGAAACTCTTGGTGATTTTAACTTTTTAATACCAAGCAAGTTATGCTATTAAATCACAACATAAGCAAAGGTGCCCCTGTTAAAATAATTTTTTTAAAAATTCTTATTCTACATTAAAAAAATACTCTTCACCAGAACATAGCTAAGACTTGCAAAAGCTAATTAAGTTAAATTTCTGTAAATATGACTTTAAAGTCTTCTGCCATGACAGAATAAAGGATTATTCAATGCAGTTTCCAAAAGTCAGTGGTGCCGGTTGCTTATAGAATAATTTTCTGCACAGTGTGAATGAAAGCTGAGTAGAGGCAGAGGTACATAGAAACTGGCAAAATTCTATTGTTGATGCATTTATTAAAAAGTATTAATAAATAATGATAAAACAATATGAGAAGGTCCCAGAGCCACCTGCAGTACTGTAACAATCAACTCCACATTTAGACTCTTGGAATAGCTTTACAGAAATGTCATTTAACATTTTAGCCAAAACATCTCATTAACTTTCTGTGTGACTGTGAATAAGCAGCTACCTAAAAATTTAGCAACCTTCGATTGTTTTATTTGCTGTGCAAATGATTTAATTATGGATCCATCTGGCAAAGGAACTTTGGAAGCTGAAGATATTTTATTTCCTTTATGCTATAGCTACTACAATCTCACATAAAGCTCCATCTCTACAAATTGTTGTTTGTGTGTTTAATACTTATCCCCTTGCTCTTCTCTGGCATTTCTGGACACAGTCATCAATAAATTATTTCCTCTGGGAGTCTGGGGAAAAGGGAAGAAATAGGGCAGGTGAGAGTAGGCTTGAGACCAACCATGCCCTCTGTGTGCTTACAGATAGCTCAATGTCTTCATTTTTGTAGAGCTGCATCTAAAATCAAATTCTAGCTCAGAGAGGTCGTTGTGTTATCTCATCAAGATGAGGCTGTTTGGAGACATCTGAGCATGGGTTTCTTTTCCATTTGGCTATGTGCCCACAGCACACAGCTGATTCTAGCATGAAAAATTCCCAGCAAATTCCAGTGATGCAGAGCTCTGCTTATTGCTGGATGAGTCAGGCCAGGCTCTCACTGGGCTTTCTCTTCTCCCAGGGAGCATGTGCTAAGACAAGAAGAAAAGGCCTCAGGTTGCACCAGGGGAGGTTTAGGTTGGATGTTAGGAAAAATTTCTTCACAGAAAGGGCTGTCAAGCACTGGAACAGGCTGCCCTGGAAAGTGGTTGAGTCATCATACCCAGGAGGTACTGAAAAGCTGTGTAGATGTGGCACTTAAAGACTTGGTGTAATGGTGGACGTGGCACTGTTAGATTACTGACCTTCTGTCTTGAAGGTCTTTTCCAACCTAAATTATTCTATGATTCTGCCCTGTTGAGACAGCCCAGCTGAACTTCTCCCCACAGCAGCTTGAGAGGGAAGCCATGGGTCACCCTAAGGGGATGGCAGATCCAGCTTCAGCCAGGTGTGCCAGCACATGAAAGGGCTGGTGGGCTTTGGTGGGCAGTCCTCTGTGTGCCTCTTGTTCTTGGGGGCTCCAGGAATGGCTGATGTCTGGAGTTTGCTTCAGATGTGTGACTTTGTTCCCTATTTGTGGAACTCAATTTCCTCCACTACAGTCCTTTCTTTCATTCCATTTTCTTTTTTTCTGGAGGTGGTTTAGAGTTGATTTGTTTTGGATTTTTATTTTTTTTGTTGTGTTTTTTTTTTAAGTAAGCTCTTGTGCTGTCCTATGGGTTCAGCCTTCTTCTTGCTTCTCTGCCTTCCCACCCATGGGCCCCCAGCCATGCCTTGGGCACTCTCAGGGATGGCAGAGTGGAGCTGAAGGGCATCACTCCATGTCCTCCTCTGGGACTTCCCTGCAGCAGGAACTGCCAGGCTGGGAGTCCCTGGGGTGCTATGGGCTCAGAGAGCTCCCTGCAAGCACACAGCATTGCTGACTTCCTTGCCCATATCCTAACAACTGTTCAGGGATTCAGCACTAATAGCAATATCCAGCATGGTAAAACTGCGTTGTGTCAGACAACTGCCACGTTATTATTGAGTGTTTTATTTGACAGTGCAGAAGGGAAGAGTAAGGCAAGAGGTGAGGGGGATTTCCCAAAGAGCAAGGTAGCTGGAGAAGAAGTGGAAGCAGAGTTTTTGACAAATCCCCCCCTGTGCAAAATTTGCCTGGCCAGCAGAGATTTTAACTGCAGGTGATACTCAGTGGTTTTAGGCACGGTGGCAAACATGGCTTGCCTGGGTTAATGGAGGCCTGTTCTTCTCCGTGGAAATATTTGGAAAAACTGACCCAGTTGGGGATACCAGAGGCTTTTACAGCCAAGGCCTTTCTGTGATTGCAGTGAGTGCCTGGTGCCTTTCTCTGTCGGGTGTTCCTCTGCCCAAAATGATGCTTCACTTTGAGAAGCCTGAGGCATCTTCCATAATACAAACATAGCAACCTTCTTGTGCCTCTTTTGCTGGCTGCATATGTGGACCCTTTTCCCCCCCTCTTCTGACCTTAGAATCTGACAACTTTAATGTTAGGGCCTTCAGTGTTTCACAGCAAGGCTTTAAAAAACCTCTAAAAAGACTTTGCTTGTATCAGAGAGATGGAGTATTGGACAAATTTATAGCAGGGACCAAAGACTTGTGAGGGAAAATAAGTGAAGTATAGATCTGAAAGAACAAACATGATTTTTTTTTTGTTGTTATTGGTTGGTATCATTGCCTTGGATTTACAAATGAATCTCAGGCAAAAGAAACAAAGATCATACACTGATTTCCCAAGGTATCAAAGATCCATATAGTGACACACTTTTAAAATGACACACTTCAGAGCAAGTTTAGGCAATGTACACTCTGCTCAGTGCTTCCTGGTTTGTTGCTGGCAGGTGGATGCAAGCACTGCCTCAAGAGCTTAAGATCATTACATCTGCTTTCTGATGAGCACTGTAAGGATGTGCATTACCTGCTAGGTCAACAAAAGGATATCTTGCAGAAGCTTATTTTTTATAACCCTGGTACTTCAACTCCGCTTTACCACCAGGGAAAAACTGCATAAGCTTTTCAAACCTCACTTGCTGCTTTGTCTCCAGGCACTTTCCTGCCTCCAGTTCAGCAGGAAGCACAGAGGCTTGCTCCTGTTCTTCAGCAGATCCCTCTGTGGCTCCAGGAGGTTTGGAACACAGATACCAATGTGCACCAGGTTTCTATTGCCCAGGAAACATTTGGCTGCTTGGCATGAATAGAAACACTTGTGAAATTACATATATATATATATATATATATATGTGTGTGTGTGTGACTCGTTCACATGGATTTCTGAAGCAGGTTGTCACACTGGTGAGAATGAACACATACATATATCACTTTGGCCTTTTCTCTTTTATTGCATAGGACTGAGCTTTTTCTTGAAAATACAGTCCAAAAAATGAATAATCAAAACAACTCCCATCTCCCTGGTAAAATAACAACAACTAAAAAACACTCAGACCTTTGTGAAAACAGGGGAAATAAGACATTCAACCATTTATTTCAAATTAATTATCAAAGGACTTTCAGTTCATGCATTTTATGATCTTTGCAAGACCGAGAAGGGGTGGAGGCCAGTCTCCACTCTCTTTAAACCAATCTTTCTCTAAAGATTGGGGAATATCACCTCTCCCCACAACCAAAGATTGTGTATCTTACTAAATGGTATTGAAGCAGGGTCTTTCCTGACCAATCCTTCAAGACCCGTGCAAAGAACTGTCTTTGATTCTTAATTAAGGCAACAATTCTTATATCTTGACCTCTGAGCATCAGTTTTCTGTTACAAGGGTAAATTCACTTGTCTAACACTCTTGTCTCTGTAGTATCCATTAGTTTTCTCCATTATGTTTTAAAAAAATTGAATCTTTTCTCTGGTACTGTGTCTATCCCAAGGATATGGTCTGTCTGTGACTGGTCTGTGACCACCAATAATGAAATAATTGGAATTTCCCAGATGAGTAAACAGTGGAACCTGCATTTTGTTATACTATGTCTCTTGGCAGACCCTTGAAAAAAAAAAATCCGTTAGCAAGCCAAATTGCATTAGTCACTATCAGATTATGTTCTAGGATGTTGTGCAGGAGAAGCAAGAGGAAAATTCTTGTTTCCATCCTACCAAATTTGAGGTGAGCCCTCTAAGATTGCTATTTCCTAAGTTCAAAGCTGGGACAGAGGAAGCACTGTTGGGGTGGTCAGGGGAAAGGAGAAGGGAATTCAGACCCGACCCTCCCCATGTTTTGCTTAGCAAAACACTGACCTGGGTTGTTGCTCTTTAAATGTACTTAAGAAGAGACTCACAGAGACGTTTAAGCTGAAGGACTGTGCTGACCCAAAACCAACTGGACATAAATTACACTAGGTTGTAAATAACCTAAATAAATTTAGATTGTAAATCAGAGGATTAGAACCCACTTTGGAAGGATGTCCTTGGTCAGTGGGCTGAGAGAAAGTGGAGGGAGGAGAAATGGCAGATAAGCTGCCATCATTTTAAATGGGGCTCAGTAAATTTTTCCAAAGATATTAAAGAGCATGGGTTGTCCATAACAGAGAGCAGATGGTCTGAAGGTGTACTGAAGTCCTTTCTAGTTCAGTATTTATTCCCTAATTTAAAGTCACCAATACATCCTTGTACAGAATCAAAAAAAACCTCTCCCCTGGTTCTTCTTGACCATGTTTTTATGCCCTCTAAAACCCTTTACTTTTCCCTGAAAAATTACAAATAGGAAATATTAAACATAAAAATCTAGGTCATACTTTGTTGCATCTTCAAAATTATTATGTATATTTTAATGTCCATATAGATGAATTTTCATATAACATTTTTTTAGTCCTGAAAATACATTTATTTAACTTCCCATTTGAATTTTAAAATCTTTTTTCCATTTTATAAAAAGCTAAACCTTCATTTTCAATTTTTAGTTCAAATAAAATAATTATCCTGTTGTTACTTTTTTGACAGCAAGAAGAATACCTTTCAGATGAAGCACATATTTTATTCTATTTTAACTGTTTGTGTTTCCCTAATTGCAAGAAAAATTCAATGATGATCTTTTTACAGGCTGATAAATATTTTAGCGTAGATTTTCTGTTGGAAAGAAACATCCAAGTGAATGGTACAAGATTGGCAGGTTTGTGTCTTGTCTAAACAAAGCTTTTATTTCCCTTAAAAAGTCTTGCTGTCGCTAGCATTAGTGTCTCTCCATCCAAATGCATTTGTTAAGCAGTCAGTAAATGATTAAGGAGCTGGAGGGACTGATTTATGGAGCAAAATTAATTGAACTAAATATGCATCGCTCTGTTACGTGACAACTGGGAAGTGTGGGAGAACATGATAGAGCTGTCTGTGACTACCAGGGGGTGTAAAGTGGGAGCACAGCAAAGGATTCACAGCCAGGTACAGCTGGGGCTTCATTCTGACCCAGACTGCCCAGCACACTCATCCTCTGGGGGCTCTCAGGGACCAAATGCCTTCGTGTCCCCCTGAAAACCCACACCAGGGATGCTTCAAGGTTATTAGCTGTGAAGCCACCACACACTGGTGTGTTCTGTATATACTGCAAAAGCTAATGGAGTGGCATTTAAAATTAGGGAGCAGTGGGTGGAAATGGCAAGAACAGTGAGGCTCCTTATGGCAAGGTACATTATTCTGAAGAATGAGCATCCAAGGAGAATTACAGGCAAGGGCCACTTCCTGGAAATCCTTAGGACTAAACTGGTCCTCAGACACAGGCAACAGCACAATGAAAGGACAGTAATTCAGGAGGCATTCCTGAAATAGGTCCAATTGCTGTGCTCCTGTGAAGGGAAATGCATACAGGTAATTTAACAAAATAACACCTGGGCCCATTTCAGCCTCTCTGGGAGCAGCTGGACTGTGCTCCTGGGACTGTGCTGGAGCTTGCTTCTCAGGAGTGCCTTGATTTTTACCTGCTTGATTCTTGGCATTCCTGGTGCCCTTTTCTTTTGCGTTTTCAAGTACTATTCCATTGTGTAAGCAGTAAGGGGGAGGAAGGCTGCTGATCACTGGATGCTCACAGCCCATTCAGCACAGGGCAGGGGGTTTTGCTGGGACCTGGCTGAATTCACGGCGCTGCGTTTCTTACCACTGCCATGGGTTGTGTTTGCTCGCTTGTCTTGGCTCCTCTTGGCTCTCTTGCTGAGAGATAATTGGGAGCAGCAGATTGAGAGTTAGTAGTTTAAAGGATTTCCCAGACATTCCATCTCCTCTGACACTGGCAAAATGATGCTGTGTATTGAGGATGTAATTAGCCCCGTGCACAGTGCACTAGATGGGAAATGGGCACTGTATAAGCCTGGGATATGCCCTCCACTGCAGGGCAGAATTTACCTGTGCAGAAGACATCACAGAATCACACAATATTCTGAGCTGGAAGGGACCCACAAGGATCATTGAGTCCATCCTGGTAAGTATCCTGCTGGATACTTACATACAGACAGCCACATAGCTTTTTCCCAATTTCACCAGATGAAAGACAGAATTTTACCTCCTCTTGGCTCCTTTGTCTACCAGCTCTAACCATACTCTGCAAGTTTGAGTGCTGTCCAAAAGTATTCCTAAGTGGAACAAAAATAAACATGCTTTTAAATATTTGATGTTGATACTTTAAGGGAGATTGACACATTTTGAAGAGGAAAGCAGCCTACAACACCTAAATTAAAAATAAATATTTATGTTCACATTTGTTCATCAGCTTTCCAAAATGTAAAAATATGTTTCATGTTGTTTTAAATAATGAAATGTGAAACAAATGAAAGATAAACTTTCTACAAGCTGAAAAGAAATAAGAAGACAAAGGCTTTGTTTATAGCTTAGACTTCAACAGTGCCCTTTGACAACCAATACAAATCTTAATTACAAATGGAATTATACATGTAAGAACTGTGCAAAACAAAGGAGTATTTTTTTTCTCTCTCTGCTTTTCTTTGTGATAGTTTTAATTAGCTCTAACTCTTTGAACAATCATAGTCCTTGACTGCTCCTCAGACACTGATGGAAGTTGTTAACTTCAAATGGCATCTCTAGGACTGCAGAAGTCTGGGTTTTCCTCTGAACAGTGTGCTCCCCATTACTAAATTTATTCTTCGATATATCAGGATTCTGCATACATTCCACTTAATTGAGAAGTGAGCATTGTCCGGTAGCATTCCAGTGATTGACACTGGGACACAATAAATTGGATTAATAGGCTGCAGCAACCTACCCACACTGGCAGAACTTTATTGGACTTCTCTAGTAAAGTAGGCAGCAACAGGGCAAATGTGTTTTGAAAAACAGCCCAGTTGAATTATATGGAAAAACAGTCATTAGAAATAATGGCCAGCCATACATGGCATTTTCCACATGTTAATCAGGAACTTGCCTTCAAAACAAATGGAGAATGGAGAGGAAAAGTCAATTTGTGTCTTCCCAGCTTAACCTAATTTTTCTTTTTCAATTCCCTGTGGCCAACCATTTAAAAGAAAGTGCCTACCAGAAATAGAATTAGAAAATTCTCTTCCCTCCCACTGGAACAGCCTGATCCATGGGGGAAGCCCCAGTCCTGCATCAGGATCCAACCTTGCAGTGGGAAAAGAGGAGGGTGCCCTGAACCTGTAGGATTCATTAAAGGGAAGAGAGTCTCCATGACAGAGTGCCCTTGCCACAGTCTCTGAGGCTGGGGGTTGAGGTGTCACAGCCAGATTTAGGTTTATAATAAAAGCTGTCATTTCAATCTGGTCCTGAGGGGAAGAGAAAGTTTGTGCCTGGGATCTGTGACTCACTGTGCTTGGCAGCGTTGCAGCCTTCATTCATCAGAGCTGTGTGGTGCCTCTGCCAGCACGTCCTCCCCTGGGGCTGGAGGCATGGGCTGCTTGGGACAGAAGGGCATCTGCTGACTTCACAGCTTCAGGACATAAAGCTGGATATATTTTAGAGCTGGGAGGAAGAGGTGGAATATTTTTGATGCCTTCCTCCACAGTGGGAAGTGTGTTAGTGAGGAATAGTGGGGAAATGCCTCAGAGAAATGTTATGCAGAGCTGCAATTTGGGCTAATTGCTTTTTAAAATTCAGCTTGTTTCACTGAGGAAAACTGAAAAAAATACTTATTATTGGTCATTATTACAAATGGATTAGAACTGCTCCGTTTTACTTTTAAGTTTTTATTAAACATAAGCTGTGCCACAGCAATTAAGTGAAATGCATGGAATACAGAGCCTGATCACTGGAACATGACCTGATCTTTTGGAGATATTGATCACAGACTCACAGAATGGTTTGGGTTGAAAAGGACCTTAAACAGCATCCAGCTTCACCCCCTGCCATGGGCAGGGACACCTTCCACTATCCCAGCTTGCTCAGAGCCCCGTCCAGCGTGGCCTGAAACACTTTCAGGCACGGGGCAAACTCTTGTTTATTGGTTGAATTTCAGACTACTCATGCTGAGCCAGAGAACAATGTGACTCTGATCTCCAGTGGGATGGAAAGCAGCAGCTAACACAGAGATTTTACTGGGGGAGAGGGCAGATACCTTCTAACGTTGCCTTTCAAACTTCCTTTTCAAACAACAGTTCAGGATACAATAGTAGTTTAATAGTGGATGCCCTAGAAGAATTCCTGCAACTCTCTTCAATTTTTTTTATTCTGATACTCTCTCTATTGTAATTTCCTGCTGCTAAAGTCTAAAAAGAAAAAAAAATTGCAATTTTTAGCTATTGATTAAATTTTTAAAACTATCAGTTAGAATATCAGATGCTTATTAACTACTGCATATATTGCAGTGGCATCCAGGCATCATCCATGAATCCAGGGTTTAGCAACCCTAGCAGTATAGGAAACCCAGAGAAAAGAGGAGACAGTCTCTTTCAAATTTAATTTGCATGCACTTGGTTCCTCAAGGTCTTCAGAAGAGAAATATACAGTAAAGCATCAGAGAATACTTGGGATAAATTTGATAAATGTGCATGTGTGCACTAGAAAGAAAAATTTCAGAATTTGCTTCTGAATAGAGTAAAACTAACTGTTGAAATGACACATACTCCTTTTGTTACTCTTATTAATATCTCTGGATTTTTTTCAAGTTAGTAGAAAAATTATTCTGTTTTAAAAAAAATCTGTGAGAATATATACTGAAAATTATTCTCATCTAATTTAAAATAGTACAGCTTGCTTTCTTTAACTAGATTATGGCTGATTCCTACCACTTAGGCATGCTTCATTTTAAGGGTTCTTATTTTTAGGATCCTTATTTTTAAAACCTGTTGAAGTGCTAGCACCCTGCCCCTTAACTTCAACGAGATCAGGCTCTTGCATACCGTGATCTCTATATGACTTTCAAGTTTTTGCCACTGTAAATGTCTTGGGTTTTTCCTTCCTGTTAAAGCAAAGAACCGTGGGATTGCGATTCCGGTGGATTTGGACAGCCAGGTGAACACCTTGTTCATGAAGAGTCACTCCAACATGGTGCAGAGGGCAGCCATGGGCTGGAGGATGTCAGCCCGCAGTGGACCTCGCTTCAAAGAAGCTCTTGGCGGGCCTGCCTGGGATTACAGGAATATCATAGAGAAGCTGCAGGTACAGAAATAGCAAATGGCTTGGGATTGAAGTTATTTCAGGTGGGCCAGATGGGGAAAACACCAGAGACAGGCCCAGGGCATTTTTAATGCTGGATGAGAGGAGCCACTGCACTTCTGTGTGGGGGCAGCTGAAGGCTCAGCTCAAGATCAGTACTTGGCTCCTATGGAAGTGAGAGAGGGGAAGGAAGTATCACAGAATGAGCTGAGCTGGAAGGGTCCTACGAGCATCATCGAGTCCAACCCTTGGCCCTGCACAGGACAATCCCCAACAATCCCACTCTGTGCCTGAGGTTGTTGTCCAAAATCTCCCAGAGCTCTGGCAGCCTTGGGGCTGTGACCATTCCCTGGGGAGCCTGTTCAGTGCCCCATGACCCTGCAGGGGAAGAACCTTCTCCTGATATCCACCCTAACCCTGTCCTGACACAGCTCCAGCTGTTCCCTGGGTCCTGTCCCTGGTCACACAGAGCAGAGATCAGAGCTGCCCCTCCTCTTCCCCTCGTGAGGAGGCTGCAGAACTGCTGTGAGCTCTGACCTCAGTCTGCTCTTCTCCAGCTGAACACACCAAGTGCCCTCAGCTGCTCCTCGTGTGGCTTCCCCTCCAGGCCCTTCACCATCTCCATATCTCTCCTTTGGACACTTACATTGTGGTGCCCAAAACTGCACACAATATTCAACTTGTGTTCTCCTCAAAGTTCTCCACAGAGCAGCATCTCCATTCTGCCTTTTCATGGCCACATGTCCTATTCTGGCTGCAGAGGACATACTGGAGGTTTTAGATCATGTTTCTGTCACTGGAGATTGCCATAAGATGGAGATCACCTTGTGCATGTGGAGTCTAAACAGCATCAGGGGTTTATGACCTGAGAAAACAGCAGGACCCAGACACATGGAGGGGCCCTAAACACCAAGGACACAACACCTGAGGTGACACATTTACTGTGTGTGGTGAGCATTGCTTTCACAGCACACCATCATCCCAGCTGTTGCCACAGCTTTTGTGAACACTACTGCAGAGGAGAAATTTGAAAGAGGGTAACAATGGGCACCTTCTCCCCCTTGCCCTGCATGAGGAGTGGTGGGAAGAAAGACTTAAGGTGTCTTTACAGCCACCAGGGCTGCCCAGGGCTCTCGCAGCTGGGCATCACCCTGGGCCAAGCAGTGCACCATGCCAAACTGTGACTCCACAGCGACATTGTTGTATTCTCCTGCAGTTATGGATGTTCTCCTCTCTCCCCCAGGACGTGGTCTCCTCCTTGGAGCAGCAGTTCACGCCCATGATGCAGGCTGAGTTCTCAGTGCTGGTTGATGTGCTGCACAGCCCAGAGCTCCTGTTCCCCGAGGGCAGCGATGCCAGAATAAGATGTGGTGCTTTCATGTCCAAGTAAGTGGGGTGCAGAGGGGCCTGTTTGCTTCTTTGGGAAAGATGGCAGGGTTTTAACATTTTCGACAGCACTTACCTCTGGTTTTCAGCAGAGACTTAAGAATGCAGGTGACCAAGTTTACTGTTGAAAGCTTAAAGTGAGGTGTTTTGATCCATATTTAATATTTCTCAGCAGTTTTGCTGTCTGGAGAGCACAGAGAGAGAGAGGGGTTGCTTGCCTTACCTGCTAGAAATGGGATTTTAGTGGCTTATTAAAATTGTGGCAGGCTCAACCTGCTTCTGTTTTCTCAATAGGCTACTTTGCTATTACATTTCACCAAACCTACAACAGAAACTTAGATTTTCCATAGCAGAATTTTCAAGAATTCATAATGAAGCAGTGGGCTGCTCAAGGCTCGTGGGTTTTTTGTTGTTTTTTTTTTCTTTTCCTTTTGGTACAGCAAATTGATATTTTTATTTTAAACTGCCAACAGCTCTTTGAAAATACATTTCACTGGGACCCCTATCTGGTCATAAATTATTAGATGTTTTATTTGCAGTCTGTGCATTGGAATATAGTCTTGCAAATTTTTTATTAGTCCTCAAGTGAGATGCCCTCCTCGCCCTTGAGAAACTCTAATTTAAACAGAGATAACTTGGGGGAAATGAATGCATTTGGCAGCTCTCCTGATTCCTTGGTTATTTGCATATTCTGCAGAGGTAGCATTGTAATAATATACTTTATATGTTTGGAAAAATTAAAAAAATAAAAATTAAATTTTGAGATTATCCCATGTCCTCTGTCCAAACTCCTGTTTGAAGCCGGCATCAAAATGCAAAAAAACCAAAAAACCAAAACCTGTCAAAGGCCTTCAGATTTCCTCCCTTCCTATTTTCACAAACATTTCTCCAGCAATGTGTGAACCAGTGCAAGGACCTGTGCACAGATCTGTTCTGCACAAAGACAGAAAAGCTGCTTCTGGTATTGGCTTCAGCTGACTGAAATCCAAACTCCTGTCACAGTCATTTCTGGAGACAGAAATGGACCTTGTTTTCTGGCTTGTCAAGTGGTTGTGTGAATGTAAACAACAATTATGTTTCATCCAAATGTCTGTATTTCTGAACATTTACATGTAAAATTTTTTGGAAATCCTTTTGGCTGAATACCATTTGCTAATTATATCATAAATATATTATAGCCATCATAGAAGTTGGGAGGTATAAGGGCTGTAGCTTTTAAAGTTTGCAAGATGCATGGTGACCACTGGTTGCCTTTAAATAATGGTTAAAATGAGTTACCTTTAAATAAAGAAAGGATGAAATAGCAAGTCTGGATCTTAAACTGTAAACCCTCAAAAAAAAGGGGGATGTAAAATTATGTCTTCTGTATAGCCAATAAGATACGGACATTAACACAAAAATCTCCCAACACCTTGACAGCCCCATTTCCTTGTTAATTATGATTTCTCTTGACCACTTTTATTTCCTTTCCTTGAGGAAAAATATAATGATGGGCAATTTTTACATAAAGAAATTGCAGCATGGCTTAGCAACAATGTGCGATGCTCTTTAAGTTTTAGTATTTTACTTTCAGGTTGATTAATCACACAAAGAAGCTAATGGAAAAAGAAGAAAAGCTCTGCATTAAAATCCTTCAAACTTTACGAGAAATGCTTGACAAGAAAACCAACTTTGCAGAAGAGGTACTGCTTCCACTTTACTATTAAATATAGAACTAACAGCACAGTATTAATAACAGAATCTGACATTATTTCAGTTTTGTGCATGTTTTAGAGATAACGTGGTGTCTTAGGAACAGTGTGGTAAGGTAGCAAGTTGGTTTGGAACAAAAGAAACTCTCTTCCTTACATAGTTTTGTGTGAGGGACTTGATAAGAGTCAAGGCAAGCAAGATGCAATTAATTAGCAGTAGCAAGTATTACTATGTATGATTATTATATATTGGATATTCTCTATTTCTGGAGATTAGTCTTAATTTGTCACACCTGACTTTACCATAAAATCAATGGAAATATAGGGATTTTTAATTGCAATTGTAAAGTTTTTCCCTGCTGCCTGTGGTGCCAGACTTTTGTACTCCACACGCTTTTTAATGCTCCCAAATGTGTGAAAGGAAATCTGCAATGTTCAAGCAGAGCTGCCAGTTTTGGGAAGAAGTGACATAGTCTGTACTCTGTAAGTGTCAATTATTTCTTGCATTCCTCTCTCCCCTCATTGCCCAGTTTTCTCTTGCAAAACCAAGTCTTTCAAATGCCTCTTTCATTTTGCCTGTTCCTTTGGCTATCAGTAGGCAGATTCAGATATAGATATCAGCTGTCCCTGTTTTTTTCTGAGTCTGATCCCGGTGTCTTTTGTGTAATTTCCTCTTATCCATATTTCTGGGTATTCCCCAAACCCTTTCAGCTTTATTCACTCTTAAATATGAATCATGGAGCTATCATCTAATCTCTCTGACATGTGACCTGACCTGTGCAAAAATAACCAGTATAAGCAGAGGAAACCAACCCCATCTTCACCTCCTCCTCGAAGAAAACTGTGGTTAGGCCTGGGCAGACAAATTCTTTTTTAATGTCATAAAAGAGAATTTTACAGGGAAGCAGATATTATTATTCTTTATTATTATTCATATTTATTCTAATAGCAGTCTGGGTGCATAACACCACTGCTTCACATGGGAAAAATAATTTGCTTTTGTAACTGACCTTTGCCAAACCTCTCTAAAAGAATTACATAGACCCACCATAAGTTAACCTCATCTCAGGACTACAGGGGAAGAAAAAAAGGCAACAATTTGAATGTAGGACTTGAAACAAGCAAGAAGATTTACTTGTTTTAGTTGCTCCTTGTACCCTGCTGTGGCTGCTGATAAAGGGAGACAGAGTTAAGGGAGGGAATTCCCATCAGAGGGAATGTGCTCCATATGTCTGTAAGGGCTCTGCTTTTCAGGAGTGGGTAAAGGAGGTGTATTCCCAAACCCCTCATGTGACTTCCACCATCTTGAGGATGCATGGTGGGTGGAAAAGCTCTTTTTAAACAGAATTTCTCCCCCGTGCTTCCTCTGGAGTCCCATTGGTTTTACACTGAGGAGCGTGATGAATCAGTGCAAACAAATATGTGAATAAACAAGCTTGGATATGCTTTGCAAGTGCTTCTCTGGCTTGCTACTCTTATGAGTCATTGTTCAGTGCCATGGACTTCAGAACAGTAAAAATAGCACAATGAATAGCCTCATGTGCGTGTTTCCCATCTTTTTTTGGGCTGTGATCTCACTGCCTGCAAAGTTATTCAACTACGCTATGCAGATATTAAAAAAAATATTAAAATAGTAGTAAATACATAATGGTCATGACCAGAACAAAGCTACAGAGGGGCATGGGACATTTTGACAGGAAGCCTGAGTTTGCTAATCACCCATCAAATTGTATTTTCTGTGGTAAACCTGATGGAAATGCTCAGCCTCCAGTTTCTGCAGACCTTCCCACAGTAAGAAAGAAGGATGAAATAATGAAATAAAATTTTCTCCTCTCTCTTCACGTTAATTCCCACCACTGAGCACCTTCTACTGTCTTTGTCCTTCATTTGACCACTGGAAGGTAGCCTGTGTCATTTGCTGAAGGAATATGAGGCAAAAGAGGAGTAGGGGCTTATTTCAGTGATTTTATACCTATTCCTGCATCCACTATGTAAACTCTATAGTTGCACCTCCTCTTGGTGGTGAGTTTCAGGTCTCTGGTGCTCTCCTGGCTCCATTTCCTTGGATTTCCTGGCAGTCAGCCTCTGAGGCAGCACTCACTTGTGCTTAGCACCACAGCATCTAATTGTGCTGGGAATCAAAGTTTAATTTCAGAAGTTTGATTTAAGGTATATAAACGACACATAAAATCTCCTGGCCATTGATTTGCTTTCATAAGTAATTGTGGGTGATTATTGCAATCTCCTGGGAGTTCTGCATTGAGTCCTAGCCCTGTTTATATTGATTAGGTCACCAGCTGGAGTGAAACCTGATCTACAGCTCCTCTCTTCCAAAACACTTGGGGAAAGCAGTGTGTGGGGAGAGCTCACATTGCCTCTGTTTAGATAGCTACTGCAGCATCTAAATGTATTTATCTAAAGCTTGTTTCAGACTGACTATTTGAAGAAAAGCAGGAGGGACAGAAAGGACTGTGCTTGAATTATGTGCCCCATCTATATTTGGGTTTAGAATCACTGGCAGTTTTAATACCCATTTTGCAAAACCAGAAGGATTTTGGACTGGCAATTTTGAATTTATTTAGTCATATATTTTTGTGTTTCACTGTAGTACTTGATATCAGTTGAACTTCTGTATGAATGTTGCCTCTAGTCCTATTTATACACCTCAGTTTGAATCTGAGTAACATTTCCAAAAGCACCTGAGACATGTAGACTGATGTGTGCTCACTTTGCAAATGATTGGAGCAATTTAAAATCTTAGCATTACCTTGCTGCCCTACTTAAAGTGTCTGTCCATACAACAGAGCTGCTGAACCAGGAAGGGTGGTCCAGCATCTTTAAAGAGGGTTCATAAGCTTAAATTAAACCCTCCTCAGGGAATTGGATGAAGCTGTTGAACTCTTGATCTAATGGTGCTCATATGGACTTCCTGCCTGACTCCAGCTGCTGGCAATGCCTTGGGTATGGACAACCTGCTGATTTCCCAGCTGTTCATAAACCTCTGGGGGAAAAATGTCCTCTGTGCTACCATGAGTATATTACATCTGATCAGATGTGCTAATGGATGGTAGGGCATTACAGAATATGGCAGAATCCAGGCCTTTGTGCCCCTCCCTAAGGCAGCTCCTCTGAGAAACACTGCTGGGAATGAATGGAACCCTTCAGGAAGGGGTGCCTGTGCTGCAGAGCACACACTTCATACTTTTTCTTCCTCTTTTAGGTGTTGAACATCAGTGTAAATAATTGAAAACTGCATTTTTAAGTGTCACTAGAACAAAGACTCTGTAAGCTGCTTAATTGTCAGAAATAAGTAGTTGCACTTTTTGCCTTTTTTGGAAAAACTCGTGAAAAATGTTGGGTTTTTTCTTAGACATTTGCACTAGTTCATGATTTAAAATCATAGAAGTAGCTTTGTGGCCTTTTGTTTTGCAAGGTTAATGTTTCTGCATTCAACTTTAGATATTAAATGTAAGCTGTGCTCTCCCCTTTGTTTGCAGGAACACCACCAAATATACATGTGAAATAATCAGTATAGCTTTGGTGGAAATACAAATGTATTGTATTCCTGTAAGATGTGGTCCCAGATATGGCCACTGCTGGCTCTTGGTCATTTTGTGCCAGAAGAACTGAATCTTTTCATGTGGAACTGTTGACAAAACTCCAGTGAGTTTGTCAAAAGCAGTCCTGCCAATTTATTGTACTGATCTACCAGGCAAACTGAAGCCAGTGGGAGCTGCAGGTCTTTTTCTGCTGGGGTAAATGGCCTCAATGGGTATCAGAAGCCAGGAGATTTTTGGGAGCCACTGCAATGTCCCAGCATTGCAGCACTGAGAATCACAGACATTCTCAACTTAAACTGCATGCTATTCTATAGCCTCATCTTTTCAAGATGATTTGACTTATTTGCATGTGCAAATTAGGCAGCATTCAGATAAACAACATTTGTAGGTTAAAAAAAAAAAAAGAGGAGGAAAAAGAGAATAATTCTGAAAATGTGTTGCTTGCTGAATGTATCATACCTTAAAAGAATGCTTATTTTAAATGGGCAAGCGAGATCCAAATTCCTTTATTTGTGTTACTACTCACATTTTGGGTTAGTGGCACTGCAGGCATTTTGAAGAATTATATTTAATTTTTCCCTGTTTCTGCTGTCAGTTTTTATTTGTGCTGATGTATAAAAATACCTGTGCACTGGCCTGTTTTTCACTGTTGTCAACAGGCCATTCTCCTCACTGAGCTCAGTGTGCCTGTGAGTTGACAGGGGGTCAGAAACACCATAGGAGGACATGTATCCTCAGTGCTGTTTGTATTGAATTCTTTTAAAAATCACTTACCTATTTTAGCTGATGAAGGACACTTTTCAGGATCCTACATTAAAAACTCATGCCTTAGGAAAGCAGTTCACAGGGAGGGACTGGAGGTGCAGGGAGGAAGAATGTTTGGTTATGTCCAGCAGCGCTAGCCTAGCTGTGACCAGCACTTCTGGTATGGTCAAAAAACTTCCTGGGAGTTAAATGATGAGTGAAAACTCTCACATGAGTGGGACAAACCCCTTGGTCTTGGAGATGCTTTGTGTGAAGGTGGTGATCAGCTGCAGAACCAAAGCCTCCAGGAATTTATTACAGAACAGGATTCAAGCTTTGCTATTGCCCTGAATCCTCTGAGCCAGTAATTGCAGTGGCAGGAGCACCAGAGCTTTCAGATATGCAAGGCTAAACACTGGACGTGGTCAGAAGCTGAAAATGTGGTAATTTCTCATTAGACCCACGCACTGACATTTTACAAAAGAGAGAAAACCTACAGAAAAACAAATGAGCACAGTTTCACTTTTCCCCCTCTAGGCTTCAAGCTGGGATAATTAAGCAAAGGGATACCAGGAGGCATGTGATGGTGTTGTTTGTTCTAGCCAGGTGTTGTCAGCCACAGTGCTCAGAGCCTCGGGCCATCAGCCACTGTTGTGTTGTTATTGCTGCACATTTCTGGGGCTGTGACAGACAGCATCAACCAGAATATTCTGAATTAGCATCTCTCATCTTTGGGTACCCCTTTTACCTCCTGTGATGGGCATGGTTCTGGACTGAAAGGACCACACCGCTGGACAGCCCCCAGATATTCTGCTGCATTTTCAATTGCACACATTTGTTGCTGATGCAAAAACCTGTGAGAACTGGGTATATGAAAAGCGTGACTTAATTTAAGGGGATTTTTTTTGCTGTAAGTAATAGGCCCTAGAGATTGGCCCCAGCTAAAAATATAAAGTATCTCCAGAGACCTACAGGTACTTCTGTCTCGGGTGATAGTTCAGTGAACAGTGGTGCTCACTATTCTCTGGTACTCACTCTTTTTTGTTTCAAAACCTTGGTTATTTTTCCTTTGTTTGTTTGTTCTTCAAGTCACAAACAAATCTAATGGCAGGATGCCCAGGCTGTAAAAACACATGGTTCTTAACACATTTCATCCAAAAGATTGTAGTCTCTCAGCAGCTCATATTTATCGAATTTTAAGATTGTGGTATATTGTTATCCAGTTTTCTTTCAGAAATATTAAGCCCCAAATCCTGATTGATAAATTATTTTGGAACTTGTATCATCAGCACTTCTCACATACATCATCTCTCCTCTAAAGGAGCATCCGATGATGTAAAATATTTTTGTAGCTTAAACAAAACAGCATCAACCAAACCAATAAAACTGGAGTAGCTTTTTCTTTACTCTGAACTTCAAATGACCAATTCCTGCTCTGGCATTTGCCCTTTACACAGTGTATGGGACAATAGGGGGTTTGCCCTTCTGATTTCACATTATCTCCTTCCTATGGATGTGATCTTAAGAAGAGCAAAACAGCAAGAAAATCTTAACTGCCTGCAAACTGTCTGACATCCTTCTCTATTGATACTGCTACTCATTAAAAACAAATAAAAAATAGTGCAACAGAAGGGAGCTGTTTAGTAAATGGAACTGTTAGAGCTCTGAGGATGATTCATCTCACCTTACTCAGGTACAATATTCATGGAACTCATCAGGATCATTTTTGTGAACAACAGCAACTAGATTTTCTTGTTTTGAATACAGGTGAAATGAATTTCACTAAAGACTTCAGTACATCAGGAAGTTAAATTCCATGCTCACTATAGCTCTTTGAATCAAATTCTACAGCATGAAGATATCAGGATCAAGGTTTTCTCCCTGATTGGTTTTATTTCTATATTTTAAATTATGAATAAAGCAAATTTTTAGGAATCTAGTGGAAGGTTCTAGCAGATCTTAGATTGGCAAGGGACTAGGTAAATGACCAAAGATATGTTGTAACTTAATACGTAAAATGAGTCAACAGTTTTATCATATGATTCATATCTCCAGGTGTGTGGAATTTTGTGTGAGGATGGATTAATAAATATAAATATTTATTTTAGGTCATTTACTCCTATTCCTTCTCTTTTTCTTTTACCTCCATAGTGGATTTATATTAGAAGATAAATATTAGAATGTTAAATTGGTGTCTTAGCATATTGTTTTGTTTTTAATGGCGAAGATGATCTTGTTTAGAATTATATGTGTTAATGCTCTCAGAGTTACTTAACAGGAATAAAAACATCACTCCCATGGCCACAGTAATTTTACTGATTGGTGGTTGTTCAAAGTGCCCCATCCCGAGGAGCCTTTGTGATTATTTGCAGGGCAGGAGCAATTGACAGGGGTACAATATTTCCATACCCTGGGAGAGCTACACTGAGGTGGGAAGGGAGTTCAGAGGAACACGTGAGAGAAACAAATTGCAGGCACCCTGAAGCTTGGGATGGTTGCAATGTTTTTTGGGAGTTAGGAGGATAAAACTGCATAACTTTTTCTTGATGATGATTCTGGAAGATGTTTCTCCCCACACGCTTCCCACTCCCTTTTCAGAATTAATTCCTTTATGAAAAGGCCACATTTATCAGCAGTTTCAGTACCACTGCCAGGTAATGGTGATAATTCTTGCTGGGAAGCACAGAGAGTGCTGCAGTATCACAGAGACCACAGTGTGGCAACTGTGGACTTTTCAGAAACATCTCCTGTCTCCTGAGCAGGTCAGCTGCTGCTGCTGCTGCTGCACGCCTCAATTCCCACAGCAGTCAAATGTCTGCAGTAGTCGTGGAGGGGGCAAGAGAAAATGTCTCCTTTGGTTTTGAATTTCCTTGGAAGGGGAAAAGGGTTCTTTTGTTTTCTGGGTGGCTTGGATATTTTTTGTTTGATTTTTTTTTTGTTGTCTTGTTTTGGTTTTTTGTTGTTGTTGACTATCACAAATTTGCTGCTGCTTTATTTAATATGTTTGAGCAACAACCCTGTTTGTACTTTGCAGTCGCACCAGAGATAGCAGTGAGCAGAATTCAATGCCTTGTATTAAGGATGGCCAATGAATATTTATGATAGACCTAGGGAGCCAGTAATAAAAATGAAATCGGCATGATGCCACTAGATCCAAATCTTTGATCTCTGTTTTAAGAGAAAATACAATAAAGCAGGCGGATAATGGACTCATTATAATGGAATGGTTAGTTATGGTTACTTAGGGCAGCTTGAATAGGTGGCATTACATAAACTGCTCTAGTCCAAGATTTACGATCCAGAAATGTGTTTCAGGCACTGAGTTTCTACAGGAAACATCAGTTTATGATATTGTTCTGGTTTAGTCAGTCCACACACAAAGAATTAAAGATACATTCCTTGCAGACAGCAGGATGGGGCGTTCTCTTGCCTTAATAGGGACAGCACAAACACTGAGAACCAGCAAGGCCCTTCTCCTCGACCTCTTTCTGTGCTTCTGCTCCTTACCTATCACCCTGTGAGCAGGTAGAGGGAGGGCTGGACATTGCACAGTTTGCACAGGGGGTTGGAAATCAGATTCCACTCCCTGTCCAGGCTATCCTACCAGATGCCAGGTGTCAGGGGACACTTGGGGTCGTCAGGAGAGAGGGGACAGCTGCCAGTTTGGCATCACCAGGAGCACTCAGGGGTGGTGGCTGGAGATGCGTGCCACAGCTGGAAGCACCCACCTCCACCAGGAGCAGGGAGATTCTCCTGCAGAGTGCTGAGACAGCTCCTGGGAAGCCTAATGAAGGAGCTGGTATTTGACAGGGACAGGGAGCAGGAGTGAGGGAGCTATTTTTCTTTTTAATGGTTGCAATTACTTGCTTAACACCCCTGCCGCACCAAGCAAGATGCAGAGGAGGGCTGATTCCAGGCTGTGGATGAAAGCTGATCCCGAGGTCTCTGTCTAGCCAGGCAGGAGGAGGAAATGGAAACTCACTGTTTTCTGATTCGTTTCAAACTGATGTAATTTCTAAGGGACTTCATCACTAATGACATCTGGCAGGGGATTAGTCTGTAATGTGGCCCATCTCCCCCTTCTCAAGAGAAAGAAAATATGTGCTGTATTGAACTTTGGAAAACAGCTATTAAGCAACTACAGTAACTGCTTCTGATAGGTTTTTTTTGGGTTTTTTTTTTTTTTTTTGGTGTGATGAGGATTTTACCCAGCATGTTTGGCCTTGGAGGAGTGCCTGGATGGTATTGCCAGCTGGAATTGTCAGAGCTGCTTTGTCTTCTGTCCCAGGAAAACAGAAGCCTGGCAGGCAGTCACTCTCGCTCTTCTTTCATATCACTGCTTAGTCAGAGTTGCCAGCCCCAAGCACTGAAAACCCTGAGTCAGGCCACAAACAAATCACGAGATTTGGCTTGAAAATCATGAGATTTTTTAATTACAAATAGTTTATTTGGGATTTCTCTGAGTCTTTAGTGTGTCTGTTCTTCCAATTCTACTGTACAAATCCCAGAGTTTGAAGTATGCTTTGTTGAATTACGCCTGTGTTTATTTACTGAAATAAAAGCCAGGTTCATTTATGGTTATCTGACCTCTTCAGTTTGTGGGGAAAAGACCAGAATATTTGGAGCTCCCATGAGGGGATCCTTTCTACTGCCAGAGGTGCCAGCAAGAGGCACTGCTGGCCCTCAGCTGGGGCACAGGAAAATGTGCTCAGCAGGGTGAGACCAGTGTTGGTAATCCACATACAGAGCTGTCACTGGGGGTTGGGGACAGGGCCTTATCACTGTGAAAATTCCTTTTGGCAGACTTGTCCAAAACATTTTGTCCCCAGTTACTGAGCAGTTACACCAGCAAAGTCTCCTTATATTCCTTTTTCCTGTAAGCCTTTTACCCTTCCCTCACACTTATTTTTTTACTACTTTTCTCCTCTTTCTTGCAAAAAACTTGATTTTTTGACTCCTTAGCTGTCTACAGTAGCATTTGTGCCCCATCAGCCCTCCATCCACTAGGGTTGGATACCAGTCTGCCTGTTTGCTGCAAAAGAAATTTAGATAACCTTGACTCTCAGGTCTTTCAGTTTTAAGACTCCTTACTGCTTCCAGAGGAACAACAAGCTTCCCTTGAACCAGGTGTTTTCTCAGCTGTGACCAGTTAGAGGTTCCCAGCTCTAAAGTTCCTCCCAGGCTGCTCTTACTGGGTGCAGTTCAGCATTTTAAGAAACCAAACTCTTCTAAATATACAAATATTTTACTGTGGCTCTCTAAAAATGAAAATCTTTGCATTTAAACAAATGCTGGAAGCCCTGCACATAGTTGGGAAGTTCTGCTTTTACAGTTTTTTCGAAGGGACTAAAAAATGTTCCTGAAGAACACACTGTGCAGCCTGAGCATTCTTAATTTTGCAAGGAGACCCACATTAACTAGGTTGCTTTTGTGAAGCAGAGGATGTTAACAGTAATTCACTGCTAGCAATAAAGTGTGGGCTTTATTCACCCAGGATGGCACAGAGGATTGTTCTGGTTATATGTCACAGTCTTTATTAAATTTGCCCTGGTTGTTGCTGGCACTTTGTTGTAGTCAGGATAATTCTCACAGTAAAACCAACCATAAGGACTTAGAAAGGGCTGTTTGGAAGTTGAATGATTTCTTCTTTTCCTTCATATTTAAGTATTCTTACAGCAAAGAACATCATGCCTGGGAAAACCTCAGATTTTATTGTTTGAGTTTGGATTTTGGTTCTGTGTCGGGAAATGTCTTCATGAAGAAAAAACCCAAACACTCAAAACATCAGTCAGAGCAGCAAGTTTAGGAGATTACTTGGGTTTGGGGTGTGCTTAGACAGAAATGAGTAATTTAGACTGCAGAAATCTGGGCAAAGTGGTACCATTTGTGCCTGTGCAGAGCATCAGGTGAGAGCAGTGCTGGCTGTGTGTGGACACAGGGCTGGGAGGTGGCAGCTGAACTCCTGGAGTCCCACCTGATGCTCAGGCAGGCTGCTGAGAAAGGTTTGCTGTCCCCAGTGTGGTCTGCAGGGAGCCACTTGACTTAGATGAAACTGTTTATAGAAAGAGATTATTTCCATACATGCAATATTGAAAGAGCTTGTTTTAACTCGGTAGCAAATCTAGCACACTGGGTACTCTAAATGCAGGTCTTTTACTTCCCTACTTAAAGAAAAAAAAAAAAGTAAAAAACCCAAGAAGTCAACTATTTGATATAAACTTTAATTCATCATGTATTGAACCTATTTTTTCAACTATAAACAATTTGAAACTAAAGAAACATTTCCTTTGTCTCTTTAAGCTCTCTCCTATTTTTGCACATACTTTTTTCTTTATTTTTTTCTCTGATTTTTAGGTGAAGAAAGACTTTATTTGGGAGCAGGAAAGGAAATGTTGCTGGAATAATGTTTTCTTTTGATCTACCCCACAGTTTATGGCTTCTGTGTCTTAAGTTCAGTACTTTGATCACTATCTGTCTGTTTTACTGCTAAGCCCTATGCAGTGTGATTTTACTACTGAGCCAGCTGGGGCTCTGCCCCCTGCAAGAACCATGAGGTAGTAAAATCAGAGTAAATTAAAATAATTTTCTCAAGCCTCTTCTGCATGATTCTCAACTCTCAATTTTGCAGCTGAAGAGTGGCTGCTTTCTTGCCCCTGCCAATGCTGTGCCTGGCCAGCTCCATCTTCCAGCAGGGGCCTCCAGAGCCACAGGAGGTGGCAAAGCAGCACCAGGCAGCTGCAGCCCTGCACAAAGGGGCTCTTTCACACACGTTCCTGCTAGGAAAGCACATGTGCAGCTAAAACAAGTTCCACTGCCCATCTGACTTGAGCAACAGCCACCCTGGGGAAGCTTTTTTTTTTTTTTTTCCCCTGAGATTGGTCAATAGATATATTGCCCTAATGCTTGTTTCTGATTCGGTGAGTGCTGTGTTTAGGCCCAGAGCTTTGGTAATTCTAGATTTTTTTTTTTTTTTTTTTGTGGTGAGAAGGGTTGCAGAAGGGAAGGGAAGGGAACTGAGGTTCCCCCTGACAGGCTGCTCGAGCACAGTGCTGCCTCTTGCCCTGAGCTCCCTGCACAGGGAGGTACCACCACTGTGAGCACGTGGCAGTGCAGCACAGGGTACTTTTTAAGTAGCACAAGCTCACTCCCGTTTCGGGCTCCTCTCCAGGGAACTCAGTGACTCACCTTGAGAGAAGGTCTCTCTGAAAGTGGAAGCAGGACTTTGTGTATGACAGTGCAGAACCTCGCTGGTTGGCAGGGCTCCCATCTTCTCCCTAAATCAAGGAGTGTGCTCCTGGGCTTTGTGAATGAAAGATTGGTTGGGGGAAAAATGGCATGAAGTCTTAAAAAAAGTTAATTTATTAAGCTTGGCTTACTGTTTAAATTCTTGTTCTGAAGTTGGCTTCTACTGGAGAAAAACATGCTTTTAGAAATTTGCTGCAATGTTGGCATACACTAAAGGAGCCTCTTCTTGAGTTGTACGGACTCCAGAGACTCTTCCTGCTGTGTTGGCCAACTTGATTTGCAATGCCTATTCTCCTGAAGGAGGACTTCTGGGTCAAGGTGGGTCCAAAAATCTGCAACCCAAGGGGGTGATCCAGCAAAAGACAAAGCAGAAGACCCTCTACGGAGCACCATCCCCTGTGGCACACAGATGGGTGTGCACCCGGTGTGGGTGGGGTGACCACCAGCCTCTGAGGCAGCCAGGTGGGTGTTGGTTAGGAGATCTGGGGCACGTGTTAACCCCACACTCCTGTGATCTGTGGCTGTCACACCTGTGGAAATGTTTATATCCATCATACTTGGGATGCAAGCCTGCAGACGGTGACACTGGGAGGGACCCCTTTGCCTGGCGGGCATGTGGCTTTGACAGCGGGAGGAGCATGTTTTATCAACAGCAGCCAATATATATCCATTATCAAATACCACCTGCCTTGTTTGCAGAAAATCCCTCCAGGTGACACTGGAAGCATTTCAAAACCCACCTGGACGCGTTCCTTTGTCACCAAGGCAGGGAGGTTGGGCTGGACGAGCTCCAGAGGTCCCTTCCAGCCCCTAACAATCTTGGGAGTGTGTGAGCGATCAGCGTGGTGGGGGGAGAGGCCGGTCTCCAGCCCTCCAGCCAGCATTGGGGTGGGAGCCCCGGCGGCAGCAGCAGCAGCAGGGGCGGAGCGGTGCCCCGGAGCCGGCGCGCCGTGCCGGGGGATGCCGGGGGATGCCGGGGGGATGCGGGCGAGCGCAGGGATCTTCCCCGCTCGCATCGCCTTTGCCCGGGCAGCGATGTAAGGAGCTGTTTGGGCATGTGAGCGGGGTTATGTAATGGGCGCCGCGTCTGGCCCCGCCGCCGGGAGCGGAGCTGTGATGGCTCCGGGGCTTCCCGCGGGGCCGCATCCCCGGAGCCGCCGGTGCCGCCTTATGTAACGCGGCGGGGCACGAACGGAGCCCCCGCTCCTTCCCCTCTGCCACAGGAGCGCGGGACGTGGTTTAATTGATTAACCCGCCCCTCTCCCGCTTGGCCGCCGCCTCGAGAGCGGCTTCCGAAGGCAGCAGAGGAGCCTCCCCTGTTGGGGGATGCTGGGGTGCAGGCACTGAGGTTTGGGCGTGCAGGTGGCCTGTGAGGAGTTCCCATAAATTACTTGGTATGGAACTCCCCCCCGGGTGCCTGTGTGAAGCTGCAGATGTTCTTGCCGTCAACCTCTCACCTTTTATCTAGTTCTCTGAAAAAAAAAAAAAAATAACCCCCAAGGTCCTTTGACTGTGGGAACAACAAAAACCCCACCAAATGTGTAGCATGTGGCGCAGCTTTAAATTTCAGTAACAATTTTTATTGATAACCAGCTGATGAGCATATTGACATAACAGAGCTGACAGATAGAAAAGTGCTTCCCCCATCCCCACCCAGCAGCACTGACCATTTCTCCAAAGTACCATTTGAAATCCCATCCTTCCTCCTCTGAAGGAGGCTAATGTGCATTGTCTTGCCCTTGAAAAGAACAATAGTGCTGCCCAGGAGCTGTGAAGAAACCAAACCCTCTGAAATGTTGAGCTGTATTAAATCTCCCCTACGTTCTTAGGGCCAGAATATACTGCTTACAGGCAGTCTGATTGCATGGCAGTCAAAACATTTTCCTCTTAAACATTTCCCCTGCCACCACTACAGTAAGAAAATAGCTGTTTATAAAGCTGTGCTTGCAACAAACTCCTGTGCTGTTTGATAAGATCAGGTGTACTGCTTGTCCATCTGGGGAATATTCAACAAATAATATCACTTCATATGATAGAGCTTCTGTTATCCTAAATTTATTGTATTTCCAAGAGGAAGTTATTGTTGGAGTTGCTTTTGTATTAATAAGCATCACAAAATGGTGTTTTCTTTTGGTGGGTATAAGGTTTTTGTCTTCCCTTCTGTTGCTTTTCCTCTATTCTTTCACTTCATCTCTCTATATACAACAGACTCCTGTTTAAATATACATTGTTATGTATAGTTATATAACTCTGTCTTGCAAGTGCTGAAAAATGATCCCTGGCTTTATCTTCTGAGTATTTTTTTAAAGTAACAGGTTTTGTGTATAATCTAGCACAGTCAAAAGACAGAGGGAGGCATACTGCTACTACATAAGGATAGTATTCCACAAATCAGAACAAAAATAATAGAAATTATACCCCAACAAGTATCACATGCTGTGCTTTTGCTAGCCAGTGAGTCTTAAAACCAAACAGTATAAATGTATTTGCTAACGAGTGGATACTGAGTTGATTTAATGAGTTGGTGATGCAGTTGGTGACTGCTCATTATCATCAGAGAATTTAACCTGCTGCAGCAACTCAGAAAACAAATGAGTACAGCTCAGACTGGACTGTGTTGTGAGTGAAATGAGAACTTCTCTCTGCAGCTTTAGCTGTCTTTGGTTTTTCCTGCTTCATATCAGTCATGCTGAGCTGTGTTGCAGGTCCTTTAACCATCCATTGCTGATCCTTCCAAGGATGGGTATGGAAGTGGTGCCAGACCCTGCCTCATGAGCAGAGGGAGTGCCCAGACAGGTAAACATATTCAGAGGTCTTGACAGCTGGAGATTAACAACAGTCCTTCTCTCAGAATAAAGGGCCATTCTTCTCCCAAGGTGTGGAGAGCGACTATTAGGACTCTGGTTATCATCTAACAGACATTACAGGAGATAAAGGAGCTCCAAAGGTGTGGAAAGATCTGACTACAGCTTGAGCAAGTCAGGTTGCTTATGAACAAAAGCATGCCAGGATTCCTGCTGGACTCTGCCAGTGCTGAAAGTGTTTGACTGGTGGAATGGAATCACCTTATGCAGGTACTACTTATGGAAAGAAAACAGCAAAACTCTTCCCATTTGGTAGCCTACATTTTATGGGGCTTCATTCCTTGAATACCAATGTGCCCTCAGAATTGTGGGTTACTAGATACTGTGGGAGCACAGCACATAAATAATGACATTTGTTTTATTTTGGAGTGGTTAGAAAATCAGTGTAGGGTATACATACAGTAGAAGAGCGTTTGTGTCTTTGCACTTCAAGACAAAATTTTTTTATCCTTAAAATATACAGTTGCAAAGAAAACTGTATGTTAAAAAGAATGGGGGTTTTTCCCCCCTCCTTGGTGCAGAGTTTTAGAATCTGGTTCTGATTGCTCAGGTTTTGCTGCTATCACCTGGAACTCAGAGATGTATGCAGTGAAACTTTAAAACTGTGTTGAGTTTTGGAAATGTTCACCTGTTTAAAAAAAAAAAAAAAGCCAGCCTACAGAGAGTTTTAAAAATAGCCTAAGTCCTCCTGGAATTCAATTACAGATGCCTACCAGCTGCTTCCCCTGCCCAGGACCTGCATTTCTAGTTTCTCTGTTCCTCTGGATGTTCCTTGCAGGGGAACAGCCCGTGTGACATGACTGATGAACAGAGAGATTGGAGGGAGAGGTGCTGGGGTATGGCCCCCTGCCATCCTTCCATCCCACCTGCTGCTTGGGCTGTCCTTTCATAGTCACGATTGGAGCTGTGCGATTGTTGTACAATGTGGATGCCGGCTGTGCGGCCACTGCTGGGACTGGCACTTTATTCTCATGCTATGTGCAATGACTTTTTCAAAAGCTTTTTATTTAGCCCCTGTAGCACTGTGTCTTACAAAAAAAAAAAAAAATTATAAGAATCCTGTCTTCTTGGATCTGTATTCTGTCTGAGTTCACAGGCACACATTATGTCCCCCATTTGTTAAAACGCTGAAGTGCAGACCCTGAGCTAAACTGCAGGCTTCATTTCCCCTGGAAATACATGCAGATTGTAATAGATTTGCCCATAAGTGCCCATGCTGGAGTCTCCCATAATATGGACCTTGCCCTTAAAGAATTGTTTCCAAACTTGTGGTGCAGGATCAAAATAAAAAATAAAAAATAAAAAAAAACCAAAACACCAAAACTCTGCTTACTTATTAAATTACATGGACTGTCTTTTGTTGAGTATACTCTTTTTTTTTTTTTTTGGTCTGGTTGCAGATGATTCAGCTGTCCAGTTGCAGGACAACATTTTCCAGCAACGTAGTTTGGATGTAATCCTCTTTCTGGTATTGTCCTGTTTTCCCCCCATAGGCTTTCTGTGTGTGCCCATCTGTGTGTGGCAGTGACAGGAGCTTTCCACCCAGTCTGGCTGTCTGCAGGATCTCACTGGTTCTGTGCTGCCTTGCTCTCTTGGGTATGGTTTGACTCTTTGATTGGGAAGAATATGGTTTGAGGGTTTGTGGCAGAAATTCATTTACTAATTCATAGGGGAGGGAAGTGGGGGAGGAGAGGAGAGGGAAGGGAAATAATTCTTTGGTACAGAACAACAATCCTCCAAGGACATAGTTACAGTATTTCTCGTTAAAGTACAACGTGCTTGTTTTCAAATAGTGTAGAAAATGCAGTGATTCTGTGGCTTAGGCTGTTGCCTGCTTAGCACACAGCTATGCTGCAGATACAGCTGTTCTGAGCTGAGCAGTCTCTGCTTGATGTCTGGTCCCACTGATTTCATGAGACAATTCTTATTCACAGGTCTTCACATAATATGACATGGCTGCCTGAGAGCTGGAGACATGAACGCCTTGTTTGATTTGAGATTTCTCAGTGATTTTTAATTTTGGTGCAGAGATCCCAGCAGAACTGATTTTAATTAACAACCTGATCCATAGCTCTTAGATTTAATGATGGGATGTGCCTGCTTACAGTGTGCAGTTCTGCCCTGCCTTAGGCTAGCTCCAAATTAACCCATTTCATGAATTAGTTTCACAAGCAGAATTTTGCAGCTTCCCTTTCTGGTGCTGTCTTGTTTGTTTTCTGAGGTTCCTCTCCATAGTGATGCATGGATGCCCCCACAGCCTCTTCTGAACTGAGGTCAGATTCGGTGTTAAAATCAAGCAGTTCTTTGCTGTTTGATATGTAGATTTTTTTTTCATCCTAAGATTTTAAGTTAGGCTAAAGTTCAATGCTTCCAACTTTTATTTTTAAAGGAAGTTGACACCTGTGTGATATAAGTGACGAAGCTGATGTCTGAGAAGCAGAAGTGCACACAGCAAGTCACTGGAGCTGACAGATTTCAAAGGGGTGTAGCTGGTTGTGTAAGCCACTAGCTTGGATGGTTTGATGTAATGCTGTTTCCAGACACTGTGGGGATTACATGTGTCAGTGCTGGGTGTTGCCAGACAGTAACCACAGCAGTTCACCCTCAACATAATTGCCACCTACAGCAAGGCTAGCAGCTTTTAAATGAGGAGGAGTGGGATTCTTTATCTAGGAAAACACCAAGGATGTTATGCATTTCTGTAAATCCACTTAATTTCTTCATTAGAAGGGCAAGGAAGAGTGACAAACCTCAGCCAACACTGTGTATAATGAACTATTTGTTTAAATCTCCCTTTGATATTAAGCTGTAGCAAAGGCAGAATCCAGAAAAATCAGGTCGCTTTTCTTGCAGCTCATACAGCATTAGCAGTGGTTTTGGACATGCAGCACAGCACTGTTACATGGGAGGATTTAATGTGCATTTTGACTACTTTGTTTCCCTTTCTCTGGATTCTAAAATTAATAATATTGTAAGTACAGCTCTAGCCACTTACAGGCCTCTTTTGGATCGTTGATTGCTTAAAATATACAGCAACATTGTTAGAGGGGAAAATGCCAAGTTAAAAATTTGTATTTAATTCTTTACTTCCTTTTCTCACCTGCTTTACTAATTCACCTCATTAATAGGTTAAGAAACAAGCTGTCTTGCAATTGCAGAAGTTGTTTGTGTGTGGATGTGGGATGATGGTATCCTTCATGGAGTGCCGACATGCAAAAAAAAAAAGATGCTTGGGATTTGGTTGTTTTGCTGTGCTGGTAAGAATAACTGATCAGGGGAATGTAAGGTGGCTTCCCTGGCACCTGATCCAAATCCCATTAAAGCCAGTCAAAAGATTTCTAATGTTATTAGAGCCATGATGGAATCACTCCAGCTACACTTTCCTTGTTCCCTTGCTGCTAGCATTGCCTGTTCTGAGTTCCCCGTGGGACCAGTCATAACAAGCAGGAACTTTGCACTCTTGCCCTCTGGGAAACTGGTATTTACTAGTTTAAAGGTTTCCCCATCATTGCACCTGCTCCTGACCATGACAAAACTCGTGTAGCTGTGGTAGAAATGCTGATGGGGAGAGCTGCAGGGGGACTTGAGCACCCACAGTGCTCTCAAACGAGCCAAGTGGGCCCTTGGTGCTATTATTTAGAATCTGCCTACCTGGTTTGCTGATAGAATCAATTACTTTGCCATTTATGGGCACAAAGCCTGATATTGAAAACATGGTCTCTTGTGGCACAGGTCTGGAGTTTCAGCCATTTGGATGAGCCCCTTTTGATTTGTGCCATGAAGGCTGAAAAATGGTTCTGTGCTGGCGAAAACTCAGGGTGCCTTCAGTGCAAAATTAATTACAGTGTAGGGGAATGCACCCACTGCCAATAATATTTGACAGAGCGTGGAAGGAGTCCAGTTTTCTCTGTTAGGTATGTCTGCAAAATGCTGGAGGGGTACCTGCTGTTTGCTTATGAAACATTGCAGGTATGCACATCTGTGCTCAGCTGAGTCTCACAAGCTGACTGCCCCTGTCTGCATCCCACATCAGCTCCAACTTCTTGATTTCTCCTCAGCCTGTAACTTGCAGCTCTCCCAGCATGATGTTCTACTGTCCTGACTCATGGAAGGGTTTGGCCATCACAATAAGTCCATCTATAATCTTGTTGTTGAAGCATCTTAATTAATGTTGTAAGAGCCAACTATGAGCACTGCTTTTGGTTTGTGTGAGCTCCTGGCTGTGGAATACTCGAAATGATCATAAATCTCCTTGAGATGGATTTTTCATTCCCTGAAACATAACCCCAGCCCCACTTGCACCTGAACTTCTTTTGTGTGTAATTTAATACCAGAAGCAGGAGAAAGCATCTCAAGTGATTTCCTGTGAACCTTTGCTCGAGGTGAAGGAGGAGACAGATGCATTCACTGCCTGAAAAATGGTTGGCTGTTGGATCAATAGATCAGATAGTTTGGTGTGAGGGAGTGAATCTCTTTTGCCACTATTAGAATGGTATGAAGCAGGTTTTCTTTTCTCATTGAGACTGTCTGTGTGACAGGTGCAGTGGCAGTTAGGCCAAGAGATGGGCTTGCATTTGTAAAGCTAAAAAATCTCTGGCCTCTCTCGAGGCTGAGGGCATTCAGTAGGCACACAGCTCACTGCCCAGCGGGCACAGTCAGCATCTCCCCACAAAGACCCTGTGCTCTTGGAAGGATGTGGGAATAATACATTGTAATATCTCATGTGAAAGCTCTGTCCTTCAATGCAATCAGTGTGAGTGGTACCATAAACCCTGTGGTAGTATATACAGAGTAACTTGTGCTGTTAAAGGAAAAATTTAAAATAATTGTGGGTTTTTTTTTTGGTTTTTTTTTACCTCTGACTACATTTTTCTCTCCTGTGCTGTGTTGGCTCAAGTTTGGAGTCCTAACTTAGGTAAAACTTTAGGCAGGAGGACAGTATTCTGAGGCAAACTGCCTACTTGCAGGTCCCATTATCATCAGTGCTATCAAAATACAGTAGCATCTCCCTGGAGCAGACTATCAATTAAGGCCTGCAAGATTTGGCCATGTCCCCTCAATCCTACTTTTGTCTTTTGCCTTAGGATAGAAGATTTATATTTGCATGTCACAAAGCAGATCATAATGGTTATCTCCGAGCTCATTGTTATGTTGCTGTGTTTTTATGAGGCTGGCAGCCTAATGCTGCAAAGTTGTTTGTAATGTTAAGCTTCTACACCTAAAGCAGTGAGGTATCCATGGTAACTGTCTTGCCTGTACACAGTCCCTCGGCAGCCTTTTCACACAGGTCAGAGCACGCACATTCCCAGAAACTGACTCAATTTAGTCTGCCTTAAGCATCAGGTAATTTTAAACAGACACTGGCTCTGACCTTTTTTTTTTTTTCTTTTTTGGTAATAGAATTTGGTTTTAATTAGCCATTCGAGCATTCTGCTAGTGAAAACAAAATATAACACCTTTGCTACTGTAAATATGTCTGTTGCTCAGACCTATTCAAATTAAACCTGAGTCTTGTGTTAAAAAATGTTAAGAGCTTTGCAGCAGGCAAATTCCAAATTAAAGTTTCTGCTTAACACTGCAGAAACATCCTGCTGTGAGGTTTACAATGGCATTTCTTTCATCTAGGTCCTCTGTCAGTACTTAGTATACTCAGTTTCCTTTGACTTCTCTTGTAGTTGAGTCCAAGATGAGACTCCAAAAATTATCCTACATCCTTCCCCATCTCCTTCTTGATTTGCAGAATACATGTTCATTAAGATGAGTTTCTGTTCTTGTCTGTAATGATTTTTTGGAGGTACTTATCTGCATATACCAAAGCCTGAGGAAAATTCTCTGCAGAACCAGCTGCCATGCTTGGAACTTTTTCATCTGCCAGCTTGCTTCCATCTTAAAACTTTCCTGTCTAATTTTTTTGGACATCATTTTGCTTCATCTTGGTTTGTTCTGTCAGTTCCAATGCTTGTGCTATAGTGAATCATCAGGTGTGTTTCTGCTGGGAGTTTGGCTTGATGACTCAAGTGTGGAGGAGAAGGAAAAGGCTCAACTTTTAACCAGATGCTTCCTTCCCAAATGCTCACTTGCCCTTTCCCAGTGTCCTCCAGAGCTGCTTTGTTAAACAAGAGGCAGGATTGCCAGAGTAACTGAGGGACAAAAGCTACAAATCAAGTGTCACATGGATTATAATGTGTCCTTGGAACAGCCAGGGTAGGGAGGAAAAAATGAAATTCAGAGGGGAAAAGGAGGAAGAATAAAGATGGAGGACAGGAAAGCAGCAGAGACAAAATCCAGACCCTCTCCTGGTCTCCTGCATCATTCCTTTGTCACTATATAAATCTGTCAAGCTTTTGGCTGAGGCTCAGCAGCTCATGGTGCCACAGTTAGAATACTAATGCTTTCTTCTACTTAGGAGGAGTTTTAGGCCAGAGAGGGACATTAAGTATGTAGGTGGAGGCATTGGGTGACACTCAGTCCTTTTTGCAGTCAAAAAGCCACTTCGTCATCAAGTGGACCCACAAGGAGACAGAAAGGCACTAATATGTATAGGAAACCAATTTATGTAACAAAGCCTTTGCAAAGTGGTAATTAATTAACAGAACTAAATAATGGTGACATTCTGGTCAGTGTTATTCAGGGCTAAATGAGGGATCTGGTGTTCACAGGCTGTCATCAGAGCTGAGAAGGCTGATGCTGTGGCTGTCTGCCATGTAGAGACATTCTGTAGTGCCTTAGAGGATAAGGTACTTTGGACTTTGTTAGTACAAACCAGAAGAGTCTTCTGTGGGAGTGAGAGGGAGAATTTGGAGTCATCTGGCTGAGCAAATGAGTGTGTGTCCCCAGGTCCACACCAGCAGAATGTCTCACTGGGGAAGGCAGCCTGGAGCTTCTCTCTAAGAAGCTGCCTTTTGTTCAAAAGCTGAAGTGTTTCTGCCATCATTTTTTTTGTATAAACCAGTAGTATTTTGCTAAGGATATTTATCAGATAGATGAAATGCAGATCTTTTTCACATTAGGATTTTGGTAATGTGTTTTCTTGCTACGGCAGTTCTGTGTTTAGCTTGTTGGAGTCAGGGTTCCAGCTGGTATTTTGGGCCACTGTAGTGCTCTCCATGTCTCCTCCTCAGAGATTTCATGAAAACCACTTTCCTCTTGAATCTACTATGGTTGCACTGTTTTTTGGATCCAATACAAGTAGACTTGATACACTTCATGTTCTCTTTTAAGCACATGTGGATTGCTAAAGAGGGTCAGACCAGAGGATTAAGAGTGTTTCTTGCTGTGTGGCCATCACCAGATGCTTCAGAAGGTCTAAGAACCCCCACTGCAGGCAGACTTCAAGTTTTCTATTCTTCCTGAAATCTTGGGATAATCCTTAACAGTCAGGTCATAAATCTGTGGACCCTAAAGCAAGAGATTTTGTCTTCTTTCCCATAGCTGTTTTTTTAACATTTGCTATTGTAACTGGTTTTACTTGTTGTCTATAGAAATGCCCAGATCCTCTTCTGAGTCTTGCTGAATTCTTGGCCTTGGTGACTTCCCATGGCCATCTAATTATGTGTGGGCTAACAATTACTTCTTTATCACTTTTTCATTTACCCTCTTCACATTCCATTGGGGGCCACTTTTTGGCTGGGAGAAGAGACAGGAATTCCCAACCTCCCCATCTCCACCCCATTAAAGCTTTGCTGTGCTTTTGCTGTGTCTTTTCTGAGGTGAGCAGTCTCAATGTGTAATACCAGAGTTTTTCCATATATTTGTGTGCTCCCAGCTCTTCTCTGAGCCTTCTATGGCAACCTGTTGAAAACACAGGACTTAGATACTGTGTCACTGATCCAACTTAGAGCACTAATTTTGTTTGTATCATTTCTCACCCTGCTCCGTGTTTTCACAAGGTTTTTTTGCTGCATTCAGAACAGAGGATTATACCAATAATCAGAATAGCCTAAGCAGTCTGTTCTGTAGCCCCTAAAACTGTTGGTGGGTTTTGTTTTGTGTTCACTAAAAGCACTGACTTGGTGCCATGCCTGTGCAGTTTAATTCCCAGTTAGTGGAACTGTAAAATTCTTCTTGGTTTTCATAATGCTGTTAAGCCCTGATGTTGGGATGTTGTGTGGCATTTATCAGAGAGATGTCAGGACTGGGAATATCAGCACCCTTGCAACACAGGAGAGAAAAAATTGCTGGTACAGGACTTCCAGAGTAGCTTTCTGCCAGCTCCCAGTCAATCTGTGCTGTACTTAACACCTCTAAAGAAGCCTATGACATTGTATTTCCATAGCTACATGCTGTGCATGTAGGAACATTCCAGTGATAATATATTTCTCCTTGGAAGCAATAGACACTTAGGCATTATAATGGCAACAGCTTCATAATAAATATATGCTAAAATCTGGTGTGATGAAATAACTAATGCACATGTGTTGCAGTCTTATCTGGGACATAAATAACTCCACAATTTTAGCAAATATTAAATATAAAGGGGCAATTTAATATTATGGGTGAACAGCTTGCATATTAAATTTTATATAAACATGAATTTGTCTTTTAGTAGTGGGAATTTGAAGAGCTGAGACAAGTTCATGAAAATGTGACTTAATCTTCCCCCTTGTCTGTACCTTTGAGCAGCTGATTTAATTTCAAGCAAATTTTGGTCATTTTTTTCAATCAGTTGGGGAGTGGCTTCAATGTTGTTGTTTTTTTTTCAGTTTAACATAGAAGATAACTTTTTCCTGATCTTGGGAAATCTGGCATTTAGAAATTGTTGCTGCTCCTGAAATAAGAGGACAGCTAAAAAACTATTGGGATCTGGTGTGACAGCCAATATATCTCTGACAGTTATTAAAAACAAAATGCTACTCTCTTAATACAACATCTCAGTTTCATGCAGTAACTTCGGCTAATAGAAATAGTTTATGAACCTTCTGCTGCACTGTTGCACAGTCAGAATTATTTCCATGGCAGTCTTCAAAGGGTGTTATTGGATTTACTTGTTTGAGCTGATGAAATTTTAGACTCCAAGAGTGAAAAGCTAATATTGGCCTCTAATTTAAAAGGGAGGATTGTGAACTGCTTTGGAGAAAGAGAGGTTTTTCCTAGCAAAAGTAGCCTTCAAAAATCAGGATGTCTGTCTGTTGTTTGGAAGAGAAGCTCTGTTATAAAAAGTTCAGATATGCCAGGAAAGACCAGCTCCATCACCAAGTCACTACAGGCTTGTGAATCAGTGAGTAAAATCCAGGATAATCCCTGCATGAGCCTGGAGAGGTGCTTAGCCTGCTCACTTAGCAGTGACATTAATGGGGGCTGAGGTAGCCTGGCCTAGCCAGGGTCTGAGCCAGGACCTGGTTCCTCATTGCTGGTGAATAAACCTACCAAAGGCTTTTTTTCCAGCCTCCTGAGGAGCTCAACACTGGGATATGGTAGAGCCCAGCTGTTCTCTGTGGCAGCACAGCCTTTGTCAGGGCAGGAACAAGAGCTCAGGTGGTGAATAATGTTGTTTTAGTCACAAGATGATCCAGTTATCATCCTTTATCAAGGGGGCCTTCCCTTCTGGTGAGTCTTTACCTCCTAATCCTGTATTGCCATTGTTTCTTAGCTACTTGGGAGTGGATTTGGTGTTTGAGGAAGAGGAGATGTGGCTCCTTGTGGTGACAGCCAAGTGTCAGCAGCTATGTCCTTGCTGGGAGTCAGCAGCACGGATCTTACAAAAGTCAACAGATCTACCAGAGGAGATTGCTTAATATTTATTTGATATTTGCCACCTCTGGCAATCAAAGTCATGAGTCGGGCTCCTCGAAGTGATAAAACTACTTTGGTTTGATTTCTTAACAATCAAAACCCCATCCACATATTTTAGGGTTTTTTTTCTTTTTTTTCTTTTTTATTTTTCCTGGCTCTGGCCACACAGGTTTCACATCTCTAAGTACTATTCCTAGGATGAGGAGCAGTAGAAATTAGCATAGTGATGGGGTCATTGGTTTTGTTCTGGACTTTTTTTTTCATGTAGACTAGAATTCTCATAAAAGGAGAAAATTTTAGGTGCTGGACTTCAGGTGCCAGTTATCATCCTGATATAATCTTGAAAAGGATTATACAGTTGGGAGAGTTGACCCAATCAAGTTTACTGGAAATTTATTCAAACTACTACATGTTTGTTTGTTTGTTTGTTTTTTAAAGCTGGGGAACATGAATTATAAATACTTTCAAATTATCCCTGTCAAAATGGATAGCTAATAAAATGCTAGACTGGTAATGTTTTCTAACTTTGCTCTACTTTTCTGTTTGTCTGAGATGCCACCTAATTTTGTAGATGTAGTGAAACCAGTTTGTAGATTGTAGTGAAACCAGTACAGGAGCTGGCCTTGTTCCAGGTAGGAATTGTTCTCTGCTTAGAAAAGGAGGGGGATGTTTTGTTTTCCCTGCCGTGGGACAATCTGCCCATCACTGAGTCACCACTTAGGACATCTCCTGCTGTATCCTTACCACACCCACATTATTTTTTGGAGCTGATTTGTGCTGGTTTTCCAGCAAGGTGGATGTTAAGACAATGTTTCCACACACCACTGATAACACTTTAAATATTTCTGCTGCCCTAAACCTCTGCAAGTTTAGTTCCCTTTTGCTGTTCCTGTTCTGTTGCATGGATGGAAGTTGCTGGAATATATTTTGACCAGCTGTTTGCCTCTGCACTAGCCACGAGTATATTTGGAGACTGGCACAAACACATATACACACTTGGTTTTTTACACCTTAATGCTTGAAATACAAGAAATCAGCTGTTTCCATCTAAGAATGCAAGAGGTGTTTCCCAGCAGCACCAGGTGTGTTGATCATTTTGTCAGGCTGGCTCTCAGGGCACTCTGGATACAGGGTTGTTAATCATTGTCCAAAGAACATCTTTAAATCATGGAAGGACAGAATCTGGCAGTTCTGTGTGTTGAATGTAGTGGTGTTCAGAGGTGAGTGGCACTGGAGGAAAAATTGGTTGGTTTTGACTTGGTCTTAGGGATTGTTTTGGGACAATTCATAAGCCCCTTGACTATTTGGCAAGAATGCTGAGAATTAGTTTCTTTTCTTACTGCTTTTTTTTTTTAAAAAGTAATATAGACATATAGAGCACTTCTAACTGAATAATTCATATTAACTGTGAACATTTCTGTTGGTTGGAGAAAGTGACACAGGACAGGGTTTAATACCACGTACACAGGAAAACTGGAAACCATTAAGAACCAATGAGAAGTATTAATTTAGTATTATATTAGTACTACTCACAACTCATGTCAAATCCAAAGAAAAATTCCTAGAAGCCTATAACCTGGATTGCAAAATAATTCTGATAACCTGGTTTAGGGAGTGTGTATGTTCCTTCAAAGGTAAGCAGTGATCAAAGTACAAATTCTGAATTTCTGAAGTGTCATCATTAGTCTTCAGGGTGACCTCACTGTGGCCTTGCAGTGCCTGAAGGGAGCCCACAGGAAAGATGGAGAGAGACTCTTGACGAGGGCCTGGAGTGACAGGACAAGGGGGAATGGCTTCCCACTGACAGAGAGCAGGGTTAGATTGGGTATATGGAAGAAATTGTTCCCTGTGAGGGTGGAGAGGCCCTGGCACAGATTACCCAGAGCAGCTGTGGCTGCCCCATCCCTGGAAGTGCCCAAGGCCAGGTTGGATGGGGCTTGGAGCAAACTGGGATAGGGAAAGGTGTCCCTGCCCATGGCAAGAGGGTGGGACTGGGTGACCTTTAAGGTCCCTTTCAACCCAAACCAGGCTATCATTCTATGATTTTGTGATCTTTACTAATAGACAAGGAAGAAGTCAAGAAATCAGTGGAACAGATGCCAGGTGAAAATGAGCACAAAACTGAAATACAGACGTTCCTGCTGAGCTAAATTGAAAGCTCTGAGCCAACAGGTGAAGATTGTGCTGTATCTGATCCAAACCAGGGCAGGCACTGCATCTGCAGAGAATCCCTTACCTAGTAAATCAGGTATCTGGTAATGCTCTGGCTTTGAAGTTCAATGTAACAGCACCACGGCAAAAGAGAAAAATGTAGTGAAATTGGTGTTTGGCCACTTCTGTTACTTTCCATTGCTTGTAAATGTCAAAGCACAGTAGTGCTCATAAGTATGCATCTGGAAATTAAGTGTCTGTTTTGGTAAATATTCACATTAGGGCACTTAGGGGTAATTTTTTTCCTTATTGCAGAGCATGAGGAGTTCCACACAGAAATCCTGTTAAAAAAATAATAGGATTTGTGTGCATAACTCCCTGTGCATCACTTTGAAAGTTTACCCCCTGCAGCATAAGAGTTAGATAATTTTAGTCTTTCAAAATTGTGCTTCTCAGATCTGGTCTTTTCCTACAGTCTGTTATTGATGGTGCACTCATAAATGCTTCTAAATAATCGTGATCAAATCTTACACTGTTTTCCTTCTGTGGTGGAGAACTTGAGTTATTGTGTATCCCAGTGCTTTGTCTTGTACTGGAGGAAGTCTGAAAGGAAAAATTACAGCGGTGCAAACATGACCTGGTTTGTAAGTGCACAGTTTAGATGCACAAGTGACAGATATAAACAATAATATTTGCTCACAGCAAAGACTTGTTCTCTCTCTATATAAATGCATATATACACATCTAGAGATCTGATACTTGAACAAAAAACTCCCATTCAGCAGCTACTAATACTTTATGGCCCAATAGAAAAAAATCATATAATTACAAAATCAAACTGTGTTTTTCAAAGTGTTTTCTTCTCAGTCTAAGTCTAAATGTCCAAATGCTGTGGTTTTCAGTAACCCAATTTTTCTCTCCTGCTGTATTCCTAGTGGAGACACTTTTTAGAGTTGCTGCAAAAAAATCTTTCTCTTAATATGATGATTTCCTGAGTTTCTTCAGGGTGCAAAATTGGACAGTTATCCGTCAAAACCTGTGGGTTTTTTTTTGTGATGTATCCAGTGTTCTTTTCCCGATCCATATTAAAAATGGACTGGCAAGAGCAGTTGTTTTGCAATAGTTTGGCACTTAGGCTTCCAGCTTTCTATGGAATCTAGAACTGCAAGGGAAAGAAGAATTAAAAGACTGCTTAAAAAATGTACTCCTTTTTAGAACAACTGTCGTTTGGTTTTAAAGAAAGTCATGCTTGTTTTTTTTTTTATCTGAACCTCTTAATGCATCTCTGCATTAGTTACAGTCTCAAGTTTATCAGTTAGTGTTTGTGATGCAGGAAATTTGTATTGAGACAAGTGGGATTCCTCCCAGTTCTGTGTAGGATTGAACAATGGCACATTTTAAATGTGGGGTGTCTCTGCTTAATGAGAGACAGCTGAGAGGTGTGGGTGGCCAGCTCTGCTCTCCTAAGAGAACTGTGTCATGAAGTCTGGTGCATATTTTGGGTTATTTTTTTCTTTTTAGACTTGGATAAAATGCTTTTGCCTGGCAAAGTGCATATCTGCTCCTTCTCCTACTTAAGTAACTGGCAAATCTCCCATTGATTTTAGTGGAAGCAGAACTGGACACCAGCTGGACCAAACTTCATATTTAAAAGTGCTTTTTACCCCTGGTGTGAATAAAGTCCCCAGTGTGCAAATAACTGTGCTGTTGGGTGTCATATTTTATTGGTGAAAATATATCACTTTCAACTATCAGTTGCCTATGAAAACATCTTGTTGCAAAAAGATCAAAACCAAGAAAAAAGCTCACTCTGTGTAAAAACAAACAAACAACTCCCCAAAACAAACAACTTCCTCCAGTTCATGAGCCCCCTGGAAGTTGCTGGCATCATGAAAACAGAAATTTTCCACTTTGTGGACATAATAGGAGTCAAGACTTCGGGGCTCTCTTCCAAGCCTGTGCTTGTGCAACACCATGCGTGTGGTAGCCGTGGCCTCAGCTGATCCCTTTTGGAGACAGGGAGATTTCTGTGTCATCTTGCATTTCAAGAGCAGGTTGAATCATAATTTAAAGGCTTATAAAACCACGTGTGGTATCTTCACAGAAACCACTTGCACAAAACTCCTTCTCCCACCATGTTTTGTCTCCAAGAGAAATATGGGAACAAAATGGGTGAAAAGCAACAACAGCAACAAAAGCAACAACCAAAAAAATCATCCTGAAGTGGGCACTCAGACTAAGTAGAATAGAAATTTCATTTACAAATAATGACAAGAAACATGTAGAAGTAGGTTTCTTTTAAACAGTCTTCATAGAAAGCCAGACTTCTAACCTCATCTATATTTACTACAGGAAAAAGTAGCATGATGTCTTCATAGATTATGTGAGATGACATTTTTGTCACCCAGCTTGTTCTCCTAATGTAGACCACAAGATCTTCAAATAGTTTCTGTCTGAGAAGCCACCTAGTCGTGGTTTAGTAACTGCCAGCAGTACAGACTATCACACCTCTTCTTAAGCTGTTCCAATAGCTAAATGCCATTACTGTTATATAAAATAAAAATAAAATTCATAACCCACAAACTGAATAACCCAACTGCCTCTACCTCTTTTCTAGCTGAATTTCTCTGTTTTCAGCTTCTCACCAGTATGTCTTGCACCTTTTATCTTTAGACTGAAGTCATCCATTATATCAGATTTCTTACACAGACAGTCAGAAACAGAGTTCATGATTAGACTGATAAATGCAGTAGATTGGATGCCTTGAATTTCTGATGAAAAGACTTGTTTTATTCTCTAATCACTCTCATGGAGCTTCTCCAAACCTGATCCAATTTGTCAGCATTCTTGAACTGTGGACACAAACTTGTGATGTGGTATTGCTGCAGTAATGTGCATGTGAATAAGTGAGAGAGTCTCACAAATCCCACATAACAGCTCTTGTTACTCTTTGCAGAACTGTGGGATTTGGGGAGTTGTCATTGCACTGATTTTTCTCCTAGGCTTTTCATTCTTCCCCAAATTCATGACCTCCTTGAACAGAATCCTCCGTTTTTTGTGTGTGTGTTCTGTATTTTATTGTTAATAAGACATACAGAGGTTTGGACATAATGACACTCATATTGTTTACTTCTAGTCAGTTTAATAAATGATGCCTAAATTGTTAGCAGTGACTTGACTTTATCCCCCTTTTTTGTGTGTGTGTGTCCTTTCCAAATACAATTAATAATTATTTTCTGTATGATTTAATTTCATTAAGAAAAACCCCAAATGAGGCAGACAATACATAGTTCATGAGTTTGCCCATTAGAATTTTTTGCTTTAAATTGCACATTGAATTCTGTCAGTCACCTAGCTGTTAAGCCACTTGATAACTATCCTTCTGGGCTTACTTAATCAAAAATTTTGCCTTACAGGATTGTGTCACATTGCACAGTTTATCAAACTTTACCAGAATAATATTTTCATTATTAGCAAAAGCAGAAGATAATCTTTAGAAGTTTCAGAAGGTCTGTGTTGGCAAACCTGTATCGAGGCAATTATTGCAATATGATGCCAACATTCAAACTGCTATCACTGTCTAGTAGCTTCCTTTCATTTTGTGTTAATGGAATGCAAAATCAGCCATTCCTGTGCCACTCCCAGAACTGATATCAAACTCATGGCAGGGGGCTGGATGTCATTAAAAAGTGTAAGAAGTACTCTCTGGAACATTGGGAAAAGTATCATTGCATGTGAGATGTCTCACAGTTCTCTGGGATTTTGTGTCTCTTCTGAACTTTCTGAAAACCTGTATTAGTAGACCAGAGATCCCCAACAGCTCCTCTTTTATACTTTGCTGCAAGCTATTCAAATATGAAGATTTAATAAGCCTAGTTTTCATGCCTCTTCCTGGATTAATGCTGAAATATAAGCATTAATTACATACATGTGATACATCATTCACTGTATCACAGAAATACTGGCTGGATGTAACTGCCTTTTCTGTGTAATCACTGATAATCTGAACATTTCCACTTCATTAATTTGATATAGATTAAGAACCAGAAAAGATCACCAGACCCTCTAGTTCAGCCTCCAGAATGTCATATGTTTAATTCCAACTCCTTAAGAAGTGTGCAGAGCTATATAAGGCAGGACAGATAAGTTTTGGTGGTGTAATAGGGAGAGGTGGTGCTGATGCAGGTATCCATGGTAAGCCTTAGGTACCTCTTTCAGCCATTGCTTCCTGGCACATCCTCGTGTGGAGCCAGCCTTTTGCAGGCTCAGAGAGGGCAAATGAATAAACCATTGTATTAAGGCATTTAAATCAAGTTTAAAGACCAACAAATGTAATGAAATACGGACTGAGAAAATGGAATTTGTTTGTGTCTACATGTTCCTACTAGAATAATTATTCCCTATTGGAAACTTTTTCCTGTCAATCCCCAGCTATTTAAAACTGCAACAATATCCAGTTGTTGCTTTCTTGCGTCCTCAGTCTCTATCCTAGCTTTTGTTAGGGACAATGCCGTGGTATTCATCAGCAACAATAAGACTGTTATGTTTCATTGTGTTTTTTCCAAAGCTATACAATGTTCTAGCCATTATGGAAGGGCTGCAGTCAGCTGAGTGATGTTTACATGTCACTTCCATACCCTAATAAGAGGTATAAAAGAAAGTGTATTGTAGCCAGCAGGGCTTGGAAGGCCAGGACTTCTGCCTCATATAGAAACTTAATGGGGGAAGATAGCACTGCACTGCCTAGTGTGCTTTTATTTTTGGCCTCTGCTTTAGTGCCACAAGTGTCAGTAGTAGCTGCAGCAAACTGCTTATTCATGCTGCTGCTGTGATTGTTTGCTTTTGGGCAGTATTAATTTTGTGGCTGTGCTAAGTTAGGAATCCATTCCCAAGGACATCAATGGCGTGGCTGTCTGGCTTGTCCTGGCAGCGGCCGGCCTCGTCCCTGTGATGGGGCTGTTCTTGACTGTGTTTGCTGGCATTCCCAGAAAAGCATTCTCACACACCTATGGCAGCAGGATCAGCACTTTTTCTGGAAGCAGGGTCTTTCCAGCTTTTTCTAGCATGGTGCCTCACAGTCACATGCTGGAGGTGACGGGCGTTTCTGATACTTTCCTCGGGCGTTTCTCTGTGCATTTCTCAGCCCCAGTTCGTGTGGTTGTGCTCTCCTGCTCTTTGTAGTGGCAGCTCATTTCACAAGACTCGTGGAAGTCATATGGCTGCCTGAGGTCATCACAGAGGAGATGAAGATCCTGAGTTTGTAAATATGTGGGTTGAGCCTGGGGGTGCATTTCTGACACAGCTGTCAGGCAAAGCAGAGGTTCCAGCACATTTCTGCTTTTCAAACACGGCATCCTTGACTCTTGACACTTTGGCTTCTGGGAACTGTAACTATTGTCTTGATTCATGGGAAGTTGAGAGAGAGCAGGAATCCTAATAATTAAGATTTCTTGGAAGAAGAAACTAAATCTGTTCCTTAGTTTGGATATGGGTGGAGCAGGACTCCCCTTTCTCTAGCCAGCTGGAGAAACATCTTCATATCCTCTGGTGTATTTGAAGGTAACAAGGCAGGAGGAAGATCTGAGATTTGCTGGTAGTTACTTGCTTCAAGCTATTCAGACCCCAGTACTAAATCATTGAGTTTATTAATCAAAAGATATTTGACGGTTTTAAACATTCTTCTTGATAAAATAAGGGCTGTTTTGGTTGAACAATAAAGCTTGTGACCACAGGTAGTATTCTTAACTATATATAGATGGCTTTTGGTGTTTCTTCCCATGACTGCTCTGTGACTGTTTATATAATGTACCATTAGTCATCAACAGACTGCAGAGGTTGCCAGTTGAGGAGGTTGACTCAAACTGAGTGGTTAGTCAAGTGCTATGGCAAATGCCAGCCTTTCTGTTGAAAAGATCATGTCTCTAGACAGTGCCCATTCTGGACTGGGTCCTAGGAAGGGTTTCTGCTCTGTGATCCTATTTGTGTGATCCTGTTTTATGATTCTATGATATATATGCCTGGGAAAGTTTGAAAAGGGGCTTTAGCCTTCTTCTCAGTCCATGTTAATCGGTTCCAGTGGGAACTCTTTTCCCATCACTAATATGTTTTTTTTCTTCAGGAGATGAGGAAAATGAGGTTCACTTTGCTGTGAGACACTGGAATTTGGTCCCAGCTGAAATGGGATGTTGAGCAGGAGGAGCTGGTGCTCTTCCCCATCTTAAAATTGCTTATGAGCTTGGTTACTGTATCTTGTCCATTACTGTACCACTCCAGGTTAAACCCCATCACAACCAGGCTGGGAAGGAATCTGTCTCTGTGTGAAGGTCCTCAGAGACTTCTGGTTCTTTGCCTTGCTCTGTAGTGCAGAGCACACTGGATTAATCTCACCTGGAAAATCCACCCAGTAAACTCCCTGTAGGTGATGCTTCTTATTTTTCTTGCAGCTATTGTATTTATAGCTTTTGATATTTTACTGTAGGCCTTGTACTTTCCTTGACTGTATGAGGGAATTCTGTACAGACTGTTATCAAATGAAACCATCAGAATGGGAGAACTAGGAAAGAAGGGCTGGTTGGTATTCTCAGGCAGCACTTTTTTCAGGTGGACAAGGCCATTGTCTTCAAGGCCCATGAAGCAGTGAAGCCCCTCTGTGCTGTGTGGTAGCCACTGGAAATATTGCCAACAGGGAAGTGGGAGTGTGAGAGTGCCTGGGACTTGCTTCCCCTCTGTCTGCTGTCTGTGGCAACCACAGGGATGTTTTGATTGAAAACTTGACTGTTGCACTCATGTGCAGGCACTGGCAAGCTGCTGAATGCTGAGAATGTTTCTAGTGCACATATTTTTTAGAATTTCTTTTGTTAAAACCAGCAGTTTAGTAAAAGTAGGGGGAAAAAAAGTTCAATTTTAATGCCAAATGCTTGAAGTGACTATTTTTCCCCTTCTGTGTTGAGCATTGGAGACCTTACTTATTCCTCTTTATGAAATCTGAGGTTACACACGCCTACAGTTGTTGTGTCACCTTCTGTCTCTGTAAAGCTGAGTGTTGGCTGCAGGTGTTCTGTGGAGACTGAAGGCAAAATAAAAATGCCAAGTAATTGGTACGCCGACTTTCAATCCAGCGTGTCTTGTGTTGCAGAGCATAAGTAAAATGAAAGGGAAGATCTTCAGAGAGCTGCATGCAAATTTTGACTGGTTGTGGTTTTGGAAGTCAAGGAACAAGGCGATACAGAGAATGCTTTTTAAGCTGTTCTATCAAATGTCATATCTCTGTTTTAATATTTTATGTGATGTGGCTTCTTTCAGATGATCAGCTGGATTATCTGAGATCAGAGAAAAGGGAGTGGTACTACTCAGCTGCAGAAAATAGGAAGAAAGTGCTGCCATGGCAGGGTAGGGCACAGATGCACTAACTGCAGAGCACTGGCTGTTTGTGGAGCTTGTTTCACTATACCCATCTCACAGAGAGCCAGTCAGAATTACTGAAGTGGAGGTGTTTTATTTATAATCAATAAGTTTAAAACAAACTTCAAAAAAAGTTTTTAGAAGTATTTTAGAATTTTTCCCCTGGGATTTGTTACATAAGACCGTTAGATACCTGTTTTGTGGACAACTTTCCTGTTTGTGTGCTTACTAATTATAATGGAAAGGCCTACTAAATTATGTATCTGTGTTAAAGAACTTGCTTTTCAAACAAAGGAAATTGGCCACAACTCTCATGTCTTCTATTTTTATCTTTCTCTTAAAGGGCAACACTTTAAGGAAAATCCTCCTGTATCGGTACTTTAAAGGGGAATATGGAAGTGGTATGAATGGGCCCCTGTCTGCCAGCTACAGCAAAACTGCACAAGTGGGAGGTAAATCAACACACATCATTTCAAGAGAGCAAAATTAGCAGCACCATTTTTTCTAATAGGCACATTGGACATGCTCCAGGCATTCACTTGGTAAATAAATCAAACATGTTCTGTAACCATTTAGAAGAGAGGTAGTATCAGACTCTTCTATTTTTAAGTTGCACACACTTGTCTCGGTGCATTTGGAGGTACCAAAGTAGGTGCCAGTAAATCCCCATCCAGAACTTCAGCAAAGCAAAAAACTTGTGAAGAAAGATGGTGTTGTTTCTGGAAACTAAAGAATTTTTTTACAATCCTTTATTGATATATGAAAAATATAAGATCTAAGGAAGAGTTTCTCACAAAAATACTGTTTAGACAACGGGACAGATTTTCCTGAGAGGTTGTAAAATATGTTAGTTCTTGTTGCAACTTTGCTGGACGAGACTCTGATGAACCTGTCCCTAACTTCCTGTGGGCAAGAGGTTTCAGTAGATGATCTCTGTAGGTCCATTATAAGCTATTTTTTGGTATCATTCTGCTGTAGAAGCCACAGGAAGTTACTGCAGGGTGATTTCTAGGAAAACTCATTAAAATGGATGTCATGGGAAGTGAGTTGGGAGCTAGGTATTGAGCCAGGTCAGAACTGCATTTTGCATTTTCAGTGCACACTGAAGGCATGCCCAGATTGGTCAACTTTTGCCCAGCTGTTCCTCCTTTAACTATTTCAGCGTAGACGCTGAAAATCTTTTCAGTCTTAACATCCTGTGCACCAAATTTTGCTCTCTAACAAATAAGAGACTTAAGTTCTACTGTTTTTTTAGTTCTCTCTAAAAAGTGTGTGTGTGTATGGTTTCATCACAAAGTCTGAAGCATTTTAATCAGTTTAATCAAAGTAGTACTGGCTGATTAAAGCAGTACTGTATTTTTGCTAATGAAGTAGGCACAGTTACATCTTTAGAGAAGTAAGTATAGCAGGAAAGATAATCATCTGTGATAATAAAAAGTGGTTGATTTAATGAGCTAATACAATTTAGCAAAATTTATTCAACCCACACCTTTAATTTGGATTAACTCAAGTCTTGTGTTCTTAAAAGAAGTGTCGTGAGCGTGATGATGATGATGATCTAGGAATTGGCAAAAGAGTTTGGTTGAAAGGTCAGACTCATAACCAGGGTGGATTTGCCAGGACACAATTTTGGTGTAGATTAGGCCTGAGGATGAAGAACAGATTTAAAAAGGGTCTCAGAGCACTGACCCTACTCACAGTTTAGTGTATGCAGCAGTGGAATTAAAAAAGGGTTCAGTGAACAAATCAGTGTCCTTTCCATCTTATTTATTGTCTGAATATCCTGACAGAACAATGGCTTGGGGAATTGTTTTATTTCTTATTCTTGGAGCCCAACTTTGCAGTTTCATGCAAAAATCTTGTTTTTATCAAAGGGAATTTTGCCTGACAGAATTCAAAATTAAATTTATTATGTTGCTCTTCTATGCTTTATCACTATGAATAGGTTCATTTTCATACATCCATGTGAAGCAAACACACAAAGTGGTATTTGTGTCTTTGCCTAATTTGCAGGTGGATTTTCAGGACAAGATGCAGATAAGTCTGGGGTGACCATGTTTGATATCCAGTGCCTCCTGGACAAAGAAGGTGCCTCAGAACTGGTCATAGATGTGATTGTGAACACCAGAAATGACAGGATTTTCTCTGAGGGCATTCTGCTTGGTATTGCACTGCTAGAGGGTGGAAATACTCAAACACAGGTACTTGTTTAATCTGCTTATTCACATATTGGTTCTCAGATGCATGTGGTCTGGAGACAAATAAAGAGAACCTTTTTGCTGTGAGTTCTCTGAGAAGTTTGTCACTAGAATATGTACCACTATTATACAAATGTAAATGTGCCATATTACTGTGCAGTAGCTCTTCAGGAGAAGAAAATGTTTTTCAGCTCTCCCTCTCTGTGTAGCACTGTGCTGCTTTTAATCTGGTCATTGCCATGTGAGCATTATCCCCAGTTATTTTATGCACTCTTTGTAAAATTAAAAATTATAATACTTCTAAGTTTATAATAACACATTATTTTCTGGAAATCTTCAGACACATTTATCAAATCTCCAAATGGGAAAAAAAATGTGGTCATTTGAGAAGACCCATATCCCAGTCAACAGAAAATAATTGCTTTAAACTATGGTTTTTATGGGGTTTTTATTAATTATATCTCTCTCACCCAGATTTAGCCAAATCAGATGATTGAGGGAAGAGAGAGAATTGATATATTGAGGAAAGGCTGGGAGAATTGGGATTGTTTGCAAACTATTGCAAATGGTCCTCAGCCTGCTTGACAGTTATATGAGGGACTGGAATTAATAACCTAAAATAATATTTAATAATAAATTCTGTCTGTAGCACCAAAAAATGGATACAGTCTAAGCTATAATATTACATATTTGATATTCTATTCTTTCTCTTGTTGTTACATGATAAGTTACTTTTCACTGTAATTTGTAGATGGAATATCATGACTAGTAAGCCTGAAGAAATGGAGAGTGTCACAAAGTAATTCAATTTCAAGTACAATATTGTGACATTTAAAAGACTGCAAATAGCACTGTTGACCATTTTACCCAAATTTTAAAACATTATCATCAGCCTTTATTACCAGCCTTGTGTATCACTTTGTGAAATAACTGGTCAGGCAATGGCCAACATTTGTTCTGTGCAAGTGAAGTAATTACTCATCATTTGTTTCACACACACACACACAAAAAAAAATAGTGTGTTTTTGTACTTCTTCTTCCATAGAAGATTGATATCAAAAGATTTTTTTTTTGCAGTATTCGACTTACCAGCAACTAAAGGAGCAGAAAAAGTCAGAGAGGTTCTTTAAAGTGCTGTATGATCGCATGAAAGCTGCTCAGCAGGAGATCCGATCCACAGTGACAGTGAACACTATTGATTTGGGGAGCAAAAAGAAAGAGGATGACAGCGACCTCACCATATCTCTTCCCAAAAAGAGAGGTAAGGAGGCACCCCTGGGAAGGAGAGGAGCAGGGCATTATATTGACACTGCATGTGCTGCGCCACTGGCTGAGCTGATCAATAAGCTTTAATATTAATCATTGCCAATTTGCATATTTTGCCCGTTTTTCTCCGAATTGCAGTCCATCTCAGGTTGGCCACAAGGAATTAGTCTTAATGAAAGCAGTGAAACTCTGCCAGTTTGCATCAATAAAAGATATTGAGCTGTATTTTTAGAGGAGCAGAAGCAGAGGCTGCTGCTATTGGGGATATTTCACAAGAGCAAGCACAGGAACTGATTTCCCACCCTGTGGTCTTCCCATTGTTCCCATCATTTATTGTATATGGGAGAGAAATAGTAGGGCTTTTTGTGTTAATGTTCTGTTTCACTCTGGTTTGTGGTTTATTTGGAACGTGCTATCCCTGCATGAATGTTGCTTTGATATTCTTTGTGAGTTGCCTCGAGGTCTTTGAAAAGTTAGGCACCAGCAAAGAAAAAGTTGCATTCATTATTATTGTTTTCTTATTGTTTAATCAAATGGGGAGAAAGACTTTCACAAATGAAGGAAAATTATCTTCTTTTCAGTTAAGGATTCAACCCTGCATCTGAAAGAGGGAATGAAAGGACAGTTAACAGAAGCATCTTCTGCAACCTCCAAGGCTTACTCTGTGTACAGAAGAGAAATGGACCCAGAAACAGATCTGATGGGCTCAGGAGCAGATGCTGCAAATGCAGAAGAGAAATCTGCAGAAGAAGCAATCATGAGCCCTGCCATTGCAATCATGCAGCCAATACTGAGATTTCTTCAGCTCCTGTGTGAGAACCACAACCGTGAGCTCCAGGTAAAGTGTTTTGAGCTGAGCTTTTATAGGGGTGTTATTAGAGGGGCTGCACCTTCATAAGGGGAGAAAAACAAAAACACACCTGTGCCTGGCCCCTGTTACAGAATAGGGCTATCTGAAATGTTGGAGTTTTTTGGTCCAAGGGTTAAAAAGCCTTTTTCAAGAACCATTTGGGTTCTGTGTTGGAGGAGTGCATGCATGTTTATATCCTCAGAATTGCTTGGGCATCTCAGTACAACCACATGGAACTGAGGAGGGTCTAAATGTCCCTGTTAGTTAGGTTCCTATGGTCTGTTGGTGGATCACTTACCACAGACTTGAAGAACACAGGAAATTTCTGGGTACTGCCCCTTTCCCAAAATATCACAGTTGAAGGCTTTAGGATGCTCTCTGTGCCCCTGCTATCAGTTCTTTTGGTAGAAATTACTGTCCCCATAGCAACCTCTGCAAAATGTGTTTTCTGCAAGTATACAACAGTTCCGTGGCCAGAAATGGTTCCCCCAATTCCAGCTGTGGTTGGGGTGGTTGGGGCAACGGCTTCCAAGAGCAGGGCTGTAATGGGTGACTGGCAGCAGGTCTGCAGGACATATAAAAGACATTTAAGGCCAGTGCAGACATTTGCCAAGTTCACTTTCCTAAGCCCTCCCTGCTCTATGATTTAATCAGATAATAGTTCTCAATTGCTGCATTAAGGCCTAATATATTTTCTATAGTAGTGCAGTGTATTTCAGTATCTGAGACACACTGGTCATATGGTTATAAATTATATCCTTGAATATTTTTATGAAAAAAGACTAAAAGACTTTGTTTGCCTTGACTCTCTTCCTATTTTTTGTTTTGTTTTGTGTTCCTTTCCTCCACCCACCAGAATTTTTTAAGACATCAAAACAATAAAACAAATTACAACCTCGTTTGTGAGACCCTTCAGTTTTTGGACTGCATCTGTGGGAGCACCACAGGTGGGCTGGGCTTACTGGGGCTGTACATCAATGAGAGGAACGTGGCTCTTGTCAACCAGACGCTGGAAAGCTTGACAGAATATTGCCAGGGCCCATGCCACGAAAACCAGGTAGGGCTCAAGAACTTCTGGATGCAGAAGGCTGTACCTGAATGTTGGTGTCTGGGTGCTTATCACAAACCTTTGAGTATTCCTGATAACATAAATTCACTTGGAGCTGCTATGACTAGACTTAACACACTTCAAGCTTTCATGAAGCCTGAGCGACCCTTTAAAGTCAGAACTCAAAACAGACTCTTCCTGTAGTACCTCTCTTCCTCTGAGGGGTTGCAGACCTTTTGGAGAGAGTTTCATGTTTTGTGTTCCTGTGTCCATGGCTTAAACCTCACTTTGTGAGACTGGGTTTGGAGTCCCAGTTTTGGAAGTGCACTGCAAACACAGCCTTGTTTGTGTTTCAATGTGTTTCGTTTTCACACATTTTGCCCTTGTTGGTGTTTATACACTTTGCTAACATTTACTTGCCTTATTTCACATAACTGCCACAAAGTTTAACTCACCCTCCTAACTGTACCACCTATCAGCATCTTTAATTATGGTATCAGTAGTGAAATGGATAGATTAAGACCACGCTTCTGATCTCCTGTGCCTTGCTCACTGCAGCCTTTTGAAGTCACACAGCTGTGATTTTTTGTAGAAGTCTCTTTAGTGCCATGCTGAAGAAGTGTAGGAAGGTAAAGGATGTGGTTACATGCTGCCATATTTGATCTGAAGAGAACTGCAGTAAAATTGTCATAGTGGATGAAACTGCAGAATTTTTGCTATGGATTAGCAGTGGGAAAATTCTGGTGAGCAAATTACAGAAGCAATCTGTTCTCTGTGCTAGAAATAGCTGAAGAAATACATGCAGTATTAATGCTTCTTCATTAATGTGCACCAATGAAATGTAAAGTGCTGTTACTGTCATTGCTGGTAATCAGCTGCCTTTACTTAATATTTTAAAAACAAATAGAAATCCTTTAGTGGACTGAATTTTGAACAGTAATATTTAAACCACTTATGAATGGGAAAAACAACTGTAAAAAATTATAGCTACGGGACTGGAGATGGAAAAAAATGTTACAAGTTAACATGTTCTCCAACAAAGTTATGTGAGAAGCACTGGAGGAACACTGATATGGAAGGGAATGATGAATTACACTTTATTACTTAGATGTATCTGCTGGGAAGTCACTCAGGATTTGAGTTACATTTGTTTACATCAACTGCAAGTCTATTTCAATATATTTCAGGGGCAAATGCTTCACACTTTCATTTTCAATTTCCCCCCCCCCCCTCTGTCTTCTGGAAGACTTCTCCAATAGTCCCATAAACCTGACAGAGGGAAAAAATGCCGTGGGTTCTTTTATAACTGACTGTTATGCACAAGGCCCAGAAGGTCCAGACCTCCAGCTGTAAAGGCATTTGGGCAGTACCACTGGTCACAAATACAGTTTTGAATTCCATATCCAGAAATACCCTTCTTTGCAGGCTATGTCCAGATGCACGGAGACAACTTTCCTGAACATTTTGTGCTGTAGCAGCAATATTAATGCTGGCTGCTGAGGGCAAATGAAGAATCTGAGCGTGCAAATTTGGTTTTGCTTGCAGTCAAGCTTGTCTTTTATGTCTGAGGCTGGCATGTGCTCAGCTGAATCTGGCAGTGCTCCCGAGGGCTGCTGTCTGCAAGTTGTACCGCTTGGTGCCAAGCCCTGTGGGATTCTCTGGGAGCAGATTTTAGCTTGCACCACCTTTTTTCCAGTTGGGCATTTCACTACTGGCAGTGTTTGGGTTAGTTCTGTACACACAAGTCTCCCCCAGCGCTTCTTGTTGTGTGTTTTCAGGCTGTTCTGCTTTGGCTGAAGGGTTCATTGCTCTTGTAAGGTGTTTTAAGTTTGGGTCCTTCTTTTGGAAATTTGCTGATGTGCATATTCTCCTCCTCCCTCTGGCTGTATCATCTCCCTCTTTTTCCCACTCCTTCCCTCCCTTCTGCCCCTGCCCCATTCCCTTCTGTTCTCTTGTTTTGCAGACATGCATAGCCACCCATGAGTCTAATGGGATTGATATCATAATTGCTCTCATCTTGAATGACATAAACCCTCTTGGCAAATACTGCATGGACTTGGTGCTTCAGCTCAAGGTACAGTATATGTAAATTTGTTTATTTGAATTTGGGCAGCAACAGAAGACATACCTATGGGAGAGCTCTAGGCAGCCTGACATTTACTTAATCCTTACCACAGCGCAGTATACTCAGAAGCCTTTGAAAAAAAATTATTGCAAATGAGTTCATCTCAGCTTCTGAATCCTTATCAGGCCCTCTGCCACAGGCCTTTTGACCCACTGCTGTGTTTGGACTATGTCCTCAGCTTTTTTTATTTTTTTTAATCCTATCAATCAGACATGACACAGGTAGCATGAAAAGTCTGTACTGTGGATGGAAAACCTTTCAAGATTGATAAATAGCCACACCGTACAGGCATGCAACAAGTCAGGCCTTCACTCTAAATACCAAACTCTTAAAAATTATTTGAGAAGGAAATGCTGTGAAAAAGAATAATACATCAGATGACCTGCAATGTCAAATAAAGTTGAAAACGAGGTTCAAGTAAATTGTACCTTATTTCCCTTCTCAGTGTCCTCTGAGGGGAAGCACAAAGTGTGGAGTGTGAGGGCAGAGCCTAGAGCGGGAGGGCTTATAATGTAATTTTGTTCTGTATTTTGGGGAGAGTTGGACAGGCTTGTAGATAAGTCTCTCCTGCCTGTGTGCCAGTGCATGCAGAGGGGAGCTCTGCAGCTGTACTGTCTGCCAAGCAGGGTAGAATCTGTCCAGGATTATTGCCTTTTCTTGCCTCCCAAATTAAGTATTTCCATTGCAGATGGTCTGTTTCCTCCCCAAACCAGCAAATACTTTGTGGTAGCTGCATTGCATCATATTGGCAATGTTTTACATGTCTAATAAAGTAATTAATATAGCTATATATCTTGTACAATGAAACATTGAATCAACAGTGCCTTACATATGATTTTAATAACTGTAATTACTTTTTTGAATGGTAATGTAATTCAGGCCCCCTCTAGCAAAACACTTAGGCAGACATTTAACTTTGAACATGCAGACAGTTCTTTGAAGTCCAAATTTCAGTCTCTGTAAAGATGTATCTGCATTCACTCCAGTGCCATTTTGATTTGCTATTGTGATGAGGCGAGCAAATGCTTGTAGAACAGCTTTTCTGTGTAGTAACCAAACACAGAGCTTCGAGACACCTCTGCAAGGAGCAGTGTGACCCTGTTCACAGGAGGCTGCCTGTGCTCAGACTGACTCAATTTGCAAAAATTGTGGTGAATGACAGCAGAGGTTCAGACTGTGGAAATGATTCAAATTTTGCAGAATCACAGAATCATTTGCTTTAGTGGTGATGTCTTGAGGTCATCTTGTCCAAGCCCCCTGCTCAAGCAGAATCAGCTAGAGCAGGTTTCTCAGGACCATGTCTGGCTGAGTATCTCCACAGCTGGAGACTCCACAACCATCCCACTGCTTGATTCTTCTTACAGCATAAAAGTTTCTCCTGGTGTTTAGATAGAATTTCATGGGTGTTTTATTTTGTCTCTTGCTCTCTCACTGGACACTGCTCAGAAGGGTCTAGCACCCTCTTCTGCATTTCCTCCCACCAGGTATTTATACACATTGATAAGATCCATCTAAGCCATCTGTACTCCAGGCTAAACAATCACAACTTTCAGTGGCTCTTTATATGAAAAATGCTCCATTCCCTTCATGATTTTTATGGCTTTTTGCTAGACCCATTCCATTATGTCCATACCACTCTTGTACTGGATCTGGACACGTTGCTGGGCAAGATGTGATCTCAAGAATTGGATCCAAATTAAGAAGCTGCTGTTTTTGATTTTGAGTGGCAACACATTGAAATAATAAAGCAATGAGTTTACCAAGTAATGTTTAACATTTACACTCTGTCAGTGGTTACAGGCAACTTTGAAGTTGTAAATACATAAATTTTCCACAGAATTCAAAGTATACAGGCCCATACATTTACACTTAAAAACAAGCTCAGACACTGTTTTCAGGGAACATTGTATGTTGAACTCACACCCTCCAACCAAAGGAAAGGCAATGCAGAGTTATGTTTTCCCATGCCATCTTAGTTTAGCTTGTTTTGCACTTAGTTTTTGATGTGGCATTTAATTACATCTTCATGGATTATATTTTCCAGTGGACTCCCAAATCATTTAGTGAGCAGACCAGATAGTGTTCACTGAGTTCACAGATGGCCAGTGTTCTATTCTGCTTCCTTTTATTTGGAGTGTGACCCCCTGGCCCTCCTTACTGACCAGTGTGTAAGCCCTGACACACAGGAAGAGCTCAATATCTGCCATATCTGTGACAGGATGAAGAGACATTGTCAGTTTAAGGGTACAGAGAATCAAGATAAATGTCTTCTTTTTTTTTTCCCCTCATAGCTGTATCTAGTTGCTTTACTCATTAATTTGTTTTTTCCAAAATTTTTATCAGGAGATGAGATGGGAGCCCAGGTAAAGGTGAAATGAAGAGTAGAAGTGCTTTGGGCTGTGCTGTTTTTTAGCACTTGGAAACTGATTTTTCACAGTACTAACTTTGTGCCGTGTTTTCCAAGTGATGGATGTCTTTTCCTCACTGATGTTTGGGATTAGAAATCAGATCCTAGGCTCTCCAAATATGCAGAAAGTGAGGAATAAGTAGCCAAATAACCATCTCAAATGCCTGCTGTAATTCTATGCCGTGACAAAGCACTTCTACTGAGTCATGACACAAAGTCCTACCTACCCTCTACCTTTCCCAGCTTTCTGGAAGCTGCAGCAGGCAGTCCATCCCCAGGGCTGTCTGCACTGGGAAAGAGCTTCAAAGTCCTCCTCAGCCATGAGTGAGTGGACTGATGCCTTCCTCCTCTTTCCTCCCTTTCCTTTCCTGGGAGCCTGTCATGGCCCCCTCCCTCCTTCTCAGTTTGAGATCCTACCACTGCTGACTTGACCACCACTGAGAGGGAAATCTGCAGCAGAAAAGGAAGCATCCTGCTTTTCAGAGCAGCATCTTGTTAGGAATCCTCATCCAAATAGTGTCCTCTCCCTCCCCCTGTTCTTGTTCACTGTGCACATTAAACTTCTGCAGTGTTGGTCGCAAGGTAAAGAGTCTGACTGGATCTTTCCCATGGATGTCCTGATCTAATTTAGAAGCAAAAAGAAAGGGATATGGCAAAACTCACATGGAGTGCTGTTCTCCTTGAGCCAGTCACAGTTAGGTCTTTTCTTCTCATCTCTTTTTGTTTGTCCTTATCTCATTGCTGTGTTGGCAAGCCCAAGCTCCTCTGTCCTGGCTTCTGTCTCAGCTCCCAGTCTCTTCTCCCAGAAGTTTTGAATTTCCCAGTTATGTACAAATCTTCATTGTAATCTACTCTCCTTCTATTTACCTTCAGTCTTATCCTTCAGTTCTCCAGTTAGAGGTGTTTAATCCTCAGCCTAACACAGCCCTGAGCAAGCTGCTTTGAGCAGAGGCTGGACTGCTGGAATCTTAGTCCAGAGGGCAGCCTTTATTGTGTAGTTTTATAATGCACAGTTTTGTGATTCTGTGCTCACCAGGAATACCCCCTGTGAACTTTTAGCCGTGAAATTAGTGTGTTTCTGCTCTATAGTACTCAATTTGTAATTTACAAAATGCTTCTGAGCTGGAAAAGTTTGACGAGGAGACTGCAACTTGTGTGATTGTTCTATTGGCCTCTAGTGCTCCATATTTTTAGGTCTATTATCAAAACTTGGGGATACAAAGGCTGCTTAAAACACAAGTTGCTTGAACATGTAGGGAATAACATCTTTCTTTTTGCCCTGCTCCCAAAAGCTACTGAACCCTTTTCCTCTGAAGCTGCCCATGTCAATTGTCTGAGGCACACCCTCCCTGGAGAAATTTCAGCTGGAATTGTTGATAATGGCAATGAGCAGCTGAGAATGAGGTTGTAGTAGGGTGGGTTGGCAGTTTTCTTGGCCCCTACCTCTTCCTTGGGGACTGTCTCCTGCTTCCAAGTGTTCCAACAGTTCAGTGTGACAGGGAATGATGGAGATGCTGTGACAGGTCAGCCAAGGCAGCCCTGCTCTGCCAGAAGGCAGCCAAACCTCCAGGACCATTCTTCCTCTCCACTTCACCACAGCTGATTTAACTGGGAGAGAGGCAGGTCTCTGAGGCACCACGGGGCTACTGCAGCTGTGTAATCCTAAGGAGCTGTCTTGGGGAAAAGCAGCCAGCTGCCAGAGCAAAGGTTGTCTTTATATATTCCCCCAGGAATATTTAGTAGTGAAACAAAACCTCAAGAGTGCATGAAAACAGTTTATTTTGCAGCCTTTCAAATAATAACCAGTTGGAATTCATAAAAACCAAAGGGGATGGAAACCTGCCTGAATGATAAAACCTTTTGTGGAATATGTTTTGTAATTGCCTCTGTTGAGTCTTGTTTTAATAGAAAGCCAAGGCAAAAATTGCTAAGTGGGAAATAAGGAAAGGAAATGAAATTTAATTTCTTATACACAGTCTGCAGCAACACTCTGTATTTAAGTCAAATATTTTTCAGTGTTTAAAATTTTCCTTCCAATATAGTGTGCACAGTAAGTGTTTCGGTATGCTGACATTAAAAAAACCTATTAAATATGTCAGTAAAATAAAAGATGCAAGTGGTCCTCATAATCTCAATTAAAACAAATGCAAGGGTCATTAATCCATGAAAGAGATTTAAAATTTGCATTAATTTGGTTTTGTATCTCTAGAACAATGCCTCCAAGCTTTTGCTGGCTATTATGGAAAGCAGGCAAGACAGTGAGAATGCGGAAAGAATCCTTTTCAACATGAGACCAAGAGAACTGGTGAGAAAACTTGTGAATATTCATAAATCTTTTGGCTGAAAAAAAAAATCCGTCATTAAAACATTTTTAAAATGATCTGTATCTAAGCTGAAAAGTGTTGGCAGCGTATGGTGGCACAATGTATCAGGATAGTACTAATTCACAAAAAGTACTTTAAAAGGATCAAGCATGCATGATTTCAGTCTTTACGACTTCATTATTTTTATCTGTTCCAAGCACTTTTCTTTAATTGTTTCCTAACTAAATTATCATATTCTGGTAGACTGTCTTCAAGTGCAGTTTGTCAGGGGCTGGCAAATAGACCTTGTACAGTTTGTGAAGCAGTGCTAACAGAAATGTGTGTGTAGACATCAAATATATTTAATAGACATGTATGTTATTTATTTATGTCTCATGAACAAAAAGAGTTCCAAGCAGTTGTTGCTGTGTTTTGGGACAACCTTGATTTTTATGGAGGTCTCCAGGAACTTTAAATGGGTGGGAAAGCTGGGGAAGTAATTTCCAATACCACTTGACTGTGTAACAACAGAGTCTGAGAAATCTGGGAATTCTTGAGGGATTCTGGGGAAGAATCTGGGGACATTGTCCCTGCCCTTAGGCAGAGCCCAGTGCCTACTGGTTTCAGGGAGTCACCACTAAGGTGGCATCTCAGCAGGATGAGGCCATCCCTAGGGTACAACTGCAGGATCAGGCCTTGTGTGGGGAACCCTATGGTGGTCCTCTAAGAGGCTTTTGAATATTTGGAATTTCCCCAGCACCCTGCCCAGATCTTCCTTTCCTTTTTGGTTTAGGTGTGGTTTTTCCTGTGAAATTGTGCTGCTGCCTGCTCTGGCCAGAAGAAGATCATGGCTGCACTCTAAGTGCTGCCATATCTAGACCAGTCTTTAGAAGCATTTGTGAAAATACCTGCTCACAAAGGCTCAGCATTCCTGTTACTTTCTCATAGTTGCTGATGAAAAATGTAGTGGTTTGGAGCTTCATAAATCCTTCCAGCTTGTCTTTATTCAGAAAGTGTTTCTCAGGCTGCTCGCTCTTCTTGCAGAACTGCATGGCACCCATGCAGGCTGGAGCTGAGCAGGCTGTATTCAGAGTGATTTTTTTCCCAAGAACCACATTTATTTCCTCTCTCTCTGGCTGGGTTTGCGTTGCAGGTGGATGTGATGAAGAATGCTTACAACCAAGGTCTGGAATGTGACCACGAGGAGGAGAATGGAGATGATGGCATCTCCCCAAAAGATGTTGGCCATAACATCTATATTTTGGCACATCAGGTATGTCTCTGTTTACTTGTTTTGGGATAGTTTCCAGAAAAGCATTACATGGTTAAACTCCGCATTGCCTTCAGGGGTAAGAGAGAAGTAACAATGTGTTTATTGATAAAAACCAAAGTTTGGTAGCAGATGAGGCAGTGGGTTAACAAGATTCAGTGGCAAGGCACACTGGATTGTTTACTGCGTACAGGACAGGCTCAGCCAGCACTGCCAGGGTGACCATCCTGTTGAGTCATGATCTCAAGGAAGATCATGATCCCCTTGCATTCTAAACTCCTTCTCAGAGGAGAGTTTAAATGCAGCTGGATCCAGACTTAGTCACAGCCTTTCCCAACAGATCATCTAAAAGTTTATCTGCACATGATCAATCCTTTCTATCATTTAGCCATCAAGCATTCAGAGTTTAGCATGCTCTTAACCACTTACCAAGGAATCCCTCAGTCTTAAGGAGCAACCTCGAGAGCCATTCCCTGCCCAAGGGGAGATCCTGAAAATGTAGGTCCTCCCACTGAGGAGAAATTTCACACAATTGTTATTTCTGTGAAATAGCAATGTAGAGCAAAACAGTGACTGTCTGCTTAAATTTGTCTTCTTTTAACATTAACAGATCATAAATTCATAAATTGTGTTACCATTACTGGTGTATTTTAAATAGTGCCTTCAGTTGTGATACCAAGTGAACTTGATTTCAGAAGATTCCTATTATTTTAGATATATTACTTTGCCAATAAGAATAATTGGGCCTTTTCACTGCTCTCTCCTTTCATATTATGCTGTAGTGCCCTCAAGCTTTTTCTGATCACTTTTACTTCTCTACTGGTAAAGGTAGAACGTACACTGGAGGTTGTTATTTAATGGGCTACTTATTCTTTGGAGTAGCTGGTGTCAACTATGTTCAGAATATTGAAAAGTTTTTTTGTAATTGAAAGAGTAAGGACCATGAACTTCTTGGTTATATCATCAGTTACAGCATTTGGTCTTTCATATAAGGGCCAAATTTTAAAAAAAGGTTTTTCCTTAAGTAAGAAGAAATAAGCAGATGGGAAAAGGTAGTGTTCCTCATTCATTATGTTTATTAAGTTGTTAAGTTGTTGTTAGGAATTCAATACTCGATGGAAAAAAAAAATTTAAAAAGCAATCTGTAGTTACAGTAGTGTTATGCAATGTTTCTTTCAAGCAAGGAATGCAGAAATACAGTTCCTGAGTTATGCTGGTGTGCTCACAGAAGATCTAAATAAGTCAGTATTTTTATTATGTTGTTGGTGGTGTGGTTGACCATGTTCTACTCTCGTGCTGTCTGTGGGGCTGTACATAAGATACCCATCAGAGATGACAGTATTTTTAGAAAGCATCTGCAGCTCGTTACCTTGTCTGAATTTACTCCTTGTCTGAATGCTTATAATGAAAATTTAAATGCCTGCCAAATCGAAATGTCGGTATTTTCTGCCTTCTGCCTACAGTTTGTGTTAAATTACTTAACAGGGTCTGTGACATGGAAAATGTGGCTTGGGGGAGTGGAATATAGGCCTAAAGCTATATATGAAGTGACTGCTGTGGTCATTTTACACAAGAGGTCACTGCCAGGGGTACACCAGCTGGTGAGGTATAGGTTAAGCTCTGTCCCTAAGTTCATATCCACAGTGCTGGAGAGGTCCATGGTGCCACTCCACAGCTATTCCTGATCCATAGCTGGCGTTTTGGTTGCATAAGGGTGGATATTTTTAAAGCAACTTACTGAGCTCCTTCCTGTTCTGTAAAATTAAATGTCATGATTGGCTGTGTATGCTGTAAAAATATCCATCTTTTTTACAAAAAAAAAAAAAAAAAGACTGTTTTCTTTTTCTTGCATTTCTGTACCATAGTACATGTGTTTACAATAGCTTTGCACCCATGTCAAACCCCATATCAAAACAAAGCAATGCAAGGACAGGCAATCTGGGGCCTTTCTGTGTCCTCTGCTAATGAAATTCTGCAATTCTTGGCACAGACCTGCTGATCTTTGACCCCAGACTCTTTCTGTGTGTGCCCTTTTTGCTCGCCCTGGGATGGGCAGGATACAAGCATGGACCCTCCTCAGTAAGGCCATTGTTGCTGGGTTCCTTTGCTGGCTTCATTCTCCAAACACCCTCTGCTTTGCTGTCAGAGTGGCTTTTTGGTGCCTGGGCTTTCTGCTTGGCTTAGCTGACCTGATTTACATAATATTTCTTTGTTGTGGCATTTCATCTGACTTACCTTTTTTTTAAAACCAGTGTGGCTCTTCAGTCACTTTCCTTACACTTCCTGGTGACCACTTGCTTCAGTTACAGCTTTTTGGTCCCTCTGTAATAGCAGAATAAAGACTGAGAGTTCCCCTTTTTGCTGTTCCAGCCCTCAAACACAGACAGTTTATTTTGGGGAGCTCTGACTTTCAGTTTTTGTCGTTGCACTCTTCAGGGCAATGCTGGGTTCTGCATTTTGCCACCCCTACATCCTTCCTTGCCCTTCCTGTGGTTGATTTTACCAGAAGCAAGAGGCATTCTTGTAAATGTTTGACCCACAGTGCATAGAAAGTTGTACATGTGTCACAAGCGAGGCTGAGATTTCTGTTAGTAAATCTTCCTTACAGCCTCCCAGCCCCTGCCCTAAATGTGCCCTTGTATATGGTGCACACACAGAGGTGTGTGGGTACAGCAGCTGTGTCATGCAAGTGATCACACGTCCTCCACATGGTTCTTTATCCTCTTTTTCCTTTATTTCTTCATCTTCCTCCAGCGTGCCACGTGCCATGGTTCTGCTGCTTCTCCTGCACTGCCCCCAGGCTGGCTGGGCACTGTTGCTCCTTTCTTTTCCTGCTTCTCGATGAGCAGAGGCAAGAAGGGAGGGCCACTGGGAGAAAGCAGAACTGAACTGTCCATGAGGAGCTGCCCTGAGCTGCAGTCCTGCTCTGCAGCCTGGTTTTGGGGCTCCTTCCACACCTAGCTCCCCCACAGCTGCTTGTGGAGCAGTGACACGAGCTGGCGCTTGAGGTCACATCCTGGGAAAAATAAGCCTGTTATTGGTAGGTAGAAAGGGTTCACAATTCTCTTGAAAGTCCATGGAGGAGATTCTGTTTTCTTTGGTTCAAATGTCATGCTCAGAGCCAAGCCTTGACCTTGCCAATTCATTGCAGTAGTCTTGGGTGAGTGCCAGAGGTGTTTTATGGACAGGTCCATCACCTCTTGCACCACTTCTCTTCTAGCCTCAGTCAACAGATACAGCTTTTTTACTGCTGTTCTCTTAAGAGATTGTGTTAGAGCTGGTCACACTTTGTTTTGCAAAGTTGGTAAGGCTGTCCACAAAGAGACTTCATCTTGATGTGATGTCCCTGTAGGAAATTACAAAAGCTTTTGACACAGCAGCACAAAAAAAAATTCATTCTTGTGCTAATCTGCAGAAGCATTAGTCAAGTTTTTAAATGGTTACACAAAGAAAGAAATTAGAAAAAGCTAAAGAATTCTCTGGCTTTTCAGATGGCTGCTTGAGCGGGCTGCCTGTTAGTCATAACAAAGTACTTCATAAGTTTGTAAACTAAAGGACAGTATTTCACTGGCAGTATTTCCATGAGGTTCATGATCCCTTTGATACACTGTGAAGCAAGATAAGGCAGTGATTATAACTAGAGTTTCCTGTAGACTGCATGCACACACACATATATGTGTGTGTGTGTGTGCTTCTGTTAACAGAAAATACTTTGGAGTGTTTGTGTTTTTCAGCTCAAACTGTCTAAATCAGGCATGGAGCCCAAGCTAATCCACTGTACCTTCCAGCAGGAGCTTTATTCATGAGGGTCACAAGGATGTGAAATAACTCGACATAGCTTTTTGTCAGCTTGCAGCATGGCAAGAGTGCACTTTGATCTGCCTGCAGAGCTGTGGAGAGATGTCCTTGATCTGGAAGGATGTGAGTGGTGGGGGAGTAAGGGAGCAAATAATAACAAAACTTTCAGATTTCCAATGTCCTATAAACTCCTCTGCCTGCTTCCCAAGGCTGTGGCAGGAGTGGAGGGTACAGACCCAGCGTGCCACCCCTTTCATGATTCACGTTCTGTGCTCTCAGGCTAGCAAAATTTTCTCAGTTTTAAGTTTCTGCCTAAATGCCCTATTCAAGAGGGAGCACAGATCTTGGAGCTCCACGATATTTTTGTCACTTCCAGGTAAATAGAAGGTTATTTATTTGGTTGTTTGTTCTCTTTTAATGAGATTAAGCTAAAATATTATTTAAATCTCAACCAAGTAAACTACTTATATTTATACAATTATCTGGTGCCACCAAGACTTAATGAAAAATATTTCCTCACCCCATAAGGGTAGAAGAATTATCACTTTATGGTATCAGTGCAGTGAAGACAAATCTGAACCAGGTTATCTTCTGATAGACTAACAGACTAACCAGACTATCTTCTGATAACTAACTATAAATGGAAGTGTCCTTCCATTTATAAGTTCTTAAAATAAACCAAGGAAAAAAAGGTAAATCTGCTGTGAACTGTAAGGTTCTCACTGCAGGTGCTGCTAAGGACACACATCTTCCTCTCTGGTGCTAATTTAAATGGACTGAGCAAAATAAGTCACTCAGCCTTATACATTTGTTAGTATAATAATAACAGAATCAGTTTGGGTTTTTTTTATCAAACTTGGCAAGCATTATCAAACTAATGTCTTACTGCCATGTTTACTTCATTGCTTAATAGTGTAGACAGATGAAGGGTATTTGCTAACTAGGGAATTAAAATGGCAATAATTGATGGCATGGATTTATAGTTTGGGAGTAGGCATACACTACCAGCTATTTTTTTAAAAGTTACTATTTTTGACATTTGAAACAGGAGAGGTTTGATAATGAAACTTGGATATGGTACATTCATTAAGGATAAAGTTAGTTTAAAAAAATTTAGCTATCCAAATAGGAAAAGTTCTCAGAAGCACAAAGCTTTTTGTTTCTGAGGGTTTCTCTGTAGTCTGTCTTTCTATAGCTTTCATCAGATTTGAGTAGACCCGGACTGGGACCACCTTTATTTTCCACATCCGTACTGTGCCCACAGCTGCATGGTTCTGGGACTCTCACATGCTCCAGCAGAACAAAGAAATGACAATAATAATTGTTTCAAAAATTTTTAAAGAATTAATCTTACTTTTTACAAGATTTTTGATCAGTTAAAAGCTCTCATTAATTTTATTTGCCCCCTTTTAAGTAGGTGGTACTACCTGGTGTTGCAGAAGCAGGCACAGAGAGCAAGTCATGAGCTGTCATGGGAAGCAAATCTGCTTGTTTGATCCCCAGTGCTTTGCTTTGAGTGCCACATTGGCTTCTCTCCTATGCTCACTCCATCCCAGCCACTTTGCTAATGCAGAAAGTTGGCATTTATTGGGTAGTGCATAATCACTGAGCACATTAGTACTTCAGAAGTCATTCAGAGACATGCTAACGTGTGTTTTTCAAATAAACTTTCCTGTGTTGCTACTATTATAGGTTGCTGAGGCAAGAAGAGCTTTCATAAGGTATTGGGTGCAAATGTGTTCTCATGTGTGAGGGAGGTATTGTAGGGCTTAAGGGTTTTTTTGTGGGTGATTATTTTTGGTGTTGCACTTTGGATCAGTTCCTGGATTTCCTTCACTTTGCTGTATTTTAACTTTTATATAGATTCACTTAGACCTTCATCCTTCTTTTCCCTTTGAGTGTGTGTATGCATGTATAAAATAAAAGACAATGATTAAAACTTACACTAAGAGGTAGATGTGGATTCTTGTACTGATCCATTTGTCTTGACCTGATTGTGTGAAAGTGTGATTGTGGTCATGCATAAATTTGGGGTGAAATTTGACTTTTTAAAAAGAAATGTTAATGAGGAAGGCAGAAATTAAGTGCTCAGTACCATGCATTGCAAGCACCTTCTCTGAGACACAGCAAAGAAGCACCTGAAATGCTGTTTAGGATATAGAACTGGTGGGACCAGTTACAGCCCAATAGTCTGCAGTGGGCATGAACTGGCTGAAATTGTAATATCATAGTTATACCATGGAAATAAGATGAATGGAAGTAGAAAAGTCTTGCAAGATCACCTTTACCCTTGATAGTAGTGTTGCCATTACTGGGCCATAACATTTGCCTAAAAGAAATTTCCCTGTCCCTGTGGGTGCTGTGAGTTCCCAGAGCATTTTGCTTTAAAAGTTAGGCTCATCCAATTGGGAAACACCTTTGAGCTCAGGCAAGGATCCTCCAGATGAGCTGAGGTCTGGGGACCACACTGGTTCAGTAAATTTTTTAGGCTTTTGGAGTTCTTTCTGCTCATCCTCTGCCTCAGGTAGTTGCATGTCTGTCTTTACAAAACATTAAGCTTAGGTTCTGATGACAAAGATTTTCAGTTGATTATGTTTTGTGAATTAAATGTCTTGGTTCATTTGAGTTTCTACGTTGACTGGTACATCCTCAAAAAAAAAAGGTTTTGTGTATTAGACTAAGATTTTGGAAAAAAAGACCACTGGCTATATTGAGTGCAAATGTGGGTGCCTCACATTTTGTGTAGCAATGACCATTGTCAAATTGTGCAGGTGATGTGGACAAGAAGCACTTGGCAGGTATTGTTGGAGATTGTCCTCCCAAGTACCAGGTGACAAATGGAGAAAAACATTGTACACAATTAAATAAATAGGACTACCTTTTGAGGGCAGAAGATGATGGACTCTATCCTGTAGGATAAACCTGTCCTTCAGGATGAATAGGTGTGAGTTTGTGAGATGAGGATGCTCTCTTACTGCAGGACAGGTAAAATTTTTCAAGCTAAAGGATGTAATTTTTTGCAAGGCTGTGCTGAGTTTTGGAGATTTTTGGTGGTTTTTTTTTTTTTTTGGTTTTTTTTTTTTTTTTTTTTGTTCCTCTGTCCTTAACAGAGAAGCTCTTGCTGATAGCAGTGCCAAAACAAAGGGCTAATGGGAACCAGTCCCAGGAACTGGGACTGTCAGGGGACTCGTAAGCTTGGCTGCCAGACCTGAAACTTTTCATGGAACTTTTATGCTCCACATGTTGTTTTGTAGTTATCATCCTGATGAGACAGGCTATGGCATCGAAATGACACCAGCTAATTAAATGTCAGGAGAATCAGAAGATGTTGCAAGGCTTTTACACTGAGATTGCCAAGACTGAAACAGAAGCCAGTGATGCACATCACCCTCCCTGTGGCTCATTAGGATGGGGTGTAACTCCATGTTCAGCCAGCTGCAGGATGGAGAGACAGTATGGAGGCTGCCACGAGGGCTTGACACTAATGAGCACCTGAAAGGTTAAATAAACCTCTGTGGCTGGTGTTAGGTCTCAGGTTATAACCTTGGCAACTTGTCCTTTGATGTTTTCTTTTTCTCCCCTTCTCCTTGGAAGCATTCACCTCAGAATCCTGTTCTGGCTTTGATAGGAATCTGCATAGGAGCCTCTGTTTTCCATCTAGTGTTGTGTTGATTTAGGCTGCTAAGAGCTGCTAGGATTCAAGCTAGAGCTTTTTACCATAGGTTGGCCACAAAAGCTTTAGCTTATTTTAATTTTTCTGGTTCTACTTCCCTAGAATAAGATGTAGTGTCTATTCTACCTATGTGTGTGATTTATTACATGTAATGTTAATGAGGGATATATCCTGTTTGACTGTGGCAACTGTGCATTTCTCTAGAGCACAGGTGGCCTTAATATTTCTGCTTTGTGGTTTCTTCTTCTATCTTTAACTTCTGTAATCCTTGTGTTTTGTGGTTTACAAGATTTTTTTTGTCATTGGGAAATATGTTGAATTGGTTTTGGTGCCCAAAAGTCACACCAGAAGAAATATTCTTTCTTTGTCTAATGTCTGTGTTGTGAAATCTTCACATTAGTCTGTGTTTTTACTCTGAAAATTGGCTGTGGGACAATGAAATACTGTTCAAGACATTCTCTGCTCTCAGCTCTGTTTGCAACCCTGTCCTAGCAATAGCCACACTACCTTTTTTTTGCTGTCTGAAGCAGCATGGGGTGGACAGAGGGACTTCAGTCCTCCTTTCTTTCAGTTCTCTGTCACCCGTGAGGCAGTTCCTTCTCTTCCCACTTGTAGAATGGGTTTTTATTTAGCTGTGTCCACAGCTGGTCTATGTGGGAATGCCTCTACTCAAAGTAAGCAAGCAATACTGATTTATACTGATTTATGCTGGTAGAGGATTTGCCCCGTTGCCCTCAAACCATACTCTTACCCTGGAGTTGCCTACATGCATTTGTCATGCTTTTAGAGTGGTGATATAGGGGTCATAAGGAGGTTGGCTTGACTTTAAACTTTTAGATTGAAATTGCTTGGAGAAGCATTATGTAGAATTAAGCATAATTTTTCCTTGGAAACTGAGTAAACTCAATCCAGAAGCTGCAGAGAGGCAATAAATGTGGCACCACACAGTGCCATCTTTCCAAAGGCACCCTTCAAAGCACACTGCACACTCAGCCAGCCCCGAGTGCTGTGTGCACATGTCACTGGCTCAGAAATGTATGTAATGTAGCTATTTTGTTCAAATTGCTGCAAACTCCCCTCATCAAGGAGGCTGATTTACACAAAGTGCTGAGTTCTTGCACTGGAGTCACATCTGAAGCTTTCCCATTAGAGGTAACCTTCAAGTGAACCAAGGTGCACCTTTTTCTTCTAAGTACAGCTCAACTAAAACATTTTACCCTAAGCTGGAGTTTGGTTTGAGAAGAAGTGAGGTAACCTTGGAAATACCATGAAGTGAAACCTGGTCTCACTTAATAGTATCAGAGCAGTTCTAATAGGCTTCAGATATCTGCATTATGAAATCCTACACCTTAATTAAAATCAGGGGGGCGGGGGGCATCTTCTCTAACAAAGACATACTTTTTTATGTTCAGTAGTCATTGAAGTAATTACAGGTTAACAAAAATAAAGAGCATTAAACAGAATGTCAAAATATGTCTGTTCCTCAGAGTTGCTCCGTTTTAACTCTCATCTCCTCTGATGTCACAATTTAATTAGGTCTCTCAGTCACTATAGAGTATTCCAGACAAGATCTGAATTTGTAATCCACAAATCAGCAGAGCTCAGTTGCCATCCTCTGTATTTCATTCATTTAACACAGTGCAGAAAAGTGAAAATGAGGTTCACCTTGCATTTTCTCTGAGGCAGCTTTATGAGATACTGAATAAAAGTGTCCAGCTGTGAAATTTAGTTTTAACAGCAGATTATGCTTTTCTACACCAAAAGTGAAGTGATCAGTTACTTATGATCACCTTCAGACCTGCACACAGATAAGCATCTAATCAACCTGGGGTTAAAGAAGCCTTTTCTCTGCCTTTTTTTATGGGTAAGGATTTTCAGAACTTGTTTCACAAATTATGGTCTGTGGTAACCTTAAATGAACTTAATTTTGAAAATTTTTCCAGCTTTTTCTGTCTTTGGGTCTGCAGAACACCATTTAAGTTAGTTGGGTAAAACAGCATTTTTGTGAATATCTGATAAGGAGACAGATGAAATTTTTGCTCCCACCAAGAACTCTTATTTCATAGGTGCTAGGTGAAAGTGTTCTCCTGAGGACAATAGCCATAATACAGAGTTGGAATGAACAACTTACCATTTTACATTCTCTTCTTATTGGTCCTATGCTCCTAGTTTTATTTTTTAGGGATGTTTTGTTCTGCTGATTGGAAGGGGAGGCAGAGATTCAACAGCATGGTTGAAAATGTTGGAAAATGTCACCATTGTAATTGTTTGAGAGGAGTCATCTCTCAGTTCCTGTCCATCTCCACACTTGTACACTGCCCTGTTTTGTAGCCTACAATGCACATACATCAAGCCCAGCAGATAGCAGGAAATCCATGCAGGTTTCAGCTTCAGCTGTTTGTTTGCTGCTTCAGTCTCATGTGTTTTTGACTCTGAAAGAACAAGTTATGCTTTTTGGAGTGTTGAGAAGGTGGGATGTGAACAGGACCGGCTATGAGCAGGGTTTTTAATTTGACATCAATCACAGAGTCTGAGCCATGATTCCAGGCTGCAGCTGAGGAGTTAAGCCCCTTCAATGTGCCTCATTGAAGACAGGGAAATGGTTTATCCCAGCCTTTGCAGGGCCTTTCTTCCAAGCCACACCTGCCTATGGCAGAGCTGGTGACCATGTCAGGTTGGGTTGGTGGACTGCATCCAGCTGAAGGGGTCACAGTGTGCCAAAGAAACCATGGCACTATCCTGAAAATGTAAGAGAGAAGACAAGTGTGGGTAGATCCTGAAGAAAAGGATGAGTCCATTCTGGAAGGATCATCCCACAAGGAACTTTGTGCTCATGGTGCCAGAGGAAGGGATGTTGAGTGCCAGTCAACATCTCCTGCTCTTATGGCTCACAGAAGGAAGTCTGTCCGTTCTTAAGAACTTGAAGCTGTGGTTCCCCTCACCACATTGCCCCCAAAGTAAGAGTCAGCAGCAACTCCTCCTTTAGTTTGTGCTAGCCTGCCTTTTCTAGAGAAGCCACATAGTAGACAGAAGAAGATAGCTTCTTGTATGGCAGAGTCCCATTCTGCAGAGAAGAGAAACATTAGAAAGTGAAGGGCTTGGGAGCAAAAGGATTTTAAGAGTTCCTGAAAAGGATGTGCCTTTCACAGCTCTCTTATCTCAGGGGTATTTATGTATTTTGGATGCATATAGAGTGTTGGTGGCTTTTAGAGGTGACTGGTTCTCTCGCTGTGTGGATTTGGGATCCATATACCTGCTGATCTGGGCCTTTCCCAGACAATGTCTATACAACATTGGTGCCAGTGGTTTTGTCTACCTTTCATGGAATAGCATGAGGCTGGAGTCTTCTCCTTTTGCTCTGAAGAAGACTAATTGCACAAATTCTTCTCTCCTTTTCTTTCTTTTCCGCTGAACTTTCTGATTACCTCCCTATAATCATGTCTGATACTTCCATCATCTGATTTCCTTCCATTTTGTATTTAGAAATTTGCAATATTTGTAAAATTTTGCTTACAGTAAGCGCATGTGGCAGTCCCTGGGTGCAGTTGTGTCCTCCTGGCATACTGCTATCCACATCCTATGTCCACTGCTGTCCAGTATGGCCAGTGTACACCAAAATTCAACTGTATGCATTGGGTTAGTTTGACTCAAGCAGGCACAGCTGCCCATGACAGTTTACATGTAGCCTGTGGAGATGTTTCACATCCACCCACCTCAAATTAATTTTGTTTGGTTGCAGCACATTTTGTCTGACCTGAACTTCCTCACACATGTGTGCACTTCATGTTTTTGGAACTCAGCTTTTCCTGCAAAAGAAATTAAAAAGGAGGCGAGTGGAAGTAAAGTTCATTGAAATATTAACAAGTCATTTTGTCTTCTGTTGATTTTCATCAGGATAAAAAAGAACAGCAAAACCACAACAAAAATAGCAATGAAATTACTGTGGGGGGCTGCAAACATAATAGTGATAGAGTTCACTTAGCTGTGGTGGTTTCTTTTATGTGATAATATTGAGGTGTTTTATTTCTCCCCTGTGAGGTAGATCACTATTAGCCACAATTTGTAGTGTGCCCCATGTGGAGGCTGGGGAGGAGAGTTGGTGCCTCAGAGGTTACACGAGGCTGTGGAAGACCCAGCAACAGAATCCAAAGCGTCTGGACCACCCAGGGACCTGCTCATGTACCACAAGCCATCAGGGAAAGATTAACTCCAAACCCTTTTGGTTGCTCTGTACGGTATAATTGTCTAAATGAAATCAATGAATACTTGATTTGAGAGTCTCCCATTGCTCCATCCCTGCTGTTCCTAATGTTTGTTAACAGATTGCTTTGTGGCAGAGTGCAAAGGTGCCGCTCTATAAAGCTGTAATGGCTTCTGGAAAGGAAGTTGCCCTGTGTATTGCAGAAAGCACCATTCAGTTTTGATTGGAACATGGGGAGCTGAGGAGTTGTTATTGCTTTTAGTACAGCTACTTGGAATAAAAATTTCTGCTCAGTTATGGTTAAGATGACATTTCCTTTTTTCCCCTGCTCATTTCTCTCCTTGTTTACTGGTGGAGTTGGAATGTTCTCCTTTGCCCTGGCCAGGGAGCTGGCACGTGGTAAGGTCCAGGCACACCAGGGAAGAGGAGCTCCTTTTCTGTCTCCTGTGCTCCTCTGTCTGTCACCCATCCTGTTTGCTACTCCCTTGACTTTCTCTTGGCTGTTTTTTGTCAGTCCTTGGGGGTTTTCTTGTAAGTCCTCAGCCAGCTTTTTTATCCTTTCTTGCTCTCTAAGCAGAAAATGAAGTGTTTGGTGAGCTGACTGGGTTATCCCTGGTGAGGGGTTTTGGTGGTGCCAGATCTTACACTGCCTGGCTCTGGAAGCCAAGGGGACAGAAGAGGACAAAAGAGGAAGAGTTTAAAGCTGTAAATGAGCCCCAGTTGGCCAAGCCTGTTGACACAGCAAGGTGAGACTCATCTGAGCATTATTTTACTGTTGCTGGAAGTTACATTTTGTCACAATTTCCCCTGGTGAAAGACCACTGGCCTTTGGGCTGGCAACCCACACTGCAGGTGTGTGGTTACTGACAAGGTAAGGGTGAAGATAATTTAGAGCAGATCTCCCAGATGTCACACCTTGGGCATCAGGTGCAAACAATCTCACCACTTCCCCCAAGGCCTGGAGTTCATTAACTGCCAGGCCTGTGGAGTGGCCTCCCTGCCCTGACAGGCTTGAAGGGGGCAGGCTGGCACCCCAGAGGGGGAGTGAGGCAGGGCAGAGAGGGCTCTGTGTGACAGCTTACAGGCATGGAAGCTCCCAGCTCCCTCCCCAAAAGAAGCCCCAGTCCCCAGCACACTCATGGTGCTGCCTGAGCCAGTGCCCTTTCCCTGCCAGGAGTGCCCCGTGTGCCCCATCCCATGCCAGCCTTACTGCTGCCTTACAGCTGGGAGAAGAACTGAGAGAATTGGAACAAGGATAATTATTATTTCAAGAATTTAGTTTCTTTTTTTTTTTTTTTTTAGATGTTTGTAACACTTCTTAGTAGTAATACTCGAAATGTAAATTATAACAAGGCACAGGAGCTATGTGTGCTCTTTGTGTCTTTATTTCTGCTTCTCAGCCAATTATGCAGTGCTTTTTGTCCTATTCCATCAACCTTTCCTAGGAAATCAGTTTAACATGTTTGACACTTAGTTTGTGAGCTGACTCTTCCTTGAGAAGCTTGATTGCTTACAGGACACTAAACTTCACTCCTTTAGATCCCTTTATACCATTCTAGTCATAAAAAGTCACCTTTACCCTTCCCCCCCCCCCCCCCCCCCCCCCCACCCCATGTTAGGCAGTTTTAACATGCTGGGGAGTGAAATCTCTCACAATGTGGGGGTCTCCAACCTAGTGTCTCTAGCTTGTATTTCTTGTACTTTTTTTTCTTGTACTTCTTGTCCTTTTGGGGGCTTCTGCGAAGCCTGGTGTAATCAGCAGGAATTTTGACAAACATCTCAGCTGTGTACTGGGTAAGACCTCATGACTTTGATGAGAAATTGAGAGGCCCCTGCAGTTTACAAGTTATAACCAGGGACTGACACATCCTTATTAAAATATGGAGGGACTCTGTGTTTTACAAAAATATTGAAAAGTGGAGAAAAACTTCCTCTTATCAAGCAATTTTTCCACATGCACACATATATTCACACACTGGTATTTTGGCAAACCACTCTACTATTCCACGTCAGTGAGTTAATGACAGGCTGCTGAAATGAGTGTTCACAGCTTTAAATCAGTCTTTCCTTTAGGAGCATTTAAATAACTTCATTTTTGTTCAAGGTAATCTTGACTATAAAACTACAGGCCTGCAGGAAACCCATATATTAATTGCAAAAGCTGGGTCTGCTGTGGTTTTCCACACTGCTGATCATATATGGCATCCCAGATGAGTAGCAGATCTGATTTTATAGTCATGTTGTGTCAGAAGTTTAGACTGAGTATTATTTGTAATTCTGTCATTTATCTCTACTGTTTCTTTATTAATGTCTTCAGCGTTCTTGGTCTGTCCCCAATCTTTCACATTTTGTACTGATGCTTTATTACAGTGTTTTCCAAAAATTTTAAGTAAAAATCTTTCAAGATGAACAGCAGTTCTTCCTTGGGAGCTGACTGAAAGCCAAATGATCTTTATTCATATAGCTATTGCCTTGCACATCCCCTCTTTGGAAATCACTGTTCCATTATGTGCTATTGCACCCTTGTCCCTACACGCCTTGATGAGCAGTAAAATCCAGTGCTGACATTTAAAATATTGTCACTGGCATGTCTGATGAGTGAGTGAGTGAGTGAGTGAGTGAGTTTTCTCCACAATGGTGATTTTTCTGGGGCTCTTTGCAAATTCAGGCTCTAGTGATGGTTATTTTTTTGTATCAGTTACACTTGCAGTATATTTTTGAGGTGCATTTTTGAGCTTTGCTTTGCAAACATAAACGGAACTGTTCTCATTGTAGTTGCTCTCAGCCATGTCCATCCCTTGCCATGTCCTCCAGCTGCTCCAAAAGATTTGTGCAGCACATTGGATATAGCTCTTTGCTGCATCACAGCAGTTAAATATGAAAAAAATATCACTCAGAGCTTGCACGACCTTTACCCACCACGCACAAACTGTCACCTAGGGTGTATTATAAACTTGGATAAGCTCTCTGTATTTTAGGTTCACAGTTTGTCACTGCATTGTTATTTTCATTGCTGTCTTTGATCTCACAAAAAGCTCTGCCCTGGTCAAGGCATCTGTTGACACAGTACCCCTGGCCCATGTGGGCCTCTGAGCTCGTTAAGGGGCAAAAGAAGGATCGTGAGAGCAAAGCTTCAGAAAACACCATGGCTGCCAAATAACAGCATTCCTAAAGATGTTCTGTGTCATACTGTGGGCCTCTGCTTTGGATCTGAGCTCTCTCAGATTGCTGTCCATAACCTTCTTTCATCAGTGTGGCTGTGGCAATACAGAAATATTAGAAGTAGTTATTGATGTTTTGCTGTAGAGGAATCCATCCTGTTTAGAATCTGAGATATAAGCAGAAAATTGATAGGCCCTTTGCCCTTAGCTTACTGTCTGAATGTCTAGACTACACAGAAGGTAAGTGGATATTGAGAGATTTGGAAGCTGAGAGAAATGAAGTTATGAGTGAAGAAGACTCAGGTTGAGCAGCTGAAGATTGCCTTTGGGTAGGTTCCCCATCTGAAATGTGCTGCAGCTGCTCCAGTTTGGTCAGAAATCCCTTGTTGTTTCTGATGTGCCATTCTGGCAGTTGAGGGGCTGGAACAGAAAATTCTGGCTTTTTCTTCAGGTTACTTTGTCCAGTGGCTGTGCTGGAAAGCCCCAGCCATGCAGTGCTAGGCCCTGTTCACACATCAGCATGGGACAGCCTGAAAGCACAGCCTCAGAAAGCACAGTGCAGATCACAAATACACACTGTTTTAAAGAGTGTGGCTGCTGTTCATGTGAAACCTGATAGCAAAATATGCTCAATCTCAAATCCCCAGCAGGCTCTGAACACCCTGTTCTAGCCAGTCCCATTAGAGCATGAGAGGCTGACATTCCAATTCTGCATACAAGTTCAAGTAGAAACAGAGAAAGTTTTTTGTGGTACTAATGGTAAATTCTGAACCTATAGTAGGTCCCTTACTCCAAACTGGCATAGTTTTAATAAGAACTATCCATATGTCCTTGACTTGTCATTTCTTAGAAAACTGAAAATCTTAATGGTTCACATTGGAGAAATAAAGGTCAAGATACAGGCAAAGTTCCTCTGTATTACAGAAGATAATAAAAGGGTAATATATTTGCTCCTGGTTATGCTAATTCATCACTCCAAGCACGGTGTGATTGCATTCTGTCTAGTCAGTGCTCTTCTTCATATCTTAAATAAGAGATATAGCCAAAGTAAAGGGCAATAGGAGATAGACAGAGAAAATAATTGAGTCACAGAGAGTCTTCTGTTTGAGGAGGGATGGGAAGGATAGGGATTGTTTTAATTTAAAGAAGAGACAAATAAAAGAGAACGTGACAGTAGTGTACAGAATGATGAATGATATAGAGAAGGTGAACTGGGCACTCTTGCTTGCCCTTTCCTAAGTACAGAAGCAGAGGGACATCCAATAAAGCAGAAAGGCAAAAGTAATAACACTGCTGAAAGGGCATTTTTAAACAGTAACTGTCTTGTTTCCAATGGCTCATCTTCTTTCTCCATGATTCTAGAGCATACCTTGAGGGGCATGCAAGGACCTCTAGGAGATTGGTGGTTATGCTGCAAAAGCTGCTGGTTGGATCAGATTATTTGGCTTGTGTGAACAGGAAGAACTTGTCAGATATTCCTAGAGAACTTTTTTAATCTCAAAAATAAGTGGAAGTTTAGGTAGAGACATTGATGTGTGTAATTATACTATCCATGCATTTGCTAGATGGAGCAAAAAAAGTAACTATTCAGGACAGAAATCTACTCCTGATGGAAGGAATATTCCTCTGCAGTTAACCCCCATGTCATTTCTTTGCTGGTCTCCCTGAATATCTGCTCATGACACTTTTATAAAATGCTGATGTTGTGCCACATTGGCTCAGGCTGTGCTGTCAGGACCAAACAGATATCTGTCCCCAAGAAAGTTGCTGGAAGCACATTTATTCTTCCTGAATATCCCCTTCTGATAATATTTTACTTTTGGATGTTCCATTTTTTATTCATTTTTGTATAGTAAGTTTGTATTGAGATCCAGAAGAAAATTTATTTTGATGAGTAGATTATAGGGACCTTCAATAAATGGACTAAATTGTATATGTATCTCTCGCCTGCCTTTTTGTTAAAAAAAAGGGAGATAATTCAACATGCAAATTCCAGATGAGAGAGATCACGTGCTGGTTAGCTTATTACAGTATCTGTTTGGATCCATTGTTAGTTTTAGACTTAATCCCTGTCAGTCTTTTTGTAGCTGTGCAATTATTTTATAATTCCTCACCAGGCTGTGCTATTTCATGTAGCACAATTCCAGCCCACCTGTGGTGATCATCACTTCAAAGCCCTGGTTCCTGTGGTCATTTTGAGTGTGTGCCTGCCTCATTTCTAATGGTCTGTTGTGGTAATGTCAGCTGTGATGATTCAGCCCTGGATCACATCTGCAAGGTGGTTTTTCCTCTCTTTCCTGCTGCAGTTTTTCCCATCTTAAAACAGGTGAAACACCTCAGTTATTCTGGAAACCACTTGCTATGATGTATGGAAAATTGAGTTTTTAGTAATTTCCTTATGCCTTATAATTAGGTCTTTGTTTCTCACTCATCTACAGGACATTGTGAATGCATTCGCCAACACCTTTCTTTTTAAACTTTTACAGCAGTGGGGCATTTAAAATATCTACTACTCAGCATATAACAGGTGTATTTTATCAAGTGAAGTGTATGATTTTTAAAAGTTTATAGAAGATGCATATTAGTGTGTATGTATGTATGTATCTATTTGCTGTGTATATAAACTGTACAGTTAAGGATGTATTTACCTGGCACTACAGTCCAGGTCCCTTAGAAGTAGTTACAGCCCTGGAATACCAACCTACAACCTAGTTTAGCCATTTGAAGTCACTGAGAAAAATTAATTGTAAATGTAATTTAGTATTCAGAGGTATGCAAATTTTATGTCTAAACTCAACTGAAAAGAAGCATTCAGTCTAATTTTTTGGCATTTGTCAAAAGCCCTCCAAAAACCATCCAGGCTGCAGACTAAGCTGCCTTGCATAAATCTCAACTGAAGACTTTCTGCTGACTTCTTAAGACTAAATTATTTCTATTGTTCTTGAGTAATTACATTTTTGTTGTTATCTGTGGAAAGAGCCCCACTGGGTTGAGCATGTAAGTATATGGGAATGGGGGGAAGGAGGATTTGTGTTAGTTAAGTGGAGATGATACAGCTGAAAACATAGCAGCAGGACATAAATCAGATTTTTCTTCTTTTTCTAGTTGGCTTGTCACAATAAAACATTGCAACAGATGCTGAAGCCAGGGTCAGATCCAGATGAAGGAGATGAAGCCTTGCGGTTTTACGCCAAACATACGGCACAGATAGAGGTAAAGGATTGCTCTCCAGAAGATGGACAAGTCTGCATCTTGCACGTGGTGTAGCTCCTCTTTTTAAGCTTCCAAATGGTTATTTTTGAGGAGAAGGCTGAATAATATGCTTTTGGCTGTGGAAGATAGAGGAATACACCTATATTAGAAGTGGCTCCAAACCGTCTTTTCACAGTAGCTTTCCTGTGTGTTACCAAACATGTTTTGTTAGGGAAATAATGACTGTGGATAGGAGCTGTGTCATGAAGTGAAGAATCATCTTGTATGGTACATCACTCAAATAAATAATCACGAGTTTCAAAGCCACTGATTCTGGCTATCAAATTAAAACTCTGCCTGGACTACAAAGAGGTTTTGAAGTGGTGTAAACATTCAATATGGCTTTTGTGTAAAATACCAAGGCTTGGCCTGGTTCAGCAGTTCTGTTCTCCATTTTAAACTTTACACCTGCCATGGGTCAGACTTAGATAGAGGTCCACAGTCCACCCATCACAGGATGAGTGGAAGATCTGTGGCCTTGGTTGTCCAGGGGGCAGCTCAGTGCTTCTCTTAATGTATTTTAATTCTTTGGCTGCTGCTGAGCTCTCTCTTAGCAATTATCAGCCAGTTTATCTGGGTAGCTTGTAAATTTAGGCATTAAACAAGCACTGTGGTCAACTTTTATGTGACCAATAGCTTCTTCTAGAAAAGGGAAACTCAACCCAGCATTGCTGCTATACAAAATAGATAACTGCTTGTCTTTCAAAGCAGTCCTAGACATGTTTGGTGTGTCAGATATTGTCTCCCCTATATTAATGTATCTCATTTGTTTGATTTGAAATTCAAGTAGTGGTAGTTTTTTTGTTTTTTTCCACCAGTGGCTGCACAGAGGCATGGTTGTAGGAGTCTACCCATTTCTGTATTTTTAGTAACGCAGAGTCAAGGATCAGAATGGGGAAGCAATTTTGTTGGCAGTGTGGTGAGATGAAATAAAATCTAGCTCACTCACCAGTAGCTTGGTAGGTGCTGAAATGCAAACAATTCAAAACCTTGGGTTTTGTCAAGTAAAAAATAAAGACTGACAAGATATGGGTGCTGCCTGAGTAACAAGGTGATATTTTTGCATGTTCACCTTTACAATTTATTCCATCATAGAAACAAATTCAAGATGAAAAAGGCATTTCGTAATCAGAGCAGAAAGCCCCTGAACTTCTCCACTTTTTACTGGGTCAGATTTGTTTCAATTTGCTGACAAATTGGAGCATTCTGAATTACAACATTTTTTATATTTCGCAAAGTCTGAACCTAGGTACTTACATTTGTCATCATATTTGGGCAGGCTTTTGAAAATAAAACCAGCTTTACTCAGTTTTGGGATTGATTGGTCCAACTTTATTGTAATGTTCAAATAATTAATGCATTCATTTGTAAATAAAAGGGGAGTTGAGAACAAGAAAATACATGACAAAATGATTGGATAGTCACTGACTCTGGCAAAAATGTGCATTTTATTTATAGATTGTTCGCCATGATAGAACAATGGAAAAGATTGTCTTTCCTGTCCCTAATATTTGTGAATTCCTCACTCGGGAATCCAAAAGTCGGGTGTTCAACACAACAGAGAGAGATGAACAAGGGAGCAAAGTCAATGACTTTTTCCAGCAGACTGAGGATCTGTACAACGAGATGAAATGGCAAAAGAAAATTAGAAGTAAGTACTGTAATTTGAAAAAAAATAGCTTCATTATGTTAAAACCTCGCTTTTAAACCTTCAAATACTTTCATTTTAATGATACACTTTTCTCTGTTCACTCTGACACTACAACAGGCAAAACTGTTCTGGGCTTGAGAGTGTAGGTCTGCTGAGACACTTGCATGCCACCATAAAAGAAGTGTAATATGGAGCAGTTATTAATGTGTTCAAGATGATATTTTGGACTCCAAAAGTTAAATTGAGGGATGGAAGAACTGGGTGTAGTCCTACTGAACTTGATAGTGTTGCACCTAATTAAACCAAGGCCCCTAATATTTAACAAAAACATGTGTAGCTGCATATTTGAGGTTTGCAGATTCCTGAAAGGCCATCAAAAGACTTGTAAATGTCAGTCACTTAAAAACATCTCTCACCAGAACCTCAGCTGCTTTAAATCTGCCCAGCTCCCATGGAGCCAGACCCTCTTACCAGTCCACATCAGCCTGGCATGACTGGGCTGCAGGGTGTCCCAGTTTGCCCATACTGGTACACGTCCTGAGGTACTGGGGAGGCACATGGGTGGCCTTGAGATGCTTGGTCAAGATCATGGGGGAGAGGTCAAAGCAGGGCCACCAAGAGGAGGGGCAGGGAAGCCCCACCAGGTACCCTGAATGTCTTCAGCTCCCTGGTGGGCAGTACAGCTGCTGGCCCTTGGTGGGAATGGGGCTATTGCAAATTTGCCTGGATCAAGAGGCTCCTGACAGCTCAGCCACTGTCAACTCTGCCCTTGGCTTTTGGAGCAGAAAGTTGTATTTTATATATCGTAGAATCACTAAATGGTTTGGGTTGGGAGGGACCTTAAAGATTAAACAGTTCCACCCCTCCTGTCATGGGCAGGGACACCTTCCACTATTCCAGGTTGACCCAAGCCCCATCCAGCCTGGCTTTGGACACTTCCAGGGATGGGGCAGCCACAGCTGCTTTGGGCAACCTGTGCCAGGGCCTCAGCACCCTGACAAGGAACAATTTCTTCCCAATACCCAATCTAAATCTACCCTTAGTTTGAAGCCATTCCCCCTTGTCCTGTCACTCCAGGCCCTTGTCAAGAGTCTCTCTCCATCTTTCCTGTGGGCTCCCTTCAGGCATTGGAATGCTTCAATTAGGTCACCTCAAAGTCTTCTCTTTTCCAGGCTGAACATATATAAATATGGCTTAAAGTGATCACTTCATTCACTGCTAAAATGCAGATGCTCTTGGAGTGTCACACATCATCTGCTCACAGCAACTGATCAGGAAGGAAGGAAGGAATAGGGTCAGAGCAGCAGGATAGTCAGAAAAATGTGGGAGCACCCTGAATGTGATGGAAACATGGATGTTACTGCAATTTCTTATATGTCAAATTTTCAGGCTTTAATTTTCACCAGCAGCAAGTCTTCAGCGAAAACTCCATCAACTCAAGTCTGCTTCTCTTGGTGGCACCCCAAAAATTTAGTAATGACAAAATGACCAGAATAGAAGTTGAAAAATACATTATTCCAGAATCTGCAGAATATTTGGGAATAAAGTCATTGTATTGTAGAAAAATTACTTCCGTTAAAAAAAAAAAAAATCTGGGCTTTTTGCATTAGAAACACAAATAAAATAGCCAACCCAACAATTAGATAGACCAGACCTGCCTAATGCTATAAACAAAGAAAATGGGCTCATTTTTATTCTTATTTTATTTCTCAATTCCTTTCATCAGTGGAATAGCCCACAAGTCTCCTTGTTGGGGTTTTTATTATTATTTGAAAGGATATTTCAGGTTGAAGCTGGGTTCATTCTTTAGCCAAGTGTCTGTTAGCATGAAGTCTGTGCTGCTTAAATTGGCAGATGTCATTTTTGCAGTGGCTTCAAATGCTTAAATCTCAGCAGTCATTAGCACAAGGTTATCACAATGAAATCTGAATATTTACCTAATTGCTATTAAAGACTATTTCGCCTGAAGCCTGAGGCAGGATATGCAATTGAAGGAGTCTGCTATTTATAAAAACTTCTCTGGGTGCTCTGCATACTTGCAGGAAGTTTTCAGTACTTTAAAATCTAGTTAATAGGGATGTATCATGTGTGAAACCTCTCTGACCAGAGATGTATTTACACTATTGCACATAGGATCTTGTTTCAGATGTTCATTTAAATGTATTTTAGTGCATTAATACATATTAAGTGCTTGCCTGAGTCTTAGCACTCTCTGATCTTGTTCCTGACCTTGCTGAACCATCTATGTGACTCTGGACACAAATTCAACCCTATTTTGCAGTTTCCTTTTTTAGTCCTTTCTAGATAGGCTGCAGATTCTTTGGGATATGGACTCTCTCTGTGTGTTTGTACAACAGTTCACATATGGAGATCATGGCTTGTTTGAGTCCTTTTAAGTCAGAGTACAGAGCTGTTTGTCAGCAGGTGACCATGGGCTTCTGAGCATCACACAGGAAATAGTCAGCTTTTGTAGAAACAGAACCCAGGCAGACCAAATATTGCCAGCTTCACAAGCAGATCAAAATGTTTTTAGTTTGACAGAGGTGGGAAAAATACTGAAGTTCTGAAACTGTGCCCATTCCATGGTTCTTTGCCTATGTCATCGGTGTACTTGGTCCAAATAGGTCATCTGGGTGATACATTCTGGGTGTTCTGGCTGACTGATATTCAGAGTGCTAAAATCTTTTTGTCTGCCTGATTTTATGTCCCCATGCACAGAAGCTGCAGATTCAGATGCAGCTGAAAAGACTCCCTTGCAAAATATCCAGGCCTAAAATCTTACCAGAGGCAAAACTCCAGTATATAATAAACAGTATTGTGGTCTTTGGATTAAAAGCTCTACTTGAAATTTTGTTTTATGGCAAACCTGTGTTTAATATTTGTCTATTATAGTTAATTTTAAAGATCTGCATATTTTCTACATTAATCTCTATTTAATTCCCTTGGGGCCATTGGTGATTGAGTTTCTGCTTGCTTTCAGTTTATTGATTGCTGCTTTTCTCCCCTTTCTAGATAATCCAGCCCTGTTTTGGTTCTCCAGACACATCTCTCTCTGGGGGAGCATTTCCTTCAACCTTGCTGTATTCATCAATTTAGCAGTTGCTCTGTTCTACCCTTTTGGAGATGATGGAGATGAAGGCAAGTAGAGTTTGATCTTAGTTTTAATTTTAGATGCTTTCATTTCTAAGGTAACAAATAAAGCTGCATTTTCAGGTGCAGTTGTATCTGGAAGCCATTTGGTGTCTCCTGAGTAGGTACCAGATGTTGTCTGAAATGTGGTGGTTGATCTGTGTGTCACGTGGCAGAGCAGAATGGCCAGGGCATAAGCTGGAGATGATCTAGATGATCTCAGCTAATTTTTATTTTTTATATTGCCATATTGCAGTGTCCTACTGCACACATTTAGCTGCAGCTTCTGAACTGAAGGAGGATTCCTGGCAGCAGAAGGACAGAGATTCCTTAAGGCTGACCAAATTGAATGACTTGCAGTCTTGAAAACATATGGAAGAGAATTATTTGAAAACTAGCTTGTTGGCTTTTGACTGTGTTGTTTATTGGGATAAAAGGGCATAACTTTTGCAGAGGAGAAATGCATTATGTAAAAATACTCTTAAAACTTATGATTCTGTCTCTGCTTCATGACATGTCACAGGAAATATTTAATGGAGTTTTTTATTTGCTGTAAATGCAGCAGACTAGCAGGAGGCCTCTTTGAAGCTCAAACAAGCTTAATTGGGATAAAGGACACTAAATAGTTTAGAATACTGGTAATGGGAGCAGAGCCATTCACCTCTGGGCCTTTGATTGGTGGCCAGTCAGTAATGTGACTGAAAGGCACCTCTGTCTGATGGCATGTGAACTGGGCTGGTGGAAGCAGTCCAGCTTCTAGTAGATACATGTGCTTTTCACAAACATCACAGCTGGCACCAGCAAACATTCCTGCTGCCTGGCAGAACAGAAAGGCAGCAGATCAAAATCTACTGGCATGGGGACCACGCTGCCCTCGCAGCCCACAGGATGGTCTCTGCAGGTCACAGCTCAGGCAGCTCCACAGCCTGGTGGAGTGAGGCAGAGCTTGCAGGGCTGTGCCCTGGAGAAGGGAAGAATCTTGTGCTTTTTAAACTGGGGAGTCACTCAGAGCACATTAGAGCCCACAGAGGATGAGAGGAGAAATAAAGGGTTAAAAATAAACCTTTTAAGCTACTAAATTTTAGCTAATCTATACTCATGGAAATCCTCTAGTCTGCAATCAGTAGGTATTAATACTTATTCTGAACTGCAGATTTGTATGGCATTAGTTTAAGTGGCCCCAGTAATGCAGTGACAGCACATTTCAGGATTCCAGCTCCTGGTGTTTGTAAAGCCAAAGCGACTCCTGAGCAGTAAGGAAGAGGAGTGGCCAAATCAGATCAGCAGGTTATGAGGCAGCCTTCTAACTTCCAGCCTTCCTCTCCACCAAAGCCTGATCCAACAGCTGGAGTTTGTCTCCCATTTTTCCCCTTCACCCTGTGTAAATCCACCTCTATTCACCTGTCTGAGGTGTCTGGGCTGATCTAATCATCCCAAAATGCTGCTTTTTAGTAGGTACTTGCAGTTCTTATGTAATATGACATAGGTAAAACTGCTCCAGCTGGAGGCCATTCCTGAAGGGAGCCTAAAAGAAAGAAAGGGGACGAGCATGTACTGACAGGACAAGGGGGAATGGCTTCAAGCTGACAGAGAGTAAGTTTAGTTCAGATATATAGAAAAAAACTCTTCCCTGTGAGGGTAGTGAGACCCTGGCACAGGCTGCCCAGAGCAGCTGTGGCTGCCCCTGGATCTCTGGCAGTGTCCAAGGCCAGGTTGGATGAGGCTCTGAGCAACCCTGGATAGTGGAAGGTGTCTCTGCCCATGGCAGGGAGAATGGAATTTGATGATCTTTAAGGTCCCTTCCAACCCAAACCATGATTCTGTGAAGACTCCTTGACTCCAGGGTGCCTTTCTGCACATGGTACTGGTGTGGGTCCTGCAGTATGAAACTGCTGGGCCTGCAGTAGGGAAGAAGGAAAACCAGTTTGTGAAAGAACCACGGGGATCTTTGGCCTTACCTTTCAGATGGACTTGAAAGTAATTTTTTTTAGGATCCATTAAAAGTTTCCAAATCTTGTTGGCAAAGAAACTCTCTGACAGAGCTGACCTTGAACCTCCCACCAGGGACAGAAACACTCCTGAACTTTGGAAAAGTTCAGATGCCATCTGAATGTTGAGGCTAGGGCCTCGTCTCATTGTTTTCTAATCCCAGTGATGCTGCTCAGCTGTGTATCTGTTGCCAAAGAGATTCCTATTGTGAGCCTAGCTAAATTTTCTATTCCCTTCTCCCCCGTCACTGACCTCTCGGTTCATCCCATAACAATAGAAGTCAGTGTACAAGTGTGACAGCGCCCTGAGATCTGAATGCGCTTTTTATATCACAGCAACACGGTGCGTTTCCAGAGCTTGAAGCAGAGGGGAGAGGGAACGCAGGGGCATCGCTGAAAGCTCGGGGAGCGCCCGGAGCCAGCAGGGTGCAGAGCAGCAGGGACTGGCCGCGCAGGCGGAGCGCGCCCCGCGGAGCCGCCCGGCCCTGCCCGCGGCCGCTCCCGCGCGGAGGCTCCCGGCACCGAGCTGCTTTTTCGGGAGCCGCGGCTGGAAACGTGGCACTGCAGCCCTCTGCCACTCGCTGTGCTGCCCCCAGCACCGGCTATTTCTGTAGCTGAGCAATCATGGAATCAGACCGGAGGGGCCTTAATGATCCCTGCAGAAGGGAGCTGATTAGTGGCTTGCTCCAGGAGAAGGGTAAACTGTTCCATCTCTGAGCGCTCCCTGGATTTTAATGGAAATTTCATTAGCTGCTCGTATTATTACCTGCGCAAAAAGCAACAATACTCGGAGAATAATAGCTCCTGCTGCAATTAGGACAAGCCGTGGTCAGCAGTTGTGATGCATGAATCACGCTTTTGTTAGCTCTGCTGGCAAAGGAATTGATCTTTTGGATCTGTTTCTTGGTGAAAAATGGAGTCTCCAAAGATGCCTTGCTCAAATCTCCCTTTCTCCTCCGCACAGGCACACTCTCACCGTTGTTTTCCGTGCTCCTCTGGATAGCAGTGGCATTTTGCACAGCAATGCTGTTTTTCATCTCCAAGCCTGTTGGCATTCGACCCTTTTTGGTGTCTGTTATTCTCAGGTCTATATATACTATAGGGCTCGGTCCTACCTTGATACTCCTTGGTGCTGCTAATGTAAGTACTTCAAAAGCAACCAGAATTTCCCTTTCAGCAGAAGGAAATATATTAAGGGTCTCCTATTAAAAAACTCATTTGATCAGAGCTGTGCAAAAAACTTCTTTTTCTGGTTCATTGGTTAAGCCAAGAAAATAAATAATTTCCAGTCATCCTGAAACATCAGTGTCAGCTAAGTGGGAGGCTAAGAAAAAAGTTGGTTTCGTTTTGTGCATATGCAAATATTTTAAAAACAAAAACAATATGAAATTTAAAGAAATATTGCTGCATAAGGGCAATCAAATCTACAGTTTCTCATGTTAAAAGAATAATTTTCTCTACCAGTACTTTCAGCACTATTTACACAAATTTTTGAAATGTTTCTGAGACCTTCAATATATTTTCGGGAAGAAAAGTTTTCAAAATTAAAACTTCTCCCAGTCCCTTGCCAGATCTCTTAACTTAGACATGAATAAGTCTGCATGCTTACTGAGCTTGGTAAGATACACAGTCGTGCTCACAAGTCATCTATTTAAATTTCTGCCTGGCTGCTACAGCTCTAATTCACCCCAGCACGAAGTATTGGGCTGTTTGCCACCAGTTCTGTATGTGAGTATTTCACATACTGAAAAATATCCAGACATAAAGGTAAGGGCAAGTAAGCAGCACTTGCCCATGTCAAATTTGTGAACAAAGGAATTGTGTTGAGCCTCATTCCTTGTCCTGGACTGCCAGAGAGATGAGGTGAGGCCCTTTCCACTGCTGCACCACTGCTCATGTGTAGGCAAAGCTCAGGAGCCATGGAGAATCTGATGCTGTTGTTTAAATGCTATACTTCAAAAATGTTCTCAGTTCTGAGGGTTTTTTATTAGGGATTTTAAATTGAAGAACATGATTTGAAGGAAATAGATCTCACACACCCCCACACACACTTTCTGTTGTGTTACTATTGTTCTCTTGGTAGTAGCATGCCGAGCTGCTCTTACATAGTCTCGGGTCTAAAGTCAAAATTGTTGGGAGTTCACTCTCCAGCTGGATTTTAATGCCTCGTGACATTAATCCTGCCCACCTATTCACTAATGTTATAGGAATAAATCACAGTGTGATGAGGCATAGTGTTGGAGAGGTGATGTACTTCCATTCACCCATGGGCTCATTCCCAGTGCGCTATCAGGGCTGGATTTCCCTCACCTCACTCTGGCTATCTGAAGGTTGTGCATTTAGTCAAACCAACCTATCTAGACAGCAACCCAAACAAAAAAATACCAGGATTTTTCTGAGGCATAAACCTAGCCTTTGTTACCCACCCCAGCTCTGTAACAAAATCGTGTTCCTGGTGAGCTTTGTTGGGAACCGTGGCACCTTCACCCGTGGCTACAGAGCGGTCATCATGGACATGGCTTTTCTCTACCACGTGGCTTATGTCCTGGTCTGCATGCTGGGCCTCTGTGTGCACGAGTTCTTCTACAGCTTCCTGGTAAGTACGTGCTGCTGTGGAGGGGAAAACTTTGCAAAAATAGAAAATACCGTTACCCGCGCAGCTGTCTTCAATTTCTTCCTGACAATCAAGCCAAATCATGTGTATTTTTAGCACGCCGTTGTGTTGCTGCCCCTTAGGAGCTGCTGTTTTTATTAGAACCTCTTTCTATTAGGACTTATTTTATCTGTTTTAGAGCTGAAAGTTTGCTCCTTTCTTCTCAGGCAATCATCACCCAGCCCACTCCTTTTTCCCAGCTTTCTTCATATTCTCTGTCCACCGTTTCTGTGTCTTGTGTCACTCCTAACATTTAGGAGGCAGTTGTCCAGGGGTGTGTGCATCATACCTGTACCAAAGGATCCCATTCCTCATCCCCAATATATTTTTAGAAATTGCTTGGGAAATGGGGATGACATGCCTTTGGTGTGGCAGGAAGATTCGTCACTTGAAGTCTATCCCACTTCATTTTCTTTTGTTGCCATTACCCACATGGAATGCCTTTTAATAACATGGTGCAGGTGCAGTGAAAATGAATCACACAAAATTAAGCTAAACTCCACTAACTGCTCCCTTCATGCTGAGTAGCTGCTCTTGTTTGCTAATCCTTTTGCTCTATAGTGGAACATGTGAAACTTGTAGAGACACTGACTAAATTGTGGTCATTACATTTCCTGTTGTATTTTTTCTCATCTTCCTGAATAGTGGTGAACTTGCAGCATTTCAGAGATGTATTAAGCACACTAAAATTTTCAGGGGTTCAGTGCTAACTCAGGTAGAGTTAAGTCAGACTTTCCAGATGTTGACATGAAAGTCTGCTTCAAAGTTTGGGCATATTTCAAAGGAGCCAAGATTGTGGCTGTGGCTGCCGGACCCTCTTCAGATGGATGTAATTCTCCTACTTTAAAAATGCACAAATTATTTACTGTTCTTTCAATAAGTTAGACTGATCTATCTTAAAATACTTGCGAAGTGTCAAGCATCTTAAGAAACATTTTATGTACTTATTTTTTTCAGTGACTGCTCTTGACCAATGTCCATGATTCATGGACATTATCCATGTACCCAGGTTGCTTCCAGGTGTTCACTTAGTAGTGGATGTAGTCTGAACTCTAATACTTGTTCAAAACTGTCTCCCCTCTTTCTTTATTATCAGTCCTTTCACAAAGCTGTCAATTTCAGATCTTATAAATTGTGGCTAACACCTTCTTCTGTGGAGGATTTTGATAAATCATAGTGTGTTGCTTTATATCTGTAATCTGAGTGTTTTGAAGTAGAAATACATACATTATAGATGAGGTCCAAAGCACTATAGAACATCAAGAAAATTGTAGGAGAAAAAAAAGTTACAGGTTCTTGTAAAGCTCCTGTCACGTTTAATTGCTGGTTTAGGCTTTTGACATTTAAAGCAATATTATCTTAATATATAGTTTTCTTTAAAGTGAAATACCAGGAAACCATTTACTGCAGAGTAGAGAATAATAGAAGTTTCTAGTCTTATACAAACAGTGACATGAATTTAACGTTGTCCTAAGAAGGGGTGGCCCCAGTCCTTGTCCATGTGACATTTACATGATGCCATGAGCTTAAAGAAAGTTTACAAATATGTAATTACTTACATATATGAGAGTATTTCTAAGTTGCAGCCTGTGCATGTTTGTCAGATGAGAGATAACATGAAAATTTCCTTTGTAGATATAGATCCATAGTATGAAGACACTGTTTAAATTTTAATCTAGCCTGATTTTAAACATGGGGAAACAACAGATATTGATAGTAGGTGTTGTCCATCTCTGAATCAGGCTCAAATATATTTTGTGGCTTTTGCTATAATTAATTTTAAAAATTAAAGGTCTGTGCTAATTTCCTCCTCCATAAGCATAACCAGCTCCCACTGAGATCAATGGGAGTTTATGAAGCTGAGAATGTTAAATGTGGTTGGATGCATGTTTCAATAGTTCAGATTGTTTTCCTATGTAGCATCTATATATTGCCTCATTTGTATTCATTTTTCCTCTACTTTCTGCCTTCCCCAGCTGTTTGATCTGGTGTACAGGGAGGAGACATTGCTAAATGTGATAAAAAGTGTTACCCGGAATGGCCGTTCCATTATCCTCACTGCAGTGCTTGCTCTCATCCTGGTTTATCTCTTCTCCATCATTGGCTTCCTCTTCCTGAAAGATGATTTTATCATGGAGGTTGACAGGTTGAAAATCAGGACCCCTGCTGCAGGTATTGTTTTTTTACATTAAAAGTTGCTTCTGACATGTCCCTTTTTCTGTCTGCCTAACTTAACTTTTCATCTAAGGACATCAAATATCTTGATTTGTGCCTGCATGAGAGCAGAACTAATTCCATATACCTTAGAACTCAATTAAGTCTCTGTAAAATTTAATGTGTATAGGGTTGTTTTAGTCTGGGCTTATTTCTTGAAATGCTAAAATCTAGCACATTTGATTTATTATGTTTGCTTCACAAACTCATGATAGCATTAAAAAATAATCTGTATTTTGTAAGTATCTTCCTAAGTGAAAAGCATCTTCAAGTGGATTGTATTGGTTCTCATCCCACCTTAAAAGCAGCTCATAGTAATTTCTGTGTAATGTATGAAGCTTGTGATCTTAACATGTTCATTAGCTGTGTCTGTTTCAGTGCTTTTTAAGCTTCATCCAGCAGAAATTTATTACAAAATTCACATTTCTACTAGGAGCATCTTTTAAATTCAGTGTGTATTTCATGATCATCATCCTTAGTGTATAATCCTGGCTTCAGTAAAATCATTGGGTGGTTTGGAGCCAGTTTTAAAAAGGCCAGGATTTCAGCTTTCTGGAATGAGAGAGTTTAGCAAAGTGAATAGAGAGTTACAAATTTACTTTGCTAGAAGAGAGCCAGGTCTGGTCTGTTGAGGGCTTTGTGTGTGCTGCCAACCAGCCTGCTGGGAGCATGGGCAGGGGAGTAACAACTGGCTGCAGAGAAATACTGAGAATGGCTGCTGATTAAATTCCTCGAGGCATGATTTTCCCAAATGCTGAACTCTTCAGACCTGTACACAAGCACAGAACTGGCGGAACCCAGCCGGGGCTGTGTGCACTCAGTGTTTGCCAGTCTTTTCCTGAAGTTGTTTTTTCAGGATTTAAAGCTCACAAACAAGGCAAAGGTCATTCAAGACTCATGGGTCTGGTGTACTTCTGCAGCTGGTTCAAAACCATATTATAAAAAAGGAACCTGACAGATTTCTGTAGCATACTGTGATTTTTCAATTTTTTTTTTTCTGCCACTCATCATCCATTAGGGGTTAAATAGGCTTATATTTGACTTACCATTCATTTTTGGGACAGAACTTAGGGTGTGAAGTTTCACTTCAAAAGGTAGATGTGACTATCTTAATAAAACAGGCTACACACAGCTCTGGTCTGATCCAGGGCAGCAGCTCCTGTGTGTTTGGGTTGCTTCTGTTGAGTTCTTGGCAGATTTTTGTGGTGTGGGTATGTTCTTGCTGGCTTCATACATTGCCATTTCTGATCAAAAACTCATCAAGAAAATATGCTGACTGCATGTTGATGGAACATTATGCTTCCCAGGACAAGTGCTTTAAATTTTTTCTTTATAAAGTAGCAGAAAGAGTAAGTCAGAGTGCATGTTTTCTGCATTACACATACTGTCTTAGGCTGTTATTTTGTTGTATAGTTTTGCCTTCATTTTTTTCTCCTTAAACCTTTTTGTATCTCTAATTTGAAATGCAGAAAATTGTTGAAGGTGCATAAGAGAAAATTGGTTTGATAAAATCAAGCTGATGTATACATTTACTACTTCGGGAATGTTAAATTAGTGTTTTACACAAACCCATACATATTTACAAATGAGTACCAAACTGTGTTATAATCCTTGAAAACCCTTAAATATTCTACATTCAGGATAACTGAATGTCAGTTTGGTGTCCTTCTTGTCAGCTTTTGTGAATAATTTATCTAATGGTTTTTAAAACTGACATTATTTTCATATCTGACAGTTGTTTCTTGCTTTGAATATATTTTGTGCTCACCAGAAGCAGCCGCATTTGATGTAGATTCATTAATTTCAGGAGATGAAATGGGAATAGTTGTGATATACAGTAAATGTAAAACTGTGGTTTTGTTCATTGTGATTGCTTTGAGCTGTTGAGGCAGAATCTTTCAAGGAGGGAGGATGGGAGGATTTGCTGGTGTAATTTGTTCTGTTTTTCCTCCTTAACTATCCAACCTGGTGATTCGCTCCTAGAAAATAACAATTTAAAATCTAACATCAATGTAGTGCCTGTCTTTTTGTCAACATCCTGCTTTTTCCACAGGTATTGGTGAAGTTCCCACTACAACCCTGACATCAATGATGGGAGCCTGTGCTAAAGAGAACTGTTCCACGAGCATCCCAGCTCTTAACCCAGGTCAGTACAGAACTTCCTCAGAGCAATGATCACTTTGAACTGAGGGAACCCTGGAAACATCCAAGGCCAGGTTGGATTGGGCTTGGAGCAGCCTGGTCTAGTGGAAGGTGCCCCTTGGCAGAGGGGTTGGAATGAGATGATCTTTGAGGTCCCTTCCAACCCAAACCTGTGGTTCTGGGATTCTCTGATCTGTGTGTTGCTGTTGCAGTGACTTCTGCTGGTGTGAGAAGTGAGTGACTCTTGTGAGTCAGAAGTGCTCAACTTCTGCAGGACTTGGAGCTTAGTTGGCAGCTTTGCTGTTAATGGGGGTGCTTCCCACACCTGATTTCCAAATGCACTGACATTAATTTTGTCATTAAAAGAGCTTGCTGAATCATTATGCTTGCACATACAGGTTGCTTCTTGGCAAGTGACTTAGCTGAGAGAAACAGCTTGCTGCTTGTCTGCAGCATCCTCACCTGCACACACTGAGCCACTGTCAGATCCAGTTAGGGCCACAGAAATTCATTTTCATGGCATAGCATATCTTTCGGAATGTATTTTACATTCTGATAGATATGCTGTGTATTTTGTATTGTTTATATTGTGTATTTTTTCTTTATGCATCTGGGTCAAGGCTGTATTGAGGCCAGAAGACCTAAGAACCCAGATCCAGGCCCACATGTCTGTCTGTCTCTCCCTCTTTCCAAGGGGCACAGTCTAGTTGAGGTGACTGGTGTTTCAGTGCAGGTCTTAAGTTTGGTTTGATGTGTTGTGGCCTTTGCAGTGGAGGTGTGTGCACAGTGGATGGTCTGCAGGCTCAAAATATTTACTGCCACAGTTGCCTGTGGTTGCTGGGGGCTGTAAAGTGAGGACATAAATGGCCCCTTACTGTGTGCCAGTACAATGTTGTTTCATAAGCTTTATTCTTCCACTAATTTTTGAGTTTTTAGGATCAAAGCCTTCAGGGAGAGGGCTATAAAAGCAGGCTTTTTCTCCCCAGCTGGTGTGTAAATAGGCCTCATAAACAACATGGGAAGCTGTCTGGCTAGATAGAGAAAACAGTCTAAGAGCTATTGGCAAAGCTGCAGCATTCAAAGAGTAATCAATCAGTCAAAAAGATGCAGTATGGTTTTTGCCAAGCTCTTTAAATGATAGAAATCTCACATTTCTCATTGTTTGGGTACTTCTCCTTTAAAATCAAACCATAATGAAAGAGGTCTGTACAAAACATCTAAGTGCACTCTTACTTAATCTTGAAAAAATTTTATTTATCCAGTGCCATTAAAACCCACCAACATTCAGCAAGAGCAGTTTTGCTCACCTTAGCCACTTGGTCAAAAGAATTGTTCTACTTTCTGTCTTTTTCTGGGACAGAGTTTCCCTCTGGCAGAAGTGTGAGCATGGTGGAATGCAGAGGCATAAGATCACCATCCCTGGAAGTGTTCATAAGGTGTGGGGAGGGGAACCTGGGATGTGGTTTAGTGGGGAACATGAGTGGTTGGGTGAGTGGTTGGACTTGGACTCAGAGGTCTCTTCCAGCTGTAATGGTGCTATGATTCTGTGAGATTTGGGGAGTTTCACACTGCAGCACCAGAGAATTCCAGCACTGTGTGTGAGGGAGAGAAATGTTCTCAGTGGCATCTCAGGTCCCGAGTGAGACATGAATTTCGTTGCTTTTCAAATCAGATCACTGCTGATCATTTCTTCTTGATGGGATTCTGCTTCTTCCTTGGGTTTCACTGGTGGAACCTGTGCCCAGTCATTGCTCTTCCTGGTGAGGGAGTTCCTGGGAGGCAGTGTGCTGTGCCCAGGGAACCTCCCCTCTCTGCAGCCTGCTGCTCGCTGCTGCTCTGGGCTGTCAGCATAAAAATACTTCATTTTATCTGCCTCTGAGTCTCCCTCTCTCCACTCCAAGACATTTCCATGTCACTTCAGTCTGTGCCTGGTGAAGTGCCTAATCACTTAAAGGAACCTCACATCCTACAGTACATATCTCCTCATCCTCTGTAGTCCATGAAGACCTGGGCTAGAAAGGTACACAGATACCTGTTTGTAAAATGGGACATTTCCAAAGACTCGTTCCACTGCCAGGCCTGGTCCTGCTCTGTGCAAGTTCTGCTGGATCCAGGTGGGCACAGGTGTGTCTCACCTGATGTACTTGTGTGACCCAGGCAGCTGTGGGCCATCAGATGAGGATCTGTGAAGTAAATCTCCCAATTATCTCTCCCCTGTCCCGTGATTAACATTGTGAGGTGGTCTTAGCACTTAACCTGTTTTGCCTGTGAATTAAATTTAATCAGAAGACAGCCTGCCTAATGCTGTCCAGACCCTCACAAGCCACTTTCCACGGTGGAACTCCTTGCAAATGACCTCCCTGAACCTCAATTAGTGTCAATATTGGGTCCTTAACAACAGTGCACTCTACAGAGCCACTCCTTTCTTTCAGGTGTGGGTATAGCTGGTGCCTAGAGGGGCTGAGCCTGCACTGTGAGTGCTGTTGAGCACTGAGAACAGACAGCTGAGGCAGAACATGTGCCTGTAGGGTTGCCTGGCTCCCAGCTTGAAGGCAGCTCTTGTTGCTCCACATCTGGGAGTGGAATAGAACAGCAAAAACCGTGTCTGTACACTCCCCACAGCCTACATTGCTGCACTAGAGGTTTCTGCCAACTTTGGGCTGTCTGGTTCTCTGGCAAAGATCTTGCAACCTGAGCTTGCTTTTCTGGGAGCTTTTCTGGCTGGGATGCTGATTTTCTGTGTTGCAAGATGTGCAAAGTGATGTATCTTGTTTCTCTGAAGCCTGGCTTGCTCTGAATTAGCATCTCAGTGGACAGGGAGAGTTGGAGTTAGGGCTGCTGGTAGATAATTCCCTCTTCAATTCTCAGTCCCGGATTATCCTCTCTGTTTACCAGAATCTGATCATCTGCTACTTCCAGAACCTGAGTCTGGTCTTGTGAACAGAGAAAAATATGGTAGTTACCTAAAAGAAATAGAAACTGTGGCTTTGTGGCTTTTTTGAAGGCTTTTTATTTATTTTGTGGATGGTGTCCTTCTCAAGCACTGCAAAAAAAAAAACAACACCAAAAACAAAAGCAAAGATGGAATATTATTTGAAAGCAGGGAATAATGGCAGGATACAAGAGCAAAGATTAGTTGGTATGAATAACATCACTGTGCTAGTAAAAAAAATCTAGGTGTGACAGGATAAAAAAAGTTTCTTGTTTCAATCTTTTCAGTTTCAATATTTAAGCAGTTATTTTTAAATCCAGGATTATTTGTGTGAGTAGTGTCTGTAATGACCATATAGTTTAACAGGGAAGTCTGTCCTGATGTCTGCTTTTGCTTTTCTTTTTGTTCAAAGTTCCTTCAGTAGGGAGTTGTTTCTCATTTAATTTGCCTGTGGCACAGAAGCAGTGGTGGCAAAAGCAGCAGACACCAGCAATGTCCTGCCCATCCTAGCCAGGACACATGCACCACAATTTGAGAACCCAAATCCAAAATTAAATTTCAATCCAAATTACTTGTCTGCAATGTGAGTGCTTGCAGTCAATTCAATTTATCAAAGTCTATCTCAGTGCCCCAGATGTGGTGGTTTGGGGCTGTTAAATATGTGTTTCAGTCAACTCTCACAGTGGGATGTAGTTATTTGTTAAACTCTGTTGCAAAGAGTGCGCAGAGCAAACCGAGTGTGAATCGCTGCCTTCCCCGCCCAAGCAAATGTGCCCTAAAGAGGAAGGAAGGCAGGAGGAATGGCAGGCACAGCCCTGACCCTTCAGCCCAAGCCAGCAGGACACAGGGAACAGCTCAAGCAGGGCTCTTCAAAGGGAGGCTGTGGAAGCAGTGAGTGTTGTGGTGGGAGGGACTCTGGCCAAGGTGGGCCAAGTCCCCCTGGGGTTTGGTGTTCCAGCCCAGCTCCTCTGCACGTTCAAATATCTCCTGTACAATAGTACCTTCTGTGGCTCTGCCAAAACCACACAGCAGCTCTGCAGCACAGATAAGAACAGAATCCAAGATTTCAAGCTGAGGCCAGGGAGAGCCTTTCATTTAAAGTCTGTCAGTCCTGTGCTCGGGCACGTGTGCTGGTGGAAAAATCACAGACAGACTGACTCGAACAAAAGCCAGCCCCTCCTTAATGGTTTGAAATGCTAACATGACTTGGCTTCTACATGAGTAGGTAGAGGAATGATTTCACAGGAAGACAATCCTTTTAGAAATGTGCTTCTAATTCTCTGTTTATATTGCTTCTTGTCTATGCTGCATTTTTAGGGGGCCCACTGGAAAAGCCATGGGAGGACTGGAAAGAGAAGGGGTGCAGAGATGGTGGCTCTGGGTCATTAACAGCTGGTGGGAGCTCTGCTTGTGATTTTCTCCGTCTCTCTTCAGGCTAATTGTGCCTGATGTGCCTAAGTATGTCACCAGCAGGGATGTGCACATGGGTGGAGATGATCAATGAGGTTCTGGATGAGAAATACGAGAGGCAGATGTGTCTTGCAGTTGCTTTCTCCAACAGAATTGTGGCTTTGTTTGATGAGTGGTTGTTTGATGCTGTGGTTCCTGTTTGCAGGTGAAGAAGAGGAGGATGGAATAGAAAGGACCTGTGACACCCTGCTCATGTGCATTGTGACCGTGTTAAACCAAGGCCTGAGGAATGGTGGTGGTGTGGGAGACGTGCTCAGAAAGCCTTCCAAAGATGTGAGTGTTCTGGCTCAGGAAATGCATTACTCCCTGTGCATCTCATGAATACCAAAGTCAATTTTTGGAGGTTATAGACAGTGTTTGTATCTAGTCTGATCTCATGTCACACAATTGATTAATCCTTGTAATTTTTAGATCCCAGATGGGATATTTAACGGGAAGAGTTAGGCTGGGTGTGATGATGATACTTGAAGAAAGGATGTCTAGGTAGCTGTTTACCACTTCTGGAAAAATGCAGAATATCATAACCTTCAAAGTACTGCTAAGAAGTCAGCCCTGGGAGGCACATTTGGAATGCTGTGTCCAGTCCTGGGCTCCTCAGCACAGGAGGAGCTCCTGCAGCGGGGCCAGCGGAGGCTGCAGAGATGATTGAGGGCCCGGAGCATCTCTGGCAGGGAAAGGCTGAGGGAGCCGGGGCTGTGCAGCTGGAGAGGAGCCCCAGCTGAGAGGGGCCCTCAGCCCTGGCTGTCCCTGGCTGCAGGGAGGGCTCCGAGCAGGGCCCGGCTCTGCTCTGGGGGCCCGGCAATGGCACCAGAGGCACGGGCAGGGACCGAGCCCAGGAGGTTCCACCTGGACATTTTACCTTATATTCAGCATGGCATCTGCCCTGGAACAGGTCCTGTTGTTTACTTGTACTCAACCAGCATGAAGATCAAACCAGAATTTCATCTATTGTGGCATATTTTCTCTTGCAGAAGTTTTCTCAGAAATGCAATTCATTGAAGGAACTCCCTTAATATTTGGATGGTTTCATGCATTTTTATTTAGGTTCAAAAAGAACATCACAAATAAAGGCAATCTAGCAGCACCCTGCTTGATGAACCACACTATACGTGTTATAAATAAATTCAGGATCAAGTAGGATCTCAGCAGGGCTTGCAGGAGTCCAGAGACAACTCAAATCTGGATGGAAGAGCTCCCTGTGCTGCTAGGAGGAGTCTATATCCTGTCTCACAGACTGGGAGGTTCTGCAGGAGCCAAAATTTATCCCCAGTGGAGTCTGTAAGCACTTACAGACTTTGAAAGTGACCCTTTTAAATTGACCCTTGTCACTTAGCAGCTCTTTAATGCTTAATTATATTGACACACCCCCTAAAGGGTAGTGCTATTATTCCCATGAATGTGTGAGAAACTGAGCAATTGGGTGACTTCAGGTCTCTGTCATGGGGAAGAAAAGGACTTGGGTAGTCCCTCCCTAGTCGTGTGAGTAAGGCTAGCAGAATTTGGCATATGAAAAGAGATCTGTAGCTGTGCTTGAGATAATGTGAAAATGCTGTTTAATATTTTAGATTTGTGCTGTTTTTATACCTTACTGCAACCTTGCTATTGCAGGAGCCTTTGTTTGCTGCACGAGTTGTTTATGATCTTCTGTTTTACTTCATTGTCATAATTATTGTTCTCAACCTGATCTTTGGAGTCATCATTGATACATTTGCCGATCTCAGGAGCGAAAAGCAGAAAAAGGAGGAGATACTAAAGACCACTTGTTTCATCTGTGGTAGGTGCTACTGATCTCTTGAGATATTTGAGGGTGAAAGGAGTGAAAATGAACTATTCCTCAAGAAATAAAGCTTGGACCCCAGGCATGGTTATCTTCTATAAGGAAGGCCTGTAAAAATTCTAGAGGCTGATTCCAAATGTATTCCCTCTCAGCAGGAGACAGATTTGGTTTATGAATCAAAAGCTAGTTTTGCTGAGAAGTGGCTTCACAGTGTCCACCCAGAATCGGAGGCAGGAGAGCTGTGTCTCACACTTGCATCATCACCACTATTGGAGATGGGGCAGCTGCTGACTCTGTTTCACAGAGCTTGCTGCAGATCAAAGTGCAGCTTCTATTTCACAGCACAGGACATTCCAGAGGGGGAGCATCAGCAAGAGCTGCTAATTTCAGAAGGTGATATGAAGCAGGGAACAAAGAAATTTAGTGGAAATCATCCCCACAAAGCCCACGGAAAATCACACTTATTTTGAAGTGCACTCACAAAGAGGGGCAGACCTTCAGTCCCTGGGGGACTTCACAGATACCTGCTTTTTTGTAGCCTTGGGTGCTGCTTCCATGGTTGTGCTGACAGGGATGAAGGCTGTGCAGAGCACAACATGTCTTTAGTATCTGTGGACAGGAAATCCAGGGAGGCAAACATTGGTGATTCCTTTTCTTCCTCACATCTGGTATTCTTCCTCAGAGATCTGGATCATTACAGGGAAAAAAAGAAAATTTCTTATGACTACAGCTCTGTAAAGACTGTGTGACAACTGAGCTGCAGAGATTCACCCTCTCTGCCAGGTTTAAGCCCACAAACAATGTCACTGAAGCTTAAGTGGGACTCTTTATATGTTGATGCTAAAAGTGTGCATAAATCTTTGGAAGATTAGGGCCTGGACTGCACACTTTGTGCTTCCCAGTATACATCCAGAAAGAGCCAGAGCCAACACTTGTAAAACACTTTATGGCCCTCAGCATAGAAGGCTCTGTAAAACTGTAACATATTTATTATATTGTTATTGTTATTAAGAGGAAATATCACAAAAGAGAATAAATGCTGCGTTGAAAGACTTCTGTCAGGAATGCCTTCTGGCCTGGTATTTCTTGCCTGGCAGTTATGGCTTTTAAATTAAGATCTTTCAAATTTATGATCCTTTAAATTAAGCTAGGTTCCCTTCTCTAACATATTTAACAGATTTGTGTATTTCTGTGTTGAAATTTATTTTTTGGCTTTATGTTCTTCTCTTTTTTCAGGACTGGAGAGAGACAAATTTGATAACAAGACCGTTTCGTTTGAGGAGCATATAAAGGCAGAACACAACATGTGGCATTATTTGTACTTTATAGTTCTTGTCAAAGTTAAAGATCCAACTGAATACACTGGCCCAGAGAGCTACGTGGCACAAATGATTGTGGTAAGTCAATTTGGGAATGTGCTTTATGCAACTGAGAGATGCTCCTTGCAGCTAGGGCAGAGAATATTTTCCTTTTCCCATCTCTCTGAACAATAGGAGGCATTGATCTGTATTTTTAAAGATCTTTTCACATGTCTTAGTCTGCAACAATAATGGAAAAGATGAAGGTGCAGGCCTCAGTCTCCAGTTTGGTGTCGGTGCTCTGTGGGTTCTGCTGCCTCATTAGGCAGAGCTGGGGCAGGAGAGCATGCATCATAACATCTGCTGCTGCTCCAGCTTTGTCCAGTGTCTCTGGGCTGCTGTCCAGAAAAATAACATCTCCTGCTGCACACTGAAACGTGGGGTCAGTGCTCAGGGCTGGTGCTTTTCTCCTATGGCTGCTCTGAACCAACTAGTGAAAAGACCAAGCAGAGCAGCCACAGGGATTTGAAGAGCCACAGAAACTGCCTTGTGAAGCAGGGAGAGCACTTGGATTTAGAGAGAGAAATGTGATGATGCTGGGCCAGAGAGGTGTTCCATTACATTTTATTTCCAGCCTGCTGCTGAGGAGGGTTTGTTCTGCTGAGTGACACGAGTGGATTATCGAGGCTGCCTGGCTTGGGGCTTCATTTTTGAGGAATTTTACCTGCCTGCTGGGATATTCTGGTGGAGCATTTTCTTCCCATGGACTTGCTGGCAGGTACTGCACTGCTCAGGGCCTGTGCCAGGCTCTGTGGTTGCAGAGCTGGCATATGTCTGAATCCTGGAGGAGGCTCTAATCAAATGTGCATCAGGATTCGCTGTTTATGCACTTCTAGAGCCACATTTCTTATCAAGACTATCTCTCTGTTATCACTCAACAAGCTTTTGACTGGACATACTACCCAGCCTCATTACTGAGGTGCTGGGTGGCCTTTTATTCCCCAGTTTAGCCAAGGGGAAGAGTCTTCTCCTTTCACTTCAGCTGTCCTCAGCTCAGGCGCCAGGTTTCAATCGATCCCAGCTCCTTTCTGCCTTGACAGTGCAGAAAGCTGGGTTATTTATCCTGCCTTCACATGAGTGTCCAGGCTAGCTGGGCTGACTCACCTTTCTCACTCCACTGAGAGCCTAAATGGTTCGTTTAGACAAGATGCCTAATTGGGGGCAGGCTAAAATTAGTGCTGAGTGCCACGCACTGTGCAGCCTTTTGCAGAGCTTACCTTGAAGAACTCACATTAGTGGAAATGGTGGTGTTTAGACAGGGCTGTATTCTTGATTGCTGAAGTTAAATTGAGCTTTTGTAAGTGCTGTTGCCACTATAAGGGAAGGTGCTGTGGCAGATGATGGGAATTCAGTGCTCAGGTGCAGAGGAACAGCCTATTTCCTTCAATTTTGAACCATCAGTCTCATTGCCCAGCTCAGGGTGTTTATGCTATAGGCAGTGATGGATTTACACTTCTGCAGTTTGGTGGGTGAGGTAGAAAACCTAAAACAAATCCATGTGGATTCTGTTGCATTAGAAATTATTCATAGTGGCAAGTTGTCCTGTTACACATGGAAATATTTTAGCTTATGTCAGAAATACATTTTAATTTGTGGAATCAGACTCTGGGGCCTGTCTCATTTGTTCATTCCTCCTCTTCCTCTCCCTGCAATGTTTGTAGGATTTTAAAAGTTTGTGGTATGTATGTTAAGTATTAATGTTTTAATTCCAAGAGATGCATTAATATTCATAGTAAGTATATTCATCCTGTGGCAGCAGTGGTTTGACTTTTCTGATGTGTAATTCATTAATGTATTTTACTTCTGCATTAATGGCTGGAACTCCTTTTTGAATATCTACAACAGAAAAGCACCAAAACTCATGTGACCCCAGACACTGAACTGATTTCTCAAAGCCCTTGTTCCTCTGAGGAAGAAGGCTGGTAGTTTAAGTGGTTAGAAGTAATCCAGATTTTGGGATTATTAAATTCTCTTTTTCCAGTTAAAGGTTATTTTTGGATGCTGGAGAGGTACCTATGGATCAGGAAATGTAAAGCTTACATGGAATGAAATTATAAATGGTAGAGTGGGAGAAAAAAAGATAAACAAATGGTTAAACAAACTACAAGTGTCTGGTATGGGATAAGTACTTGTGTTTTTGTGTAGTTTAAACTCCTAGTATGAAATCCAGGGAAGATGTGCTGCATAGCACAAAAAAAGAACACTTCCTCTTGGAGCCAGAGAATTTACTGTATGCCACATACTACAAGGAATACTAAAAAATTAAAGAAAATAATCTGACTGCAGGAATGGGGTATGATATCTGACTGGAAGAAGAGATTTAGAAGTACAGCTTTGCTTAGGACCAAAAGAAGAGTCAAAAATAAAAAAAGCCCAACAACTCTCAGAGGCAATTTTGCAGCTGTCAGACGTATGAGCTGCTGTAGCAAATCTCTTTGGTGTGTCCCAAACCCAGCCTGAAAGTAATGAATTACACCACAGGCACGTGAGATGTGCTGCATTCCATGCACTAATTAAGCCTGAGTATGGCTTTTGTCTTGAAGACAGATAAGCTCAGACTCTGTGACAGCCTGAAAGCTGTGTGACCATCCTTGTGATGCTGGGACAGGTGACCAAGTCCCAGGTAGGACAGCACGTCCTGGTGAGGATCTGGCAGAAAAGAGACTTGAAATTAACCTTTTACAAGGGACTTGCCAATGGAATTGACTCATTGCTGGAAAAGGCTTGTTGGGGGTGTGTGGGATTGGAGGAAATATTTATAAATATGGGTGGTTGGGATAGCAGGGCAGTCTCAGGACCTCTTTGAAAGGAAAAGGTGGAATGAGATTTTATATTTCATACTGTACAGAATATGGCTGAAAAAACTCTGTGAATCATACTCCTGGAAGAACTCTCTCCATTCTAATTGTTTTTGTTATGATCAGGAATACCTTCTATGGCTGCTTCTGTAGATTTAATGGATTATGTGGAATTTAATGGAATTCTGTGTTTTCACAGCCAGATCACTTAAGGAGAATGTCTACTCAAATCCAGTCTTCAAGTCCTTCAATACACATAGGTCAAAATTTTGGTGTATGCTGCAGTGACCTTAATAGAAAGTGGAGTTTAGCTCTACTATCCTCATCCTCACTGTCCCTACAACTGCAGTAAGGAACCAGTTATTATTTGCATTTACCTACTTCTGTCTTGCAAAGTATTGCAAAAAGTAACGTTGGAATAATGATCAGTGTTAACAAAGCACCAGGAAAAGCATCTACAATTTCTAATAATCCTTTTCTTTATTGCCCAGCCTCCTCAGAGCCCAAAAATATGACTGTCTATTTTGTGACTCTCAGTGTTTTCTATGTATCATTTGTCCAGCAAACAGTGCAGCATCAGGTTTGGAGGCTTACTGATAGCACAACAGATAAAAAAAAAAAAAACAGGAATACTGTGGTTTCCTTGTTTTGGAATGTTATTTGAAAGGCTGGATGCCAAAATGGATGGGAATTATTTACACATCATTGTTCACCTCTCCAGTTTTTCAGCTCAAGAAGGGGAAAGAAACTTTTGGGCCATGTTCCACACACCCCTCACTCAAATGCAAGATTCTTGCAGGTTTCTAAGTTCACTTTTATTTCTGTTCCAGAGGTGGTTTGCTCCAAGGCATTCCCATTATCCTGCATGTCTCTGGCCTCAGATGACCTTGGGGTAGAGCACTTCTTTTGCTTTCTTGCTCTGGACTGTGGACATTGTCTCTGCAAACTCCTGGTGTTCCCTATGATTTTGATTTTCCCAGCAGCTATGTGTTTTCTTCAATGCTTAGCATACTGCTCTGAGCAGTAAGAAAGGTATTAATTTTTCTGGTTTTTTTTCTTTTTTAGAAAAAAAACATCAAGCATAAAATGTATTCTAAAGCAACACACAGTTTATACACCTCAAGCTTTATGGAGATGTTGGTGGGAATAAAACACTTCAGCTCTTCCAGTGCTGCCCTTTCTTCTTGCACACTATCTTTTATCAGTTATTGGGTGAAATATTAATGAATATTAAAGCAGGGCACTAGGTTTTATTATTTGTTTGCTCTCCAGGCCTCTTTTATGAAGTCAGACAGGTATTATACAATATCCGAAGCGACAGAAACTTTGAAAAGCTGGCTGCATGCCTTGTGTTTGCACTGGGAATGTGCATGAATGATTCCCCTATGGAATTTTCATTCAAATTGGAAAAAACCAATTTATCTGACCCCTTTGACCAGAAATACCATCCCTAGCAAACCCAGAGGTGCACATAACTTGTATTACATTGATACAGCAATCTCTGAATGTTCCTTGTGTCCATTTGTCAGAGGAGACAGTTTAATGTGATAACTAGAACAATGAAGGCTAATGTCCTAAATTTTATACTTCTCTTTTCAGAGGTGTAATTTGTACACTGATATTTTACCCACGCCTTGGTAGCTGTAAATAGATATATGGAGGTTAAAAAAAAAAAGGACATGAATAGTTACTGAATTTTTTTGCAGCTCAACAGAGATATGAATTGTGATTTGTACCTCCATTCATTTGCCAAAGTAAAAGGCTATTGGCTTACCAATTAAATTAAATATTTTGCCCATTGGAAGAATGAAAGACTTCAGCAAATGAAGCCCTGAAACTTTCATTCTCATGTGCTCTGTCCACAGTTCTTAGCAAATTTTGTAATGGCTTTTATCAGCATTAGTGCTACCTGTCATAACTACATAATTACAGCACCTAATGATATTATTACTTATTTACCCTAGTTATGTAATTGGATGTAATTGTGCAATTATGTAACTCCTCAGTCAGCTGAAAAATACTCTAAAACCAGCCTATGCTCCTAAGAGTAAAGGATACTGCAGTGAATTGAACATCTCTCTAAAGCAAGGCAATCTTTGCTGGAAATTACAGGTTCTTTTCTCCATTATGGTCATTGGGACCATGAACCTTTTATTCCCATCAATGTGGCAGGGAGGAAGCAGTACAGATAGGTTGAGCAACACCAGCCTGAAATTCTGAACAATTGTCTTCTGATTCAGTTATTCTAAAAGCACTTATGTTGCACAGCACTGACCTGGCATTGGCCATGTGACAAAATATTTTAACTGTTTTATTTTAAATATTTTGAAAGTGTCAGCTTTTTTTCATTATTATTTTTCTTTTAAATTATTCAATAAAAGAAGTATTTAGTCATGTCACGAGGAAAATGCATTCCCCTTTTGAAACATTCTGATTGTTTTGTTTGCTGTTTTTAAATACTGAAGTTTTGAAAATTCAGCTGAATTTAGTGCTCCTTTGAGCTGGTGTTGTTGTTTCTGTTCTTCCTATCTCCAGCTCATGGTTTTGCCTTCTTTTTCTATTAGATCCCCAGAAGTGGGTGTTAGATTGAAAAGCAGCACTGGGAATAATGCCAAATGAGCCATTGAGAAGCCTCACAATAGTTGTCATTCTGCCCATGCTGTGTGCTGGGCAGCGCCAGCCCTTTTCCCTCGGCACCCTCCTCTCTCCTGCCCCGCTGCTCTGCCTTCTGCCGTGTCCCACCTCGGGAGGGGAGGTGTGATGTGAGCCATGGCAGCTCCTGGCTGCTCCCAGGGGTCAGGTCGTGGCCAGAGTTGCTCCATGTGGCTGTGACCCCCCGGTACAGGAGCAGGGCGAGGGGACAAGCTCCCTCCTGGAGCCAGAGCTGCTTGCATCCAGCCCCTGGCACACCTTGCAAATGGGATTTTTTTCATCCTAGCCAACCCCAGCAGACGTAGCTGAGTGTCAAAACAGCCGAGGTGTGAGCCAAGGGCACCTATGGAAGCTGACAGCTGTGGGTCAGGAGGCTGCCTGCCCGTCCCCTCACACCTTGGGGGAGGTTGCTCCAGGGTTACTCAGTGGGTAAAAGGCATTTCAGCAGTGCCAGACCCTGGTGTGCTCCCCTGATGTCTGACAGAGTCAGTGGCCATCCCTGAGCAGACCACGTGGAGCTTCTAGGGGAGGCAGCTCCAAGGGAAATTCAGGCAGGAGAGGTGGAGACAGTAAAAAAGTGCTGTACAGAAAGGGGAAGGGCATGCTGACAGCATGGGGGTTTGTGGAACAAGCTGTGCTTTACTGCTGTCAATTTTTGTCAAATAATGTAATAAAATTATATGTACTAAGAGGGCTGTTGACCTCTGCTCTTAAAATAAAGCTTCTTTGAAGAAGGAAGGAAAAAAGTTCTGACATCCAAAATTCTTCTATTGTGTTATCTGTCACCCTTTTGAATTTTTGAGGTAAAAGTTTTTTCTGCTAGTTCTGTAGATATTCTTATTACATCCAAGGATCACAAAACACCTTATGGGTAGAGAGAATGACCCAAAGCAGATAAATGTCAATCCGAGGTAGCATGAATAATGCAGAACGGGCACTTGGGATCTCGGGAAGACACTCCATGTGCTTTTCATATGCACTTTGTTGATTCATCCCAGACAATTCCAGGAGTTTCCTCCCCCAGATGTCCACCAGACCCTTCTGCTGCAGCCAGAGCAGAGGGGGGAGTGCCAGGGATGTGTTTGTTCACTCCTGAGCTGCTGCAGTTCACAGCCCAGAGTACTAATGTGAAAATTGATGGCCACTGAAGTCACGCCAGTCTGAACTGCACTGGTTGAGGAGAGGACACTGCTCTGGTTCTGCTGCCTCTGGAGAGGTGGGATAATATCAGCAGGGAGAAAGGGCACCAGCTGTTTGGAGTGACCCCTTCAGCTGCTGCAGCTGAATCTGCCAGGGACAGTGAGCTGCTGCTCCTGGCTCACTAGAAATAAACTGTATTTTTGAGGCTTCTTCATTATCATTAATTCTAGTTCAGCGTGAACTTTCTGATCTGGCAACTCACAGGCTTGAAAATGCTTACAGGACTCGTGCACACACGTTGTGTTGGAGTGGGGCATGGCGTTTATAGCTTTTGAGAAGTTAGTAATGCTTCCATTGTCAGGACTGGGTTATTTTACTTTTTAAGACTGGCTTTGCTCCAAAAACGAGCAGATGCTATTGAAGCCAAACTTGCAAGGCTGAAATGTATGTACATATCATTAAGCAATGCAACTTTTTCTTAATTACTTTTAAAAGGCTGATACGATGCATGTCACGTTATGACTAATTACTTACCGTGGCAGTAACATCAAGAGCACAAAAGCCGGCTGCTAAATAAGATCTGAGGTCTCTGAGAAAGGCTCATTTCCTAGGAAATGCAGTGTTGGTTTTGTCTGCAGTTGGGTTTTCATAAATAAGCAATTAAAGAAATACACCTAAATAGATGATTTACAGCTCCCATTTTTCTGTTGTGCTCAAAATAGGAGAGCGAGTGAGAACGCAGCTCTCTATGTCCTTCCACGTGGGCATGGGCCCTGTGGGGAGTCCAGGGCTTTGGATTAGGTGCACCAGGTCCCAGAAAAAAATCCTTTTTCTGCATCAAGGCCTACCCCAAATCCACAGAGGAGCTCAGAGTTGATCACTATTAAGTGATACAGTCACTAAAATAGAGCCACCCTCAGATATCCGAGTGTTAGCCAGGTTTTGCATGGACAGAATAAATGGAGGCACTGATCTTTCTGCTGCTAGGTGTTGAGTTATTTTTCTATTGTTGCTTTTCTTTTTCCTCAAAAATAATTTTCATTTCTGTGGGAAGACCACTGCTATTTTTGTTTCTCTGTACAATTTTGCCTCTCCAATATTATCTCATTAAAGTGCTGAACACCTCCCTCTGCACTTCATAAAATAAGCAATCACAGTAACATGCCTAATTAGCTGCTTTCTTACTCATTTGTGTTTCTCAAAGCATGAAAAGTTAACATCACGTGAAGATTTTGCATCTTTGCACAAAGCTCCCATTCTTCAAGAGAGCTGAGCATCTTCTTTTCTACTTGAAGGGTTTTGCATCTTCCAGCAATGGGCTCTTTGGCCTGCCATAAATAATTTAGTTGCCCAGCTTGGCTCAGTGATGCATGAGACATGGGTAAATAAAGGGAAAGGTGGACTTCATTTGGTACCTGCTTGCAAAAGCTTGAGGTTTCAGTGGGTTTATGTTTATACACATCCTTTTCAGACAGGCAAAATTAATTATCCTGCTGCTGCTTGAACGGGAAGCCATGGATCTGATCCTGCCTCCTTAGAAGTGATGTCATTAGCTGGAGCAGGAGAGAGCTTGGTCTCCAGGGCAGGTGCTGCAGCACAGGCAGGTTTGCTGTGTGCAGTGAGGGGATGGTGATGACCTTCATCCCCCAGCTGACTTGGGGAGGGAATGGCCAAGGCACAGAGCCCTCGTCTCTGCTCAGCCCCTCACATACTTGTTAACTTAAAAAGCACCAACACAATCCTGTCCATTTCCTTCTTTCCTTTAAAATCACTTCTGTGTACACAGCTGTGATGTAATTTCAAGTTACAGAGCAGAGACTAAAACTCCTCAAAAGTATATTCATTGATATTTGGAGGCTTTTCCCCCCATGAGATCCAGAATCAGCAGTTTGATGATACCCAGACCTAGTCTTTTTGGCCCCTGTGATATTGTGGCTCACTTGTAAGCTTAACTTGATTTCCTCTGTATTTTCAAGATTTGGCCACCTGTCTGTTTAGGCTTCAAAGATTTTGCTACAAAGATGGGTTCTGCCTTGATAATACAGCGTAGTCACAGCCTCCTTGTCCTCCTTCCAACTTCTCGTTCAATTTGCAAATTAAAACAAATGCGCTGAGTTGGATTCCTGTTTGTTTGCTTGCTGCTGGCCTTAAAAACTCGAGGAGGGGTCTGGACACGAGGCTGTGTTCTTTGAAACTTGCACATCCCCAGGAGCAGGGAGTGGAGGAGTTCCAGCTGGAGCGCCCCGAGCCGAGCAGCGCTGCTGGCAGGACACCGGCTGCAGTTCCCCGCTGGAATCCGCTCTCGCCTCCACCTGCCAGAGGCTGGAGCTGTTCACTTTCCAGGCAGCCTGCAAAAGCCATCTTTTATCCCTTTGTTAAAGAAGCCCGTGGCTTGAGATGGATCTGTGTGTGGGCAGGCCATTAGTCTGTGATTTCAAGTGAGGGAAAGGCTCTCCAAGGCACTGCATAGGCACCTACTGTTGCACTTAAAATGCTGGCAGTGACAGAGCCCTGATTCTCCCGGGACTGGCTGCACAGGGCTTTGCCAGTGAAAGCTGGACCTTAACTGGGATCACAGCTAGTGATAAGAAGTTGAACCCCAGAGGAACAATGTGATGAGCAGATCCTGAAACGTGTCAACTGAATTAATTTGGTTTTTCTCGATGGGAGAAGCAACAGACACAAAACACTTCAGTGCTGTTTGAGAATATTGTTGAAACATTCGAAAACAATTATTGCTCTTTGTATTACAGTGATACTAAGCCTCTGGCTGCTTGAATGGGAAAGAGACTAAAAAATTGTCTACAGCCAAGACAGATAACTGCAGATGCTGAGGGAAGGGAAGGACAGCAAGGTTCCCCAAAGACATGAGGGCAGTCAGTAAAAGAACAGAGTGGTGAATTTATTGCCTTACCAGGAACTACATTTAAAAGTAAATAGGCTTGAAGCTGTTGGGACTCAAAATATAGAAGTGAGATTCTGCAAGATTCAAACCAGGGAAAGGCTACAAAAAATGTAGTTCTGCTTCTGACCTCTCACAGTGCAGAGGCAGCAAGATTTGGGGGGGATTTGGTGCAACATTGGCTTGAGCTTGATTTACAAGGTACTACAGATATGATGAAGTTACTTGTTTGCTGAATCTATCATGGAAGGAAAAATCCACTGGCCCATATTACTCTGCATGGATAAGTTTCTGAATTTATGTAACTTTAGTCTCATTGTGCCATTTATCTTTTGGGATCAGCTTTATAAGATTTGTGTCAGGCTTTTCTATTTGGTTGCAAGGCTGCTTTGCAGAATCTTCTCTCTTGTTTGTGTGGTGGATGTGTGTATGATAAAAATCTACGATTGCATCATCTTTAATAAAAGCAAAGATGTATAGCCTAAAGAAATCAGATTAGTTGTAGAGAAAGAAATCAATCAGGTTGGCAAATTGCATCTGTGGGACAAAGTGCAAAATGTTTGTTTCATACAGTATTTATTGAACAAATTTGTTGAGAAGATGGTTAAAAATGCTCTACAAGAAAAAAAATAGGAACCATTTTGTTCAATTTAAATGGCATTGATGTATTTTTTACAGCATGAATTCTTGCAATATTACCAACAACAATTCCTGATAAAGTAGTTTGCACAATTGCCTCACAGGGCATTTTGAGATAAAAGTATATATCGGAGATTGTAAAGTGGCTGCATCCAATTTATATATAATGGAACCCACTACAGCCATCCTCCAAAATTCAATAGATCAGGAATCACATTACACTTCTGTGAGTTTGGGGTAGTAGGAGCTCTAAAGAGCATCCAAAACAAACAGGCAGTTTTAAATCATGTTTAATGAACCCTGTGTATTTTATACACATGTGATTAAAATGTTTTGTTTCTGTTTTTCATTTTGTTGGGTGATGCCGGAGGAAAATCCTAAGTTCAGGCCTGTGAAACTGATCATCTGCTTATTCTCAAGTGAAAATTCAGTTTAACTGAACGCAGCAAACCATTTAAAATGATGGACTGAAAAAAAAAAAAACAAAAACAAGAAAGCACATCTGTACCAAGGATCCATAATATTTCCTAGCAAAAGCACTAAATGAAAATGCAGTATAGGCAGATAAAGGGTCATGCAGTACCATGGTGGTTTTTTTCTTTTATTCATGTACGCCTGCAGCCTTGAAAACAACCCACAGTAGACACAAACCTGAACGAGTAGAGGGCCCAGCTTTGCTGTTTCCCACCTATTTCCTGAAGGGAATAAAAGTGCAAGTGGATAGGTGGCACCTTGTGTGCTGCAGCCAGACCTGCCACGGGGCCAGTCCTTGGCCATCGTGCCTGCATGAGCAAGGAGCTGTTCTTGCTGTGCAGAGGAAGGCACAAGCAAGCATTTGAGCAGAGCAGGGGGTCAGAGAGCAGGCTGACAGTGTCCAAGCCCACAGGGCTGGAAGGTGGCCATTGCTTGGTGTTGTTTTCTCAAGGGATGCTTCATAGAGGAACTTAGATCTTAATCCTCTCCTCTGAGTGGTACTCGAGTATGTGCCTTTATGATCTTCCAGGTCTTTTCCAGCCTTAATGATTCCATGATTTTGTGCATGTGTAAGGTGTGTGCATGGTTGTATCATTGCTTAAAAATATGTTCTGTGTGGCGATGCTCAATAATTGTTACTAATTTTTAAAGAAAGTGTTGTTCTTTCAGTTGTCCTTTCATACTGCCCCATGTGCAAAATACATCAGAGTGAAAATGGGCCTGAAGCAGGAACATTCAGATCAGGACTCAAAATGCCTCTGCTCTGGCAACATCCTAAACCAGAACAATTGCACTGCCATCAGCAGAGCTCTGCCTGTGTAAAGCTGAGAACAAGGTCAAGTCCTGAGCCTCTGAAAAACGAGTCTCCAGCTGAGTCTTTGTATTTCCCAAAGATTCTGTTACACCAGATTGAAGCTAAAGCCAGGAAATGGACAGTACTTGCAAAATACAAGGTGACAGGACCAGACAATTAAAGCTAAATGTGAAAAAATCCCCAAAACATAAATTTCAACACATATGTTCCTGAATCGTGTGCTTCCAAAGCTAAGAAGCAGAGGTCATGGCTTGGAGTTTACCATGGAGTTAGACCCTGATCCATTGGATCAAACCAGCAGGCACATTGAGAAAAGCAGGTCCAAATCTGTGGTGTCCTCACCAGCTGGATGTGTCTAAGGAGGAGACATCATCTGTGGCCTGGTACTGCAGGGGACGTTTACTTTGCAGTGGGATTCGTGCCACTGGCATTTGTCTGGAGTTTAGTGTCTGGAGTGTGCTGCTGGCGTGTTTTGTGAAGGAAAATCAATATTAAGAGAGGAATGGGAGAAGGGGAGGGCTCAGCTTGCTGGTGGAAGCGGTGTGGGAGTGGGAAAGGCAAGGGGCCGGGGAGGCATTGGAATTCTGGTCGCTCTAAACAAAGCCGACGGGAAGCAGCGACGCCGCGGCCGGGCTCGGCGGGGTCCTGGCCCACAAACCAAGCATGGACTCACTGAAATGCTGTGGGGAGCAGCAGGGCAAGCAGAGGAGGGAGGAACAGGTTAGGGTTGGAGGCATGTTGGCGGCAGAGCTGGGGCTGGATGGGCAGCTCGGCCCCTCTGCTGTGCCAGGGCTGCCCCGGTGACGCTGGGGGAGCTGAGCCTGTGGGGTTCCACAGCAGCACCCCGGGCACTCCCAGCTGGGAGGGCACAGACAGAGACCTGCCACGTTCCCCTGCCCTCAGGCTGCCCTGGCATTGTGCTGGGCTTCCCACACCGAGACAGGAACTGAACCGGAGCCTCCCGGGCTGCCACTGCAAGGTCCTTTCTTTAAGGACATGTGCGCTTAATGTCAGAATATTGAAACCATAGCCACGTGAACAAAGTTAGTAAGCCAGTGATTCATTGCTGTTTCAAACCTCTATCTAGCCACAGTAAATTTCTGCTCAGTAGTGACAGCCTGTGTCCACATGCAGGCTATGATTTACAGTTCTGTGTTTTGTATCAACAACATCTGTTTAACAAAAGAAGGGGGGAAAAAAGAAGCCAAGAACATTTATCTTCTAACCTCTGTACCAGATGTTTCGTTATGCACAAGATCCAGGGATTATATCAGAAATAATTTAATTATTTTAAATGAATGATCTGAAGTGTTTTTCCTAAAGTATGTCTCGTAACCACTAACAACATGAAAACATAGGAATGTGGAAAAATAAACTCCTTTTTTACACAAATTTATAATTGTATCTATTTTAAGGGCGCAAATATTATGGACCAAATCCTAGCTTTTGATGGTAGTGTTGGGATTCTTGAAGATTTGCACAGGACAATATCAATTATCAGGCTTATGAGAGAGATGAGGTGGCAGAGACCAACAGCTCAGAAATGTGCTGTGGGGAAGGGACGACACCAGAAGCAAACGTGTCCTCAAGAAGAGCAGCGCTGGGGTGGGACACAAGCTGAGGCTCTCCAGGCACACAGGAGCTGTGCCCTGGCTCTCTCATGAGTCCCCTGTGGTCCCTGCACACCTGCAGATCCCTGGGTTCCACCTGGACAGTGGCTGGAATGTGCCATCTCAGAAACAAAGCTGCTTAGTTTGGTTTCTGCTTGCCACCTTCCAGGGCAGAGTTGCTGAAGTGGGATCCCTCCCCTTGTGGCTGCTCCCTGGCTGCTGCAGCCCGGATCAGGGTGGCCTTTTTCTCTCTAGGGACATGCTGTGACTCACAGACCTGCACATGGCTTGCCCACAGCAGCAGTTGCGTGCAGAGAGCACATTCAGAATTACGGAAAAAATTACTTGCGTGATCGTTTCCATCTTTTGGAGGTAAATGCAAAGTCCCTTAGGTGTGTTTGACAAGCAGAAATATTGTGGTGCTTGTCCTTTACAGAGCTTCAATTTGAGTGTCTAAACTGCCCCACAGAGCATCAGAGAAAATTATTTGCAATTTGGAGTTTATTATCATTCCTCACCATAATTTTTGCAAGGGTATCATAAGTGGGAATGCTGATACAGAAACACTGAGACATTTATAACTGCCTGGCCTGGATATCAGTCTTGAAGAACTCACAATTACTCAGAATTACGGTGATAGATTCTGTTGCAGCCCTCAAAAACATTCAGGCAAGTTAAAATGAAAGTAAATGCATCAATGACACTGCTAAAGCAGAGAATGTGTCTGTGTTGTGGTTTCAACCTTCTTTCAGGGGGTAACAGGTTTTTCTGTTTCTCTGTGAGTTGTGGGAGCTGTAGCATGTATCAATCCAGTGCAGACCCGGCCAAACCTATTAGTTTTCTTGTTGCATTAAGATTTATCTGTAATTGCCAAAGTTTATTTTTATTTTCTTTGAATTACTGTTCTGGATGCATATAGATGCATAACAATTCCTAATTTCCCTCCCTATATTCTTGTACAGCACAGATTGCTTATCAAATACAGTCTTAACATTAAAGTGTCAAACAGGATTTGCAGAAAGCTATTTAGGTTTGTAGTTTAGGATGAACATTTATCAAATTGTGGATTAGCTGAATCATGCACTGAACCAAATTATTATTGTCTGTGATTAAATCACAAAGTGGTTATTGCCCTGTGTCATCTAAAGCACACAATAGCTTAAATCTTGAAAATCCCTTTTTAAGGTGAATCTAGGAGCTACATAATGCTGGACTTTTAGGATCAGACTCTGTCCCTAGACATAAAAATAATATCTTTCAAAAGGTCATTTGGACTGATCCCTCTCTGCTTCTATGGGCAGCACATTGGGAAGGGAATGGATGGGTTTATTTGCATTTCAGACATACAGAATAGTTCTCAGTAAATAGATCTCTTTGTACCCAGCACTAAAGTATTTATTCAAGGTGCTGGCCCAGAAAAGGGGAGTGAACTGTTCCTTCTTGTGCCTGAAAGGGCAGGGGCTGCTTGCTGGAGAGCAGTGGTGCCCAGTTTGTTTGCCCTCATGCTGAGAGCACAGAGGACTGGCAGTGCCACGCTTCAGCCCCGGAGGCCACGGGATGACCAGCGGCGTCTCTCCTCAGCACCAGTGCAGCAGAATTTCACCACCCCAAAGGGGCACTTGAGGGGCTACAGTGTCTCTAAAGAGGCTCAGTCATCCTAAAGCTGTAGGAGCCTTTCTTGGGGGCTGGAGCTGTGGTTGCTGCCTGCCCACAAAGATGTGCTCCCGGACAGCCCAGCACAGCACACGAAGGTGCCGGTAGCAAACCTTCCTGGTGACTGATGTCCACGTTCCTCTTGTGCACTCTTCAGCGACCACCTAGCTGAAGAGCAAGAGGGCTTCCAGCACCCCTGTTTTCTGAGCCTTGTTGTCACAGCCCTCCTGATGACAGCCTCGCTGCGTCACCGAGGAGAGAAGGATCCTTGCAGAACTGTGGACTGGGAGACGCAGAGGCTGCTCCCCTGCCCTGGCGCATGCACCAGGGCAGGTCACAGCCCAGGAGGAGTCATGAGCAGTAATCACCACTTTTCCTGGTGAACAGATAGGAGGGAAGTCCTGAAAGGGCTTGTTTTCATGTTGCAGCAAGGGGTCACGGGGTGGAAAGGGCTGAGAGTCACTGCATTAGAGCGTGCTGGAGAAATGAGTCTGGCACAGCTGCTGGCAGCGTGGCCCTCGCAGCCCGTGGCACTAGCACCGGCTGAAAGTCTGCATTAGGCTGCCTTTGCTCCTCTACTTCATCCCCCTTGTCCTACTCTTTGACCTATTTTCTCTCACTGTTATCTAGTAATCTATTTTTTAAAGGCTCAGCCCAGTCTTCCCTGCTGGTTGCAGCTGATCCATCTCGCTGCTAGCCTATGAAACCAGCACCTCCTAAAGAAACATCCCTCTGCCAATTACTCCGAAGGCATGGATTCAGCTCAGCGTGAGAGCTTCATTGAAGCCAGTTGGCTGTGCCAACAGGACAGGGATGGCTCAAGAGAGCCTTCGTACAAAGTACAGAAACTCTCAGCAGATTTCTTCAGTCTTTCCTTCATCCATGCTCAGCTGGAGCCAGGAAAGTCAGAAAAATGGCAATATTTTACCGAAGGGAGGACTTATCCCACAGCTTTGCCACGCAGGGGGATGGCAGAGCTTCCCCCACAGAAGGGGAGAGTTGCACAGAAAACTGCAGGAGGCAGACGCAGACTTCGGCTCTGAGCCTGCCTCTCCGAGACAGAGGGTTTGAGGTTTTCCAGCGAGCTCAAGGAGCAAATCCTCTAAGCCCTGTGCTTTCTCAGGCATGTGCCCTCTCCGTGGGCACCTCGAGAACGTGCACCCAGGGCACTTGCACAGAGGTCTGGCCCTGGGGGGGCTGTGCCTGCGGCTGGAGCCCCGCCAGCCGAGGGGGAGGACGGAGGGAGCGAGCGCACCGGATCACCTCACCAAATGTCTGCTCTGCTCGTGTGCAGTTTCTCTGGCCCGCAGCCTTTTGGCTCACCCCACCTGCCTTTTTTCCCTTTTTTTCCTTTTCCCCCAGCTGAACTGGCAGAGAGGAGGCTGCAGCTCCTTTTTGTCCCTGCAGCTTTCCTGTCTGGCTGACGCTGTGCCCTGGACACAGATGTCTGCTTAAATATGGATCCTGCGAGGCACAAGTTAGGCTTGCAGGAAGAGTGTGGAGCAGAAAGATGCTGTGATCTGTAGGTGGGCTGTGAATTGCTGCTGTCCTGTGCAAGAATGAAATAACAATATGGAATAACAATAACAACATACTGCCTTGAACTGTGGTTGCTTAGAAAGAAGATTTCGGTACATTTTCACAATTAATTATTTATCCAAGCAGCTACTGCCTTTAAAAGCATCCCGTCCACATAGCTCACCCTCTGTGAGCTCATTAATGCTCGAGCTGTGTCACCTCAGGCTAACCTGGTGGCTGTTGATTGAGTCCCGTGACAGCTGTTTGCAGAGGTTTGCCCTGCTCCCTGCCAGCAGCCTGCCTTCCTCCTCCAAATTGCCTCTCCATTCCAGGCAGGGTTCAAATTTCTGAGTGAACACTATCCTGGGCAAAATGGTTGGATTTCTAAGAGTAATAGGTAAGGCATGACAGATAACATCCTGCACGCCCCCAGGAGTGCTCCTGCATATTACAGCTTGAAGGTGCTGGTCAAGGTGAGCCCTGCACCAAGCACAGAAACATTTCAGTCCCAGAACAAATGTTTGGGGGTGTACAAACATGTTAATGACCTCCAGTTAATTGGCAAGCAATTACCTTGAAGTAAAAATAGCTTTCCCATTGCTGAGCAGTCACAAGAGTGTGCGTCCCCCTATGAACACTGAAATTTTTGCCCAAGGAGCCTTGTCCAACTTGCCTTCTCAATCCTGGTAGGTCTGTGATCAAAAGTTTGTTGTCCCCAGCACCAACTGCTGTTTGTTTGTGGTAGAGACTCAGCAAATAGAGCTGCCTGCCAAAGCTAATTTTCACACTGCCCTTTAATAAAGTTCTGTAGTTCATAATGCAATGAAAAAGCAAGATCATATTGACTGGCAAAAGCGTGCCATTCAGCAAGGGAAGGTACCTGCTGTGTGCACTATAAAGGAACTATCATTGAAAGCTAGGTAAGTATTTTTAACCTAAAGACAGCTTGGCAGGCTATAATGTGTCTCCTACTGAATTTCGAATCTTTCTGATCCTTTGCATGAGAGAAATAGACAGCTGGACTGATTTCATCAGATGTGTATTGCAGCTGAGAACCAAGAGACCTGCACCTAACACATCTCTTGGGACTCCAAGTGGGACCTGTGGGCAGATGTTTGACCTGCTGCCTCTCTGCCACCTACAAAAGTCAGCAGCATCTTTTTATGAGGTCTCCAGTCCACGCAAACCATCAGCTCCTCTTAGAACTTGGATCAAGTCCTTGCTTGATCCTCCACAATACTTTGGGGGAAAAAAGACACAGATTTTCCTGATCTATAACCAAACCACACCTGGGTTTCATTCCTGGAAGAGATTGTCACAGCATTTCTAGGAAGGCAATAACTGGGCACACCTGAATGAGCGGAGTCTGTGGCTGAGGTCCCGTGACTCTGGGGCTTGTGGTGGCCGAGATGAGCTGGCATGTGGTGCAGGGTGGTCCCAGCTGCAGAGCCACATCTGCTCCCTGGGCTCCACAGCATCGTGTGCCAGTGGGTGAGGTGCTTGCTGCCTGTGCCATCCCTGTCTCCAGCTGCTCCTGCCCATCCCTATCTCCAGGCAGTGCAATGTCACCGAGGAGGAGGGAAGCAGGTGACACTGGGACCCTCAGGACAGCCAGGTGTCTGGCACAGATTCCTCTGGATGCTGCAATGTGGTGCAGGGTCAGTCCACAAAAATCTTTCCAAAGCAGCCGGAGGTCTCTGCCTTGTGTCCTGGAGGAGTGAGGGAGTGGCAGATGGAAAAAAACAAAACGAGCAAAATGTGTTTCACAATCCTGGCAGCAGTACTCGGCAAACAGAGGAGCCACAATGATGGAGTCTCAGATTGCTCTCCCTGTGCAGTCTGGCTTTAGGAACTTTGGCGTTGTTGTGAGGCTTGAAAGGGCTGCTGTTCCCTCCACTGGCTCCCATGGCCTTGCATTTGGTATCTTCAGGTGTTTCAAGCAGGAGGAGCCGTAATGAGTGCAGATACCAGAGCTTTCCAGGAAACATTCAGGTACAAGTGCAGCTCTGTTCACTGTAGCTGCCTTGAATTAAAGTTCTGTGCCTGTAGTGGCAGACAAATTTGCTGGCAAACATTTTGAAGAAAAAAAAAAAATTAAGAAAAAGGCATCAATCCAGAAAGGCACTGTGCACAAACTAAGCTTAGTATAAATGAGTACACCTGTGCTCAACACCAGGCACGTGATGAATGCTCTGCTACATCCTAGCCAAAATAAATTTAAAATAAATATCGGCGTGTACTGGTGGAAGATGAATGCTGGTCTTGTAAGCAGGACCACATGTGGCAGAAACAGGATCCTCCCGCTCTGCGTGTCAGCTGGGGATATCCACAGGGAGGGTCACGTGCGCTCCTCTCGAGCTCACCAGCAGAGCTGGTGAAAACAGGTTTTGATTTGAATGAGTTATGACCCATTGAAAATGGCATCATGTGTAACCACAGTAAATTGTCATAATGAGATCACGAGGCTGGAGAAGTGAGCGGCGAGCAAAGAGGCCGCGTTCCACCGGCGCCCACGGCTGCCAGCCCGGGGCTGCAAAATGCAACCCGGGGACACGCTGCTGCTCCCTGGGCATCTTTGGGGATTTAGTGACAGCACCAGGGGTTGCACAGCCAGACAAAAACTCATTGGATGTTTTGAGTTAAAAAGAAGAAAAAGGCTAAAATTCATGCAGCTTTGCATTTAGTCTTATTCAGAGTAACAGAGGGGACTGGGCTCACACAAAGAGTGGACAAACATGAGTACTGTTAGTGCTGCCATGCTCACTCAGGCTTAGCCTGGTTGATTCGAAATCATGCTGCTGTAGGAGGGGAGGGTTTGGTGTTCAGGACAGAGCACTACGGAGGTGAAAGGAAATCCTCCTGGAAGCATGATAAAGCCTTGGTGTATCCCAGGCTCACAGCTCTGCCGGACCAGCCCTCCTGGACCCTGCTCAGGCATGGCTGCCCTGGGCTGCCCAGCTGTAAATGCTGCAGAATCATCACTGCCTTCTCTACTTTCATAGGAAAAATAGAGGCAAAATCTAAGAGTATGATCAGTTTGATGGATTTAAAACTTTACCACATACCTGCACAACACAAGTAGCAGAGCTCCTGCCTTCCAAGTGTCTTGTAGGTGGACTGTTGGAAAGAGCTCCTTTCCATTCCTCCCAACACAGGGCTGTTTGTGTGGGGCCATTCACAGCTCAGGGGACTGGAGGAACACACTCATTCTGCTTCTTTTCTCAAGTAATCAAGTGCACGTGGCTCAGCCACATCCTCCCCCTGCCCACGAGGCACAGGGCAGAGCTTTGTGCATGCTGCCTGCTGCAGGACCCGCTGTGTTCCCTCGGTCTCAGGGCAAAGCAGGTTGCTCTCCACGTGGCTGCCACTCCTCCTAGTCTTGCACCCTTCTGTCTTCTCCTTCTGTTAAGCGCTGCACACAAATATCTGTGCCTCTGAGCCATGGAGACAACTGGGGCTCGTGTGGATACACAGCACCTTCCTGACTCACATTGTCTGTTTACAGTGGTTTGGTCATGGCTGAATTCATAGCCTGAGTCCATGGATAAAGAAACACCCAGCTCAGTGCTGTTCCATGCAGTGCCCTTGGCCCCGGGGTTGTGCTTGCATTTATCCAAGATGCACGGTCGGAACTGCACATTGAAGCCTGAGCTGTTCCCAGGATCCCACGTCTCCTGCTGTGGGCAGCTAGATCCAGGTCCTTCTGCTCTTCCAGTAGAAGTGCTTGAGGCTGGTCTGGAAGGCTCTTGTCTTGTTTTCCTGGTGTTGCCTTGCTGACATTGCTGCAAGGACAACGAAATAGATGGAGACCAGCCAAGCTGAAGAGACAGAGGAGAAATGTGTCCCTGCATACACTTAAGAGCACGGGGAGCACTGAGGCTTTCCTTTCCTGATGTACCAGAGAAATCTTCCCAGAGGGGGCATTTCTGCCTGCCAGAGCCACAGGTGAATGTGCCACCACTGCCCACAGTGCAGCACAGGTGCAGCTGAGGGGAACTCAGATTTTCCGGTTGGTACTTTCTCTGTAGCTAACGAGAACCAAGAATAAAACTGCTCATTTGAAATACTTGCTGAATTTATTGCTTAAGCTTACTTGCCTTGTGTCATCCACTGAGCAGAAGTCCTTCTGAGCTTTCATTCTCTAGTCTCAGCTTAGTAGCCCTGCATAAACCCCTACTAACACACCTTATTTTTCTGATACCCATGTAGGAGAAGAATTTGGACTGGTTCCCTCGGATGAGAGCCATGTCTCTGGTTAGCAATGAAGGCGACAGTGAGCAAAATGAAATCAGGAACCTGCAGGAGAGGCTGGAGTCAACCATGAGCCTTGTAAAACAGCTTTCCAGTCAGCTGGCTGAGCTCAAGGAACAGGTAAGTGCCCTGTGTGGGTAGCAAAGCGAGCACGTGTGAGTGAAGGCGCTGCCTTCCATCAAGTCGCAGTCAGGACACCGTTAAAAAAGAGACTTTTGTCTCAGGAAGGTTTTATCTTTCCCTCCAGCAAGCTTTCTGGGTAGATACACTGATAAGGGTTTGGAGTGAAATTGTACTCTATTAGCAACAGCAGAGATCAGGTAAGGAGAAAACTCTGAGGGGGAATTAGTCATGCAATGCCCCTGGGGAGTGTGCAAGGGCAGAGGGGAAGGTGCAGAAGGGATGAGGGGCTGCATAACCCGGCAGTGAAAGCGATGTAGTGTCAGGAATAGCTGCATACAGATGGGAGCCTGGAGGGAAAAAAGCCTTCTGTGTCCAGCCCGTGGGTTTTCCCCCCACTGAGAACATCAACAGTGCCCTTGTGAAAACAATTTGCAGAGCCTGTTGCTTGTCTTGTGTCACCCTTGTGCTGGTGCCCTTCCTGCAGCTCCCTCTGCTCTCCCGGATGGAGCACAAGCTGCTGGCCTCCCTTAGAGCCTCCCTTCGAGCCCTGCTCCTGCCCACATCGCCTGCCTGGTGTGTTTGCTCTCCCTGCAGGATCAGAAGGCCAGCTCCTTTTTTGCTACAGGTGCTGGTCACCTCTGCTTTGCTCATTACAGTTTCAGAAAAGCATCTGTATGTGTTCTTTACGGGAAGCCTTTCAATGGCATCAACAGAGTTATCTAATTATTCCCCTTCAAATCCCTCCTTAAAACTTTTTCCTGTGAAAAAACCAACAAAGGTTTAGGCTGGATGTGCTGAGACCATTGCTCATTGTGCTTACCCACAACATCCTGGTGGGATTTTTTTCATCCCCCTCTGGCCGAATCTGTTCTCTCCTGGCTTAAATTTAAACTCTGTGTGGCTGGGGCCATCTTTTAGTTCTGTGATTCTACAGCACCAAGTGCAAACGCTGACCCTCTGCAGGGCTGCACAACACAATAGAAGCACAAATAATACTCTGTAAGACCTGCCGGGGGATAAGAATAATGTATAAATGAGAATAAATGTCCACACTTTGCAGGAAACAGATCTCCCACTTCAAAGACATCCCTTACTTGTAATTTTCTATGCTGAAGAAAAGAATTCCACTCCCTGTTGTTTTGCTTATATGTATCTTGCTCTGTGACTGCTAAATAATAGTAAAAAGGAAAAAAAAATCTCAACTCGTCTCTCTCTCTGCCTTTCCACCTTAGATGACAGAACAAAGGAAGAATAAGCAGAGGCTGGGCTTTCTTGGATCAAACACACCCCATGTGAATCATCACATGCCACCACCCTGATACCACGGGGAGAAGCCGTGACTAGCCTTTCATCAGTATTCCTGCTTTATTATAGAATAAAAAACTGAGATTGAGAGGAGTGAACAGTGCCTATTGTTACAAAGTTAAAAACAACCAAGTGCCAAGATGTTAAGTGGTTTAGCTCTGGGAACAATTTGTAGCTGTTTTTCATGGTTGAGAGGGACCACAACCTCGAATGTGAGCGATACAAGGCAGCTCGTTTGTATTCCCTGCCTGGCCCGGCAGGGCTGTGCTCTGCTCCAGGGCTGGCTGGGACAGAGGCTGGGACAGAGGCTGGGACAGAGGCTGGGACAGCTCTTGGCCATATCCTGGGAGCCCCTTTCTCCCCGGAGTGCTGGGAGAAGCGAGCTGAGCAGAAGGAGGAGAGGTGTTTATTGAGGCAAGCACGACAGCCTGGCTCGGAATCAATAGGTGGTCTCTGGCTCACTTGCCAAATAGCAACATTAGTCATATTTGCTTGGCATTCACTATTTTTTAATTACTGAAAATATGTCAGTCCGTAAGCAGTGACGTTGCTTCAAGTAACTTCTACTAGGAGGGAAAGGGGAGAAGCCTCAAAAGACTGGGGGAAGGAAAAACAAAAGGAAAAAATAGAAAAAGTTGCAAAGAGAAACATTAACGCTTTTGAATTTTAGCTGTCACCATGCAATTTCTTATTTATAACATGGAGCACAATGGATCTACAGCTGTGGGAATGTTATGCACATAATACTGACAACATAACTGGAAGTGATTTCTTTCTCCTGGCTTCACATGTTCTCGATTAATGTGGCCGTGAGGTTTCACATACTGAGGAGTTAAACTGTGTTTTAAATTCAAGTTCCAATGGAGGATTCAGGGGAAAAAATTATACCCGTCGTTTGAAGCATGTATGGGATTCTATTTTTTTAAAAAAAGGTTAGAAATATCTTTCTGTACAGAACTGTAATGGTGTCATTACCTTCCATAAACTCATCTTCAGCAAGAGTTGACTTGAGTAAATAAACACCATATTCTGCCAGCTTTCCTCTGAGCTAAAGATCATGGGTTGATGATTTTGCCTGCCCTTCCCACTTCCAGAGGTTTGCAGGGAAGCCTGGTGGGGAACAGGTGGGGGCAACATCAGAGAAGCTCCTTCCAGCTCTCAGCCCTGCAAAAGGCATCAGCTGAGTCACCAGTGCAGGTTTCTGCTCTATCCTGTATTTCTTGGAATGGCTTGAAAGAAAAGTTACAGGGTTTCCACAGACCCCTAAGGGACTCTTTGTCTTTTAGGAAAAAAATGGAGGGGCACAAATAGGAGTTGTGTCCTCATTTCGCTTTCATTTCAGTGGGTTTTGGTTACCAGATTGTCTCACATTTGAAAATGCACCTCTTGTTACATGGAGTCACTTTTTAAACCAAAATATTTTTGCAATGATTTTCCCCTGTGAAATTTTCATTTTGTTATAAAAGCCATTTTGATTGAAAGAAAAAATATTATTGATGTAAATATTTTCCACTTTCTTCCTGGAGAAATGCTGTTGTCCTGGTTAAGGCACTATTCAAACCAACAGGCCTAGAGTAAAGGGAAGGAAGGGATATTTCACTCTCTTTATCCCAAATTCAAACCAGTTCTTTTTTCTTATTTTTTGTGTCAGTGATGTGGCTGAGATAAAAGTAATATATTTTAGCAATATATTTATATCATCTCCCACTAAAACATCTCCTGTTGGCTTCAGTTGTGTCCTTCAAAAATAGTGTAGAAATCAGAGGTTTGTGTATTTTACTGGAAGAAAATCTCTTTCTGCTGGCCTTTGTCAGGAGAGCACCCTGGCTGGGAGAGGCCAAAGGAGTTGCCCACAAACATAAAGTCAGCAGTAAATTGGTAGAGACTCAGATCCTGTAGCTGTATTAATTCAAATTAGTTCATACAGTTAATCAGATCTACTCACAACTTCTGTTGCAGCAGCAATTTCCTCTTTCTCACAAGTGTGTTTCTAACACACAAAGCACAGCTCAATTATAAGATAAGTTAAACTCTCATTATTTTGGGGGGATGCGTGGTTGGCTAATACTGGAATGGGTTGGCACTTTTCTTGTTTACACTCAGAAAAAGCAGCTGCACATCAGGGGAGGCTTCTGCTGCTGGAGCTGGAAGAACCTGAGGCTGGATGGGTTTGTGCCCCGAGCTCAGGGCTGCAGGTGGGTGCTGCTGGTGCTCCCTCTGTCTCACACCCTCGGGCTCAGGAGCCCAGCTCCTGCTCTTCAGAAGGGAGAGTTACAGCATCAGAATCAGAGAGCAGATGCTGCTTCACCTTGGCCACGGTGCCTTTCTGCTCTTCAGAGCTTCCCAGAGAGACCTCTGTAATCAGGAACAGTAGGTGATGCTACTTGCACAGACTGTAAATAGATTTCACTGAGAATTTCGACATCTTTGCTGTTTCTGTCAAAACTTAGGCCCTGCCCTGCTCTCATCCATGTGAGCGATCTGCACACTCACATGTGGTAAGGCAAACAGGAGGCTCCTTGCATGGATAATGGTTGCAGGGCCAGGCCCCAAGACTTAAAGATTGTGAAATATCCCCATGAATGAGTTTATAACAAAAATCATTGTTTTATACATATATTTATGTGTATATCTTTGTTTAATGCAGCTGGGGTAACCTCTTCCTAGGCAAGTATCATTTACCTTACCTATTTATATGAAATGATTGCAATTAAGTTAAAACATCTAAGAGCTTTTAATGCCTGAGAGAGATTTATAATTATAAGCTCCTTGACAGTTAAAATCTACTTAAGTAAATGTGTCCATTGCTGCTGGATGTAACTTTTAATAAAGTCTGTCATTTTATATACACGTCTGTCTCATTCTTGGTGCTGAGGCTGGGGGGAAATGTGTCTTCTGATTTGGGAAGACCAGGCTGGGTGGGGACCAGGCTGTGGGTGTGCACCCATTCCTTCAGCCCCGATTGGATGGAGGCTGAATGCAGCAAGGAAAGCAAGAATTTGTTTTATTCCAGGCAGAGATGGCTCTGTCCAGGATGACGGATCCAGGCATGCAGCTTTTCCCAGAGGCTGGCTGGCAGCTGGGTGTAGGATTTGCTGGAGTGCTCTGGGTTGAGGCCAGGGGAGCCCTGGGTGGAGGTGGGCAGAGGCAGGGATGGGGATGGGTGGGGTGTTACCAGGTGGGGATGAGCAGGCTCAAGGCAAACAGCCTCAGGGGTTCTGCTGCTGCCTGGTCTTTTCCAGCCTTTATGATTCCACAGTACTATGATGCAGGCTTTTCTGTGTGGGATTATTTTGCACATTTTTGTCCTCTTAATTTTTATTTTTTTTTATGTTTTTAGTGTAACCAAGGGCTTTCCCCGCTCCTCTGGTTGAAAGAATTGAGAAAGACAGACTGTGTCTCTCAACTGGGACAACCTGGGCTAAGGAAATCTGTGGTCTTGTGAAAAAAGGAAGAGCCCTCCCTACAAACTTGTGGTTGGAAAACTACACCATAAAAGTGCTTTCTTTCCTTTTTCACAGCTTTTTTTTTTTTTTTTTTTTTTTACAAATAGTCAATATTAGTGAGGAAAAGAATAAGGCCTCTTCTTAGCAAGAGAAAGCCTGCTAATTAATTAGTAAGCAAAATCCTATTAAATAGAGCATGCTGTTTCTCCTGTGCATTGTTCCACCAACTTACTGAGATTTTGAGTAGAATTAACTTTCTTTTCTATTCTCTGGTATGATTTTAAGGCCAAATAGAAAGGAGCTTGTTTACTACTAGTTTTCTTAGATGGTTTTACAAAAAGGATATCCTAAGAGAAAACGGGGTTTCACGCAGCAAGCTTTCTACCTAAGGTTACAGTCATACTTAAAAAGCCCCCAAACCAGCATTAAGCTTCTAAGCCCAAAGGGGAGCAGTTTCACATGCAGGACTGAGAACCTAATGCCAAAGCTTTTCTTTTTCAAAATGTTTGCCCCAAGGCACATTTTAATTCAAGAGGTGTTTCAGGGAGCAAACCTCTCCCTGGGCACTGGCTCAGCTGTTCTGGCCTGCAAGTAAATTCTGCTCCTTGCTTTCCACCACTGCTGCTGCTGCTGCTCCTGTGACAAAAGCAACTGCAGGCCAGGATGTTTTCCTTGGAAAGCACGTCCTTTTTTTCTGGGGAAGGCTGCCAAGTTTATTTTTGAGGGGAGAAAGCTGAGATTTCAGGCTGCTAACCTCTCTGCTGCCCCGGGATGCCCTCAGGAGCATGACTCCTGCTTGCAGGTGCCTGTGCTGAGCATCCTGAATTTGCACAAAATCATTCAAAATGCCTCAAAAGGAACTTGGGCTGTGGGGGTTTGAAATGTGTAGTGGTGTGTTGCTACCATAAGCTCACACTTGCCTGCTCTATTTATGTGCTGCACTTTTCAGGCTGAAGCAGGACACTTCATGGCAGAAGACAAGCAGCCTTTCTACCTTTACTATTTCCACGTTTTCCTTTTGCTGCAAACAGCCAAGACTTAACTTTCTTTTTGTACTTAAAATTTCCTTCTCCATGTCTCCACCTCTGCTGCCACTCAGGTAGGATGAGACCTGGGCATGTCCTAGACCACAGGTTTTACTGATTAACCAAAGAAATAAGATAAAATGTATAGGAGCATGGTGTTCTTAAGGCTTAATAATTCTGTTTAAATGTTGTAGATTGTCAACATGCAATATGTGACTCAGTGGAAGCAGGAGGTTTTCCTAGCAGCCCTTCTTGTGGTAAATCATTGCACAGTCTCCATCCCCTGATGGAGCAGCCATGTGGCCTTTGCCAAGGCAATGCTCACCCGTGTGCAAGGCTGTGGGGTCAGCCCAGCCCCTACTCTGTGTGGGCCCTGTCACCATTCAGATTTCGTCCAGATGGCACGAGCAATGTGGGGATCCAGTTACAGCCCAAAGGCTCCAATTCCCTTTATATGTTGCTCCCTTCTGGCCCCCAATATCTGCCACATTTATAGGTTTGTTCCCAATAACACTGAGCTGCCACAAAAACTGCAGATTTTGGGCACATCTTCAGTGTTTCCTGTAATGGCCTTCAGCTGGGATATGTCAATCTGAGTTTCACAATCCTCTCCTAGGAGCACTTGCTGCCTTACCAAAGATATAAGGATATTTTTCCTTGCTTCTTCTTCCCTGTCTTGCCAGCATTACAGGATTAAACACCTGGGACCTGTTTCAACTCAGTCCCTGCTGTAAAGACCCACAGTTGTGTTCAGCAGAGCACAGGAGAACCTTGAAACAAGGTTTAAAAAATCCATTTTCAGTCATGGCTCTTCCTAGGCAGGTGTAAATGTCTGTCCAGGTTCCTGGTTGTCAGCTGGATGTGGGAAGATGCTAGCAGGGTATTGTGCACCTGGCCCCAGACTGTGAGAGTTGTAAACATGATGTGTTACAGTGCAGGGAAAGAAAGGGAAGGAAGGAAGAAAGTTCAAGGGAAGGTCTTAAGGGTACAAGAAAATGTTGTCAGGGATGGTGATTTTACTTGTGGGATTCACTGAAAGTTTGCTTTTGAGTTACTGCAAAGAATTAATGTTACCAGAAGCTGGCTGACCATGTCTTTGTCAATCTTGAGTGTCTTAAGAAGAGAGGATTCACTGGTCCACTGAAATCTCTATTGCTCAGGGTCCTTGCTCTATGAACTCTGGGGTTTTTCTTACAAGTTTGTCCACAGCACCTCACTTGGGATGAGTGCTTCTCTTACATGGCTAGCACAAATCTAAATAAATACAGAAATATAAACTGAGCTGGAAATTTACTGAGTACAAGCTGTCTTGCAAAATTGCCTGTGTTTCCTGGCTCTAGATGGGATGGAAATACCACAAAACTCACTTCTCTCATAGTAATGTGATACTTCTGCTTCCGGGCTCGGCCCAAAGCAGGAGGTGGAAGCGTGTTCAAGAGAGGAAAAAGAAAAGCAAAAGCTTTTTATTATTTATTATTTTATTATGTATTATTTTTATTAAAAACATGCTCATTTCTAACATGGAAAAATCAAACTCTTAATTAGAATGCTCAAAGTGGCCACTGTGATCAGCTACTCAAATGTCTTGTGTAGTGCAGGGCTTAAGAGTTTTATCCATCTGCTCCTCTGTGGCACACAGCTGGAAATGGGAGTTCACCTGGCCTGGAAGTCTCCATGGGCAAAAGACAAGGAGTGGATCTGCCAGCTGGTTCTCATCTGACTCCTCCTCAGCCCAAGTGCTGCATCCTGGCCAAGCAAACCTGGTTCCCCATGGTTCCCATTTCTCCAGGAGAGGGAAATCCAGTCTAATGCAATCTTGGGATGCAAATCTTGTTCTGCAGCACAGTCATTGTAATCATAGTCCACATGGCTCAGCACATGGCCTTGGGTGGTGGCTGGGGCATTTGACAACCAAGCCTGTGGAGGCAGAGCCGTGCCCACCCTGCCCCAGGTCATCCCCTCCAAGGCAAGGAGCACATATGTGAAGTTGTCTCATGGGCTGAATGTGGTTCTTCTACCTCACACCAAATCTAGGCAGCTATGGTGCTGCCAGATCACCTCTTTTTTTCCTGCAGATGCCTTTTATTTTGCCTTGTTTTAGTGGTGAGGGCTCCCTTCACGATGGCCTTCCCTCAGCCAGAGGTTCACAGACAGTTTCTCCAGGCAAGTGACAAGTTATCTTATGGCTTCCCTGTAATTTTCCCCATCTGGCCAAATATTTGGAGGCAGAAGTTATGTCAGCTAAGGTGGCAAGGAAGGAAAAAAAGCTGTGTCATTGCTGGGACAGTGTGATGTGGCTGTGATATTGCTGTGGCAGAGAATGCCCATGGTGTGAGCAGCCACATCCTGAGGAGAAGATGGCTGGGAATTTAGGGCACTGCACAGCTCCTCTCCCCTGATCCAACCTCCAGCACAGCACCTTCCTCAGGGTGAAACAGGGACATGGATCCAACCTGCCTTTGTCACTGCTCCCCCCTCAAAAGAGAGGAGTGAAGGTCTGTGCCCTCAGCACTGCCCATGGGTGTCCCCTCCTGCCTTTGCCAGAAAATGTCCTATTAACAGCATCTTCTGAGAACTCATGGAGACCACACCTGTCCTTTCAGCCAGGCCAGCAAATAACCTTCAGCTGAGTCTGCCCAGGGCTGTTTTGGATCTGGTGATCTGCATTTAGAAATAGTCTCGGTATTTTTAAATGTTGCCTGAAGCCATCTGCTCCTCTCTTCATTTTATGTTTTAATTGTCATTTATAACATATTATATGAGCTATTCAAAATCCAGACAGACACTGGAGGGGAAGTGAGTGAGTCCTGAGCTGCAACACACAGAAATCTCCAAAAGTCTTCCCTTGGCTTTCAAAGGCCTTGGGGCTGGCACCCCCCGTCAAGGCAGCCTGAGTGGCTGCAGCTCTGTGGGATCCTGGCTCTGGGACACACCCTGTGCATTCCACAATTGCTGCCAGGGCCAGGGACTCGCTCTTGGCTGGAGCCAGGCAAGTGCCTGACATCTGCAGGGCTCCTGGTGGCCGCTCTCACAGCCGGGCACAAGGAGGTCAACTGATTTTCTCAGGTCACCAGTGCGTGAGCAAATGATTCATCCCAGATTTTCCTGGCTCCTAAACCTTTGCTCAGACCACAAGGCTGCTTAGTGACTTAGCAGGGCTCTGAGGAAGTCAGCTATAAATGGCAAACACGCTATGGCCAAATGACCAGCTGCGGTTTTATCCACGTGCCACTTGTGAGTCCAGTGGGGCTGGCTGGTAGCTGGGAATTACTGCCAGGGTGAGGAATGTGAGTTGTTTGATGAAGCAATGGCTTCAGACAAAAGAAATCGTTTGCCTTGCCTCCTGCTTTATGGTGAAATCTTTCCACCTCCATCTTTTCTGACTCCATGTGGGACCCTGTGCCATGACCCTGCAGGGAGTTGCTACGTGGAACTCGGATTGGTTTGTACAGCCTGAGCTCAAACTGATGCTTAGAGAGGTCACCCAGAACAGAGGCTGGACATTCTTAAAGGAATAAAGCAGGTATTTATTAAAAAGGCCTTCAAAGGATACACTTTGGGCAGTAGAGGAGACTGGGCATGGCTGCACCAAAGATGGACTCCAGGTCATGAGTTTTCAGACTTTTATAAGTTGTTCTCCATTTACATATTGGGGTTAATTGTCCAATTACAGCTTCAGGTGTGAAGTCCAATTCTCCCATGTTGCTCTCCTCAATTTACTGTTGTTTGTGCTTTTGGGGCCTGAAGCTGTAACAGTGTCCTTGGTTCTCAGGCTGGAAAAGGACTGGCTTGTCTAATTCAACTGTGAGGAGAACTTGTTAACACTTCATATGAAGCCCAGAGTTACACACTAAGGCAGCACAGAAGCTGAAAAGTATGAAAGCTAAAACTTAAGGCATCAAAACCAGCCCAGGTGGCAAAGCCTGAGTCCTGCAGCCTCAGCAGGGCAGGATGGCCAAAGGCCACCCTGCTGCCCCTCAAGGCTGAGTGACACCTCCCAGGAGCACAGATGTCCCAGGTCAGGCTCACCAGCCCACCAGCGTGCCAGTGGTGAGAGGATGGGCATGGATTTATCCACTCAGCTGTGTGGGATGGCTTAATCTCCAGCTAAGATCCTCAGCTTTTGGCAATGACAGCCAAATGAGCTAACCTGTGCTGGGAAATGTGCTGCTGCTCTTTGGTGACATCTCAGCTTACTCTGGTGGCACCATGGTGCTGGTGACCATCTGAAACCCAGAAATATTTCCTTCTAGGAGATGCCTCTTGGTTTCCTCTTGCTGGTTGTGCTAGGCTCAGACAGCAGCCAAGGACCAGTAAGTGCAGATGGGTGAGAGGGCTGCAAATGCCCCAGGCCAGGCTGCTCTGGCTTCTGAGCATCCTCACAGTATGGGGAGTTATTACCACATTGCTCTATTTTAATAATAATCTATTACACATCAAACACATGAAATAAAGCAGGGCACTGAACATCAAGCTTCCTGAATATGGGTTTTGTGTTTGGGTTTTTTTTGTTTTTTAGGAAATCCCTGGACATCAATGGGCAAACTGAGGGAGTCAGACGCCACAAAGAGAAGACAAGAGAGGGGGGGGCTCAGCCCTGCAAGGAGCAGTTGAGGACAGCTGGCACTAATTGGCACTTTCCTTGGCAGCAGATGAAGTGTGGAGGAGACAATGGGGCCTGGGCTGGCTCCTGCTGCCTGGAGGTGATCCCCAGCACTGAGACCAAAGCTCGCTGAGAGCACAGCCCAGGAGAAATGTAAAGCTGTGACACCTGGGTCACCAACAGGCAGCTAGAAAGGACAGGTGAGAGGAGGAAACTTCTCCCTATCAGGACATCACTTGGCAAGGAGGGATAAAGGAAACATAACTTTTTTTTTTTTAATAAATGAAATGATCGTGTAACTTCTAGATTGTGTTATAATTAAGGTTTTTGTGTGTACAAGCAGTAATTCCATCAGCACTGCGCTTTTTTTTTTTGGTAAAAAGTGCATTCATTATCTTAGACATCTATTGGCAGCTCAGAGGCACCGCTTCCTTTTGAACTTTGTGAACAAATTCAGATGGGGAGGGGGAGAAAAACCATCCCCACATTCCAAAAAGTTCTCTATGGTCAAAAGGGCCCTGAGCTTAAGCTGCACTGAGGCTCTGAGCCAGCTGCAGCAGCATCCCAGCAGTGTGACATCTGAAGCCCTGTGTTTAGGATTACCACCCAGGTTCTCCAAAGCTAAAGATACTTGTAAAATTATTTCACAAAATGATGGCCAAGTAAACTCGATGATGCTCTCCCTGTTTGTCCCCTGGAGTGGGAACACACAGTTTAGGCTTTGGTGCCTTCCCTCGTCCCTCAGCACAAAGCAGCTGAAGGACTTGGAAGCTGCAAGGATGAAGCTCTCAGGCAGTAACCAGAGCTGAGCTGAGGGAAAACAGCTGCGAGCTGGACACCAGCAGTGTCCAGTGCTGTCCTCAGGGAGCCATGGGAGGGCTGGTCCTTCACCTCGGGAGGTCTTCAGCCCTCCCGGGGCCGGGATTTGTCCTCATCCAGCCCCGCCCGGTGTGGCTGAGCAGCTCTGCTGCAGCAGGAGGAAACAACCAGGTGGGGAAGAGGAGGTGGGGGAGGAAGGAGGGGAGCTCGCAGCCCAGCAGGATAACGAGCTCATGGAATGCAGATGCACGTCTGAGCTGGAGCTCCCACACAACCACGGCCGCCTGGCAGCGCCCAGACACAGCCATGTGGAGTCATACATTCATCCAATAATTTGGGGTGGGAGGCAGCTTTAAAGGTCATCCAGCCCAGCCTCCCTGCGACGAGCAGGGACATCTTCAACCAGATCAGGTTGCTCAGAGCCCCGTTCAATCTGACCTTGAATGTTTCTAGGGTGGGGCATCCCCTGGCTCCTCGGGCAGCCTATTCCTATGTAAAACACGTCACTGTGGAATACTTCTTCCTTATATCGAATCTAAATTGACCCTCTTTTAGCTTAAAACCATTACTCCCAATCCTATTGCTACAGGTCCTGCTAAAACTCTGCCCCTATCTTTCTTATTAAACCCCTTTAAATGCTGAAAAACGCAGCTATGAGGTTTCCCCAAAACCTTCTCCAGGCTGAACAATCCCAGTTCCCTCAGCCTTTGCTCCCAGCAGAGCTGCTCCATCCCTCTGCTCCCCTTGGTGTCCCTGCTCTGGCCTGGCTCCAGCAGCTCCTTGTCCTTGCTGTGCTGGGATCCCAGGGCTGGATGCAGCCCTGCAGGGGGGTCTCAGCAGAGCGGGACAGAGGGGCAGAATCCCCCCTGCCCTGCTGCCCATGCTGGGGGCTCAGCCCAGCACAGGGGGGGTTTGGGGGCCAGTGCACGTTGCTGGCCCATCCAGCCCCAGAAGCTGATGTCCAGCCTGCACTGATTTTCTTCTGCTTTCACATATCTTTGCACCTTTGCAGGCTGGAGAAAGGATTTTTGGCAATTCCATGACTGATGTGCCTCTAGGGTGCAGCCCAGGAGCAGCTCAGCAGCAGGATCAGGCCTGGGCTACACTCAGCTTTACACTGAACTCTCGTTTCCACCCCTCTGTGCTGATCTTGGCATCTCTTGCATTTTCCTGTAATAATCCTGTCTATGCCATTGACTTAGACAATAGTAATTGAGCTTCAAACTTAATTACAGTATGAGAACAAGCTGTCACTTGATTGAAGACACTTCTTGATTATTTATTGAAATAAATAATCTTACCTGACTCTGCAACCTGACATGAAGGGACTAGACACTGGGGTATCTTTTGTGGTTGTGTTTATATCCTTTCTGTCACGTGCAGCACCTCAATAAAATACCAAGCCCTGGCTCCCAGACACTCTCCTTTCCCTAAACTTCCATTAGTGGTAGTTTAGAGAAAGAAGAGACCAGAGAGGGATTCTCTCTGATCCCTCACTTCAAGCCCTTCCTCACTCCCACCCAGCTGATCCTGCTGCCAGGCTGCCCTCTTCCACTGATACCAGGGGATGCTGGGCAGGCAGGATCTGCTGTGGCTGCAGAGTCACACCCTGGGCAAGAAATGTCTCAAATTAAAGGATTGATAGGATGAGGCAGGGGCTTCAGCCATCGCTCTTACAGGGATATTTGGGCCTTTCAAACAGTCATTGTGTCCCCAGGCTTGTCCAGGGAAGCTGAAGTGGCTGAAGATGCTCTGAGACTCGGCCTGTAGTTAAGGGAACCCATTTGCTTCTCCAACAAGTAGTGAGCAGTATCATTTATTCCAGAGCTGTTTGCCTGGAATTCCTCTGTGGGACCATATCACCTCTAAGAAGGTGATTAATTCCCTCCAGCCTTTACAGTTACCCTCTGTAATGATCAATATCTTGGGCATTTGGTCTTAGAACAACAGTTTTTAGAGAGCAGTTCTTCCCTGCTGCAACTTGATGTCTGCCTCTGTGACTTCACAATCTGAAATAAATCCTTTGCCAGCTGTTCCAAACCCAAAAAAATTGCATCTGGATCCACAGAAGTTGAGCTCCAGATTCAAAACACAAACGTGGTTTCCACCTGCCAGGAGGCTGAGCTACCTGAGACCACCTCAGACTTCAGAAAAACTTGAACTTCTGCCAAAATTCATAATCAATGCCCTTTTATATTATGCTGGAGTTGTTTCCTACCAAAAATCTTGGTTTTATGAACAGAGACATAAATTTTATACTTTTATAATCCCAACCTGGTGATTTTTTTGGTACCCACTTAGTTATGGGTGAATCACACACCTTTGCTGATGCACTCACACCATTTTCCTCACAGAGGTATCAGCTGTAGGTGTGTCAGAGAGATAAAACCTTCTCTTGATGATACCTGAGCCTGAAGCACACTATGTTTCAATTCTCCTGCTTATGTTTCAGTGAATTCCACTCTCAAAATGGAAACGTGGGAGTCCTGGTTCCTGACTGCCACGTTACAATGTGCAGAAAAGTGACGAGCTGGGAGTGCCTCAGTGACCCTCACCCTGCTCCTGTCCACCAAGGCAAGGGGGTGAGCAAAGCTATGTCCATCCAGCGTTCTGCCATCTCCTCTTCCTACAAACTCAAACATGACCTCAGATCCCAGCTTTCCTCCTGCTGTCCTCTTTGTTATTCCCTTTTGGGTCTGGGTGAGTGTTCAAAGAACATCCTCTTCTGTCCTTCCAAGGGGCCAAGCATTCTTAAGCTTCATGCAGGCAAAGTTTTCCTGTCACATTCACGAACTGAGGCAAACAGACAAGCCTTATGAAGAAGGACCAGGATGGTTTCTGTCCCATTAAGGGAATTTATGAGAAACTCGGTACAGTTTTAGAAAAAAAGAAAAAAAGTGTTTGCTCAGATGATGGACGTCTGTTGAATATTAATCTTTTCTGGGTATATCGCTTCTTAAAGAAAGCCTAAATTATTCAGGAGTATTTGCATGCTGAGATATGGCAAATTTACAGGCAGTACAAATCAGACTTTTGCATCTTAATATGAAAGGCAAGCAAGTCCCAAATTTGGCTTCTTAATACTTTATTGGCTATCTCCTGCTAAGTAAAATAATTAAGCTGCTCATTAAGACACAACATATACCATGATGGAACAATGGCCACGTTAATCCTCAGGCACAACATCAGCAAAATAACTGTGAGATGCCACAAATCCATGTTTTAGGTTATTCTTTTTATCCATTTGCTGTTTTACAGGATGGCAGTGACAGGAACGTCACCGGTGACAAACTGCAGGCACGTAACAGCATCTGCCCTGGGAAGGTGGCAGTCTGTGAGGGTTGGGGAGGTTAGTGGTGACCAGGGCTGCCCTGGGGGGTGTCCCCCACTTTGTCCCCCTCTGTCCAGGACAGAGATGTCATCCCCAGGGCTGTGCTGGCCCCTGTCCCCACTGCCACCGTGGTGCTCGCAGGGAAGCTCCAGCCTTATTTATGTAACAGCTGCTGTTTTTAGGTGCTGTCACTCACACATTCACTGGAAAACATGGTACTTGAAGAGCTGCTACACTAGTACAGCATATGCCGGAGGCAAAACTATATATATATTAAAAAAAAAAAATCCCTTGTAAAAAAAGAATTAGAGCAGGATTATCGCAGCTTGTTGGCCTCCCATCTGCAGCTCAGCTGGTGCAGCGCCTCACCAGGACCACATTTTGGAAATGCTGTGCTGCCTGGGTTTAAAGCCTTTGTGGATGGAATTGATTTTATTTTATTTCTCTGGTCAGGATCACAAGGGACACTCTTAGGTGATCCAATTCCTGCTTTTGTTAGCAGCTCTAGGCTGGTGCTGGTGATCTTGTGTGGAGGAAGGAGCTGGGATTCAGCAGTCAGGCAAAGCAGCCCCTGTCAGTCTGGGGCTGAGGGCACCCTGCCTTCCTCTGCTGCCTTCCACCTACCTCAGGGTCACAGGTTTCTCCCCATGCCCAGTGCAGGGACAAAATACTCTCAGATATGCACACACGGGTTTTAAATGCATGTGATGCATTCTGACTGAAATCCAGCAGTGCCAGTTCTGAATGGAGATATCCACAACTATTTCCATCAAAACTCCTGTTCATGCAGTCATAAACTGTGATGCAGAAACCAAGCTGCTGCTGGAAAATGTCCCCTCAGAGCAGGGCAGTGGTGACCTTCATGGATCTGAAGTCTTTCAGTGATGATGGCTTATCATCAGAGCTTATCCTTCAGATTCCCATTGCTTGTTCTCAAAAGCAGATCTCTGCTATAATTTAAGGTTGTTTTAAAGCAGTTACACCAATTTTCCTCTGTCCCCCAGTTTCTAGAGGTGAATATGTATAGGCACCCCGGATAACTAGAAACCTCCCTGCTGGCTCCAGGGGACTTTGGGTTTGGCTCTCCCAGAAACCTATCCATGTCCTAACAGGAATTTCACATTCCCCATTTCCTTTCCATCACACACACATTTAACACTACACCTGTGAGCAGCTGAGTGTGAAAGAAGGGAGAAACCTGAAAGAAATTAAGGAAGTCAATAGAATAGAATAGAATAGAATAGAATAGAATAGAATAGAATACTTCACTTGGAAGGGACCTATGATGATCATCCAGTCCAACAGCCTGAGCACTTTGGGGCTGGCCAAAGGTTGAGGCACGGTGTAAAAGAGCATTGTCCAAATGCCTCTCAAACACACCTGGGGCACTGACCAGCCCTTTAGGAAGTCTGCTCCAGTTTCCCCAGCCTCTTGGTAAAGAAATGCTTCCTAATATCCAGTCTAAACCTCTCCTGCACAGCTTTGAACCTTTCCCATGCATCCTATCCCTGGATACTGGGGAGAAGAAAACAATCAAGCCCTGTTGCAGGGGAGAAGATGACAGATGGATGCTTGGTGGTCTCCTGTGTGCCTGGGTGATGGCCACATCTTCTCTCACTTTGCCAGCTGCAGGTCTCTGTGTACACAGGTGTGGGAGGAGGAGGAAAGGGTGCTATGGGTGGTACAAAATCTCAAGGACCTGCCGTGTGTCCTGCTTCCCGCCTGGACCAGAGGAGCCAGGAGGGAATCCACCTAATGAAACACTTCAGTTATTGCATGGAGCAACCAAGAAGCTGTCGCCTCAGCCCCACACCTCTCCTGCATGCTTCAGGCCCTCCTCAATGCGTCTGGCCAGGCTGGTGTAAATCAGAGCCTCTCCCCCAAAACCGGTGCAGTGACCTGCAGCAGCTGTGAATTTGACGCGGCGCGCCGGCTCGCAGCTCAGCCAGCTGTGTTTGATTTACATCTGGAGCCACTTGGAAGTTCACGTCAGAGGAAGGAAGGGGCAGAAGCGGCGCAGGAGGGACGGCTCGGAAAAATGCCCTCTGCTGGAAGGAGCCAAGCCCCACGGAAGGGAAACGGCTGGGAGAGGAGTCAGACACTGATTTTCTCCCTCTTCCCCTTGCCCTGACGATGCCAGGCTTCCTGCAACTAGTGATTATGATGATTACAGTGTTTCTGGTGTGTGTGTGTGTTTGTGCACACGTGTGCAGCGGTTTCTCGCTAAACCTCACTTGGTTGGACGCTGCCAGATGGTACAAAAGCTTACCGGAATTTCATTTTCAAATAAACCACAGACTTGGATGAGCTAATGTTGTTCCACATAGAAAGCCACAAAATTCAACAAAGTGATGTTGTTTCAAGACGAGGACATGTCAAGCGAGGGAACGATCCAGTCGGCTCTCAAAGAGCTACACACTCCCCCAAATGGTTTTGGAGGCTGTTTATGTACCGGGCATGTGGCACTGCAGCTCAGGTTAAACCTCTCCCCACAGCTGATGCCTGTGGAGCAGAGCCTTGGCAGCAGTGGTGCAGCAACCACATCTGCTCATAAGCCTTCCTGTTTTGTTTGAACTGCTCCTGGAAGGTCGGTGGCCCCCGAGGATCCCTTTCTCCACAGGACTGCTGGGGGATGCAGGTACACGCAGATACCCTCCCTGTCACCAGGTGACCTCCTGTGACACTCGGCTCCTCCAAGCCCAGAGCTTTGGGGGTGTCCTGGGAACCAACCTGGGACCAGCTGTCCATTTGATATGTAACTCTGTGCTGTCACAGCTTTGCCAGGAGTGGTGGCTCTGGGTGGGGCGAGGACGAGCCACTTGAACACCAAGGGATAAAGCAGCAAAAGGACTTCAGCACTGCAGCAGTTCCAACATCCAAAAGCACATCTCCAGAGGTCTTCTTTCCCTCCTGTACCTGCAGGGTGAGAGTCACGAATCTGGCAGCAACAGAGGCTGAGCAGGGCAAGGATTCAAGTCAGCCACAGGAAGAGAGCCCTGCTCAAAGACCCAGCTCTCCCTGCATCACTGCCCCAAGCTCTCTGGCAGAACCCAGTATGCAGTTGCTGTGCATTGAGTCCCAGACAGCCTAATGCTGGCGTGAATAGTGCTGTGATTTAATAACAAATTGGCAAAAGCCTTCCCTCCCCAGCGAGAGCCACCTCCAGCCTGTGGCCAGCAAATTAGGTCTTGGCCTGGCTTGAGGATGTGTGGCTGGGGAAAGTGAGCCTGGTGCTGGGGGCCAGCAGCCACAGCACAGCCTCCCACGGGATTCTGGCACAGGGCAAGCCTGCAAAAGGGTTTCAGTGTTGTGACAGTGAGAGTTTGCAGCTCCCAGGCTGGAGGACCCAAAAGCACAGCGCTAAGAGAGGCCAGGTCTCCAGGAGAGGCAAATGGAGTCACCACCACTGCCCTGAGGAGACTCACCAGTGGTGGTGGCATTTTTCCATGTCCCAGCACTGCAGGAAGCACCTACAGCCACATTTGCCAGAGTTAAGATTTAGTTTCCATTTTAAAATGCATTTACTGTTGATGTCCTGCTGTGGAGGGTTGAGCAAGCACCGGCTCAGCCTGATGGATGCTGCAGTGCTGTGCCTTGGGCTGAGGGTCTCTCTCTGGCTGCTTTTCATGCCTATTTTCAGCTGTTGCCATGCTGCCTATTTACTTCAGCCTGTTGTTTCCAGGGATGTGGCCTTCCTGCTCCTGAGGAAGCATCCAAACCTCAGCAGAGAGAGCAAAGACATACAGTAAAGGCATTTTTCCTTCTTAAACACTAAGACCTGCAGGATGGATTTTGTTTCAATTGCATCTTTATAAATAAAATTCTATTTCACAGTCACTTGTTCATTTTCTGTCCTAGTTAGAATCAATATCTCTTATAATTGTCAGAGCATTTATATATCACTGTAAGGTGACTAACAAGGGGAAGTATTTTCCTTTATCTATATTTTTTCAGGCCACTTTCAGTGAATTAGCCAGCGAGAGATGGCAGATTGATGTAGACTAAGTCCTAATTTTTACCCACAAATAAATGCATTCTCAGAAGCAATCAGAGCCTTCCTGGTAGCTCTGACAGCCCCAGCAGGAGGGTCATCCCGTGGAGATGTGACCTCTATTCCTGAACCACCCTGCCTGATGGACATCTGTGTTGCATCCCTGGCTGCTCTCAGACTCCTGCATGTGCCTCCCCCACCAGCCCTGCTCTCAGCAACTTCCCTCCCCAAGGATGTTCTTCTTCCCTCCTCATCCTCCACCCTGCATAAGTATTTTCATGGCTGAGCTTCTTATTTGACCCTTAATCTATGTTTGGAAAGTTTTGTTAATCAGTCAAAGTGACTTTGGCTGGACCTGATGCTAAAAGGATGAATGAATACCTTGGGTCAAAATGTGCACTTTACTGGTGAGCTCTTCTGTATCTCCTTTTATTCCTTCCACTTTCCTGTTGCAGTGGTGAAAAACAACCTTGTGAGCTCCTTCTCTAGGTAGAAGCAGCCAATTTATTCCTTGTTTGTACAGCACCAAGTGCTGTGGAGCCACTATCCACTGTAGCACATTGTTTTTTACAGCACATGAGCTGCAGACACCTCAAACATTAACACAATGTTCTGGGGTGACTTTATGATGTTCACATCCCCATTTGTCTGTTTAAGAAATAAGTTTTGCACTTTTACACCCACACAAACCCCTGGATAAATCCTTTTGCTGAAGCTTCTCCAAGCAGCTCCATGGGGTTGCCCAAGGGAGGGAATGAGCCAAGATGCTCAGCTTGCTTTGGAGGCTGAAGAGCAGCAGCTCATGTTCAGCACCCCACAGCAGCCCTGCCCTGCTCACCTGGAGGGCAGAGCAGTGCTGGGGGCCCGTGTGGCCTCTCCCCAGGATGCTCAGGACAAGCCTTTTGCCCAGCCCTGTCCTGGTGCTGCCAGCCTCCTCCTGGAGCAGGAGGTGGACCTCCACTTGCTCCTTGCCTGGTTCTCTGCGTGGCCCTGGTGACAGATGGTGGTGACAAAGGAGCTCAGGTCACTCGTGCCCCCCATCATTCTTTGTGGGGAGCACAGCCTTGCGCAAGGCCAGTGGTTGCACGATGCTCGGCGGCAAATAAATCGTAAGAAATTCATCTGTGAGGAATTTCTCCCACTCCCTTCTTTGCAGAGTTACTGGGACCCTGTCCAACAAAATAACAACATTTTTGAAAGCAGAGGCAGTAATTTACAGCGGTGTAAATCAGAAACACTGCCCCAAGCCCAGCGGGTTTGCCCCACACGATTCACACGCTTGTTTGCAAACATGGAAACCACGGTCCCCGGCCAAAAGGTTTGTGGCATGGGGAGAGAAAAGGCTGGGAGCAGGAGCACAGAGATGCCATGGCTCTCTGGGACTATGCTGGAGGTCAGCAGAGCTGGGTTTGTGTTTCCTGGATCTGTGCTCTGCTGTTAACACACATGGAATTGTGCTGCCAGCTTCTAAATGACCCAAAGGACAGCTGGTGGTACCAAGCTGTGACAGCCTGCTTGGGGTCTGGATCCCAGCAGGGGCATTTGTCAAGTCTGAGAGCTGGGTCCACGATGGGCAAATCAATACCCCTCTTTCCTCTCCTCTCTCAAAGTGTTTTGGGGCTGATTTTCCCACGAGAGCTTTGCCCCCTGTGGTGCTCAGGCCATTTACTCTGTGTGTGGAAGGGAATAATCACCATGGAAATGAGTAGCTATCAGCAGTGAATCTTCTAATCCCACAGGATGAACTTCAGGCTCAGTCCCAGAGAAGGTGGCCCTCCCATCATCATTTGGTGGCACTGCTGAGTGCCAGCCTCTCTCCAATCTCTCTGCCACCCGCTGCTTGTGAGGGCACAGCAAGGGCATTTTGGATGGAGTCTGTAGAGTATCTTAGAGGAGAAGAGGAGGAAGAACAACATTTCTACATTTTTCCCCTTTTCTTGTAGATTTTGTTTTCTTTTTTACTTGCCCTAGCTTGCTACAATTATCACAACACACGTGGCCCACTAAATAGGGGAATAGCCCACCAATTTCAAGCAGAAATGCTGGAAGATTGGGGCCATCCTTCTCCTTGCAGATGACACAACCACATTCAGGCTTTCACTGGAGCAGAAGGTGGGTCTGGGAGGCAGGGAGTGACATTTGGAGGAGGGCTGGATTCCATATGCTGGGGTGTAAGTCTTGGGGTTGTGCTGCCACAGCTTGCTCAGAGGAGCCTGTGGGATGCTGCTGACAGAGCCAGTGTGCCCAGAAGCCACACATTCCCACTGCTTGCACAACGTCTTGGGGGAGGGTTGCTTGGGCCCCTCGGCCCCCAGGGTGCTGCTTTGCACAAGCTCTGGTACCCTTGTGCTTGAGGGAGGTGTCCCCAGCCCCGTGGTGCCCCAGGGATGAGGAATGGCCACTCCCAAGTACCACACACACACAGAAGTTCACTCCGGTCACCCGGAGGCTGATCCCATGATTTAAGGCAGGAGGGGCTGATTCATTGCTCTCAGCACCCAGCACAGTGTGGGTGGCTTGCTTTGTTCCCTAACTCCCCTTTGGGACACTGCCAGTGAGGGCATCCCCGGCAGGACAAGGTGCAGCTGATGATGACAGGGTTTGCAGGAGGATGACAGAGAAGGTGAGCAGAGGCCCTCCAGCCAGCCAGGATGCCCAGGTGCATGGGGAATTACTGGGGGATGCAGCCCAGGCATGGTGCAGGGGGAAAACCTCTGCCAGCTGCCTCTCTCACCTTCCACAGCCTTTGGCTGTCCCTGATAAAAATAGCCACTCGCCTCTGTGCTGTGCCTGCAGCAGGCAGCTGGGCACTGGGACTTTCTTTTTCGGCTGATTGCATGGCATCTATTTTAGCAAGGAGCTGCTCTCAAGAGGTTTTGCTGATGGAAACACTTGCCCACTGCTGTGCTTGCCCCAGCCAGCCCCTGGGTTCTGCAGGCAGCAGGTGCTCCCACTGTGGCCCTCCCCATGAAGCCCATGGCCCTCAGCTGGCCACTGAATTTATCATGTCTCAAAACTGGGTCTCCTTACATCACTGCAGGGGATCAGCTGGGCCCTCTGCCTTCTTGGTGAGCATTTCAACCCAAACTTAGAGAAGCAGGTTTGGGAAAAAGGACCCACATTCTCCCACTGTGCCATGAAATGAACAGGTTCAAACTGAAGTCCCAGGGAGGGCTTACACCTCGCTTCAACTGCCTTGGAGCATTTCAATTGTAGGACCAGAAACTCCACAAATGGGGCTCCAAGAAGGAGGTGTGTTGTGAAGAGACATAACAACACACCCTCTCAGCCCACTTCTTGTCTCTGAAAGCAGCAAAGGTGCTGGGGTAAACTGGTTCTGGCTTGGGAACAGCTTTCTTTCTCCATTGTGCCTTTGAGCTCCAGCCTTTGGCTCCACACATTGCTTTTTCCAGGAATGAGTGCTGACCATGGGAATGATGGAGCAGCCACTTCAGTGGAGATTCTGTGCTGCACCACACAAGCCAAGCTCCTGATCAGTCTTCAGCACAGGTAAGGAAGGAGATATATGTGCTAAAGGTCTCTGATGCTTTTGTTTTCAAAGGCAATCAGCAATTCTGGCTACCTTCATTGTGCCTTCATCTCAGAGCAGCTTCAGCTGATCTGGTTTGCAGGGGCTGTAGCTATTCTGGAAGTCAAGGCCTTTGGAGGCCTTTCAGGTGGGAAGAAAGGGAGTGGGCTGCTCTGCCATTGCTGAAAAATGCAGCCCAGGAACGCAGTCCCCAGAGGCTCCCCAGGCTGCCACTGCTGGCTCAGCGGCGTCCCCCAAAACACAGGGCTGCCAAGCCCCAGGAGCAGTGATGGGACACAGTTCTTGCATTGCAGCTCTCCCTGTGGCCCCTGTGGGATGCATGCAGGGTTGGGATGGGCTGGAATGGGTGGCTGTGGGATGGAGCCTGGTGTAGGGAGGGCAGGGAAGGAGATGAACAGCTGCTGCCTCCTTTTCCTCCTGCTGTGTGCTGCAGGAAGCACCCTGAGAGGAGTCAGGTTCCTCCTGCTCCCACTCTCTTCAGGCCTGGAGTCTGTTTGGTGGAAAGAGTGAAAGGGGACAGCAGATGAGAGCCTGTGGTATTTCCCATGGTCAGCAATTTTCTCATCCTTCTTTCACAAGCTCTCACAGGATCTCCAGATAGAGGCTGGAGGACATCAGCCATCCCTTTCATGGAGCAGCAGCCTCCCTGTGGAAGCAGGCCCTGCCTCTCACGTAGCTTCTCTGCTCCCTGGCAGCCTGCCTGGGCACTGCCACAGCTCAGGGGTGGCCCTGAGTCCCGAGGACCTCAGCAGCAGAGACCCACTGCACCCTCAGCTTTTTGGGAACCCCGTGCCACCCACCCGCTGCCAGCCGTTGTGCCACTCGCCCGAGCCACGCCTGCCACAGCTGGTCTGCGCCCTTTTGCCTCTGAAAGCAGAGCTGTGGGTGATGCTGGAGGGCAGTGAGGAGGAGGGAAGGGGTGCAGGACTCCAGCTTGCCTCTCGCCCCGTGTCCCTCTGGCTGGGTGAGCTGTTTGTGCCGCTGCAGCCAGCCCTGGGATGGTGCAAGCCAGCGGCTGCCAATTGACGTCAGAGGAGCGCCGGTGGTTTGTGTGAGCTGAGGGCCTGCTTCCACTCAAGGTGGGTTTCCAACACCACACAGAAATGCTTAAATCCCCCTGCTTCCCCTCCCTCTGCTCCAGGAAACAAGTGCCTTATTTCATTCATTGGCTGGTTTGGTTATGGCGTGAATCCTGCCCATATTTTGGCTACTCGGTTGTTTGCTGAGGACCAAGCGGCCCAGATAATACTAGCAAAGAGCAGGGGAGTGAAAAAGAAGGGGGGAAATAGGGCAAAGCCAAGTTTAAGCTTCCCTGCCTCAGTTTGTGCCACATGTTCCCAGACAGGACTAAAGACATGTATTTTTTTCATTCTCACATTGCGTGCTACGTTTTTGAGACTTGTGAAAAAGCAGGATGCTGAGTTCCTGCCATCCTTCTTCTCTTCCCCTTCAAATCACTGCCTGTTCTGTGCAATGTGTCTGGGCCAAGGCAGTTTGTTTGAACTTGCTGCATTTTCCCTTGACTGCTCAAGTTTTCCTGCAGCCACTTTATTTTTATTTTGTGCTGCACTTATTAGCTACAACCCCTCTGTTTTTCACTTGTCTCTACCTTGGTTTGACAGTGACAGTGTCAGTATATTTTCCCTAAGCCCAGACCAATGTCTTTAACTGCAACATATCTTTCCAAACCTGATTCTTACAGGGAGTGCTTGGAGGAGTCACTGCCTTGACTTCCATGGACTTTGGATCAGGCCTGTGTTCTCAGATCACTCCATACGTGTTGCTGCCAATCCATGGGGCCGGACCCTTTAAGACTGTCCAAAACAAACACTCTCCGGGTGAGATCAGTGTACAGCTTTTCATCACGTGAAAAGCTCTGTGATAACAGCTGACTGCATGTTTGCTTTCATATGGCATTGATTCTTATTTCCCTGACTATTTTTAGTCTTCAAGGTTGTCCCTTAATCAACTCGCTTTCTTTAATAGCTGGTGTTGCCCCTACTGTGCTGCAGCAGGGCTAATGATGCTTTGTACTTGGTGTGGGAAATATGAATTAGTTTCTCATCCATTTCAGTGGCACAGGAAATATGAGCTAGCTTTTCATCCATTTCAGTGCCTTGAATCAGATCCTCATACAGTCACTGAAAGAAAAACCCCATCAGACTCCAATCAACATGTTCCTGTTGATGGGGGAAGCCTTACAGTAAGATGTGTCATGCTCAGACAAAGACAAATCAAACAAATCTTTATTCCTCTTCTACTCTACCTGCTTCTTCCCTCCAGGGGTGAGGATCTGTGGCCCCAAAGCTGTCTGGGGATAAGGAGTGGAGCAAGCCTGGCACTGAGCCCCAGCTGGAGTGAACCTTTCAAATGGAGTCAGCTTCCCTCAGGGATGAGGATGAGCCTTCACACCCCGTGATCCTACATGCCTGTAAGCCTCTCTTGCTCAGTGCAACATCTGAGCAGAGAGCCCTGGTTGTTGTTTGCAGGTCCCAAATTCTCCCTTTCAGGTGTAACATGGTGGTGTTAAGACCAGGGGCTGCTGTTCCCACCACGCAGTAGCCACACTTGCCACTTGGGCTAATGAAATGTCCATGTTGTCTAGTAGCAGGCAATTATCCTGTGGGATTTTCAAGCACTGGATCTCTGTCGTTTTTTGATATTTTGCTGTAAGCAACAGCATAAGCAGTGGCTGGAGAACTCAGGAAAAGTCTCAGGAGCCAGATTGCAAATTGTGCCTCCCCTGCCTTGGCTAAGCAGGGGCAGCTCACACGGAGCCCACAGATCAGTGCTTTTTGTGGGGTTAGGGGAGGATGTGCCAGGAAAGTCCTGCCTCACTGGAAAATGGAGAAGTAAGAGAAGCACTGAAACCTGGGTGGGATAACTGAGAAAAATTCTATTAGAAATATAGTGAAGATGCAATTCCTATTAATTCACAAGCAGAAAATTTGGCCAGCTGAGATCCTACCATTTTCTTTTGTACACAGGAAAAAAAATGCTGAATATTTGCAAAAAGTAGCTTTACTAGAATATATATATAGAGATATATGAGTACATCATATAAACTGCCCTTTCCCATCCCTCCCCTCTCACAGTCAGGTTACAAAATTTCCTTCTCTTGGTGACAGCAAAGAAGCCTGTCTGCCTGGGTCTCCACCTGAGGTAGTCTGGAAGAATTGGACAAGCCATAAAAATACACTAATTTTTACATTCCTAACCTAACAACATTTTGGATCTTGGAAACCTGAAGTGCCTGATTTCTGGGGGTTTATTTTCTGCACGTTTTCACTGTTTCTCAGCACGCTGGCAGGTCTGGGCAGCAAAACGAGGTGGGAGGATTTTGTATTTCCTCTTGGGTCCCTTCATGTGCGTGCTGTTCTCCTGCCTGGATTCACAAGGTGGAAGGGAAAGTGTAAATGTCTATCTTCTTCCTTTTTCAGTGTGATTGTTCCCTAAACTATCCCACCAAATCCCTGGTGACCAGTAGTGTCAGTATAAATGGGGATTGCTGCAGGGCTTGGTTGACTCGGGCACATTATGGATCTGGGACACCAGCTTCCTCTGCCCTCCCTGTGTCAGCTCTGGCAGCTGTGGAACTGGAAGAAAATGTCCCAAAAAAGATATGAGGGTGGTTTCCACACACCTCTGCGTGCGTGCCGCTCTGGTTCCAGCAGTGATGCTCCCAGCCAGCCTCATGGAGGATAGATCAGGGAAAGGATTTCTCTCATAGTTTTGGTGAAAGAGAAATCCTACAGTGAAATCCCTCTTCAGTTAGCTTTGGGCTAATTAAAAATAGTTCTCCTTACACAGCTATGAGAGTGAAATGGGGTTAAAACCCTGTCTGGCTCAAATATCTCATTTCCAGGACAATCATGTCTTGGGAAGCCAAGGGCTGCCTTAATCCGTGTCACACTCTATATCTCCTGAAACTTGAGGTCAGCTCAGCACTCATCACTCATAATTCATCTGACTGAGAAGCAGATACTCAAATCACCCTCTGCAGGTTATTCTCTCCTCTCTGACCAGGCTTCTGCTCACATTTGGTGGGTGAGTCTCCGATGTCTGTGCCAGGCAGGGATACCTGGGTGCACCTGGGTGAAGCGGGGGTCACTGATGACTTTGGGTGGCCTCAGCTCCATGCTCTCTCTGCAGCCAGTCATTGTAAGCCAGCCTTAGGGCCTGCTGCATCTGTATTTCAATGTAAAGATGGCTTTGTGGAGTACTGAGGTAACAAATTAAATAGGTATTGCCCGTATCTTCTTAAAAAAGAAAGGAAAAAGAAATTGCCAGCTCCCCCACAACAAGTTTGAAGTTTAGATGAGCTTTCAATCATTTGCTTGGACAAAGGCATGGAGACCAGGTACCAAAACCAAAAGAAAAATGTACCCCAGTCTTTGTAGATGCAATCACTGTTTATGGGATTTGGCTACAGAGGCAATTTAGCAGAGAATAAATGCTACTGAGTAATGATTACTAGAGACAGCCATTTAGCAGAAAGCAAAAATCCCTGGGGAGGAGGAACTGCAGAGATCTGAGATGAGCTACCCCCAAAATTCACCTCCTTGGAGCCCTTGCTGCAGTCTGTGTGTGGCCACTCAAAAATGACCAGGTGAAGATGCTGCTGGCTGAGGGTCCCGCACTGCCTGATGTGACACAGGCCAGGGCTTCCCTACGCCTCAGAACAGCTCGGCCATGCCTTGGGATGTGTGTTAGAGGCCGAGGAGGAGCAGAGATCCTGCACTGCAGCCACGGGAGCGGTGGGTCCCCAGCTCCTGCCGTGCCTTAAGGAGGCCTCGAGCTTCGCGCCCGGGACTGAGCTGCTGTTGTTCCTCTGCACCTCCCTCGAATCCCCCTAAGCCAACACCCTTTGCTAAGACCGAAAAACATTTTCCAGACGCAAGCATGTGTACGTGTGTGGGTGGGTGGGGTGCAGGGGACTATGAAAATTTCAAGGCGAGGTATGACATCCTGGCTTTCTAAATATAGAGGACCTGAGCTGCGGCTTCTCTCACACGCTAGCAGCGTGCTTTCTCTTTCGAAAGGGCCCCAGAGCAAATATTGCACTGGCTGGGAGCGTGAATAAAAAAAAAAAAGGAAAACAAACAAACAAAAAAAATTTAGAAAAAAATGATCCCTGCGAGTTTGATCGCAGCTCGCGGCGTTCTTGCGCAGAGCTGTTTGTTCGGCAAAGCTCCAAGCGGTGCCCACGCAGAGGCCAGCCAGGCGCAGATGGCCGTCACATGGACCTGGTGGCAGCCCCAGCGAGGGGCCAGGCCTGGCTGGGCTTCCCCTTCGCCCGCCAGCCCCCGGCCCTGCAGCAGCAGCAGGGCAGGGCGAGGGGCACGGGGCCTGGCGGCGAGGGGCTCACACTGTGACATTTTGGCTGCCCGCGTCTCGGTTCCCTTTTCGCTGCATTTGCATAGCACGACATCAAAATGCCTCAGAGCCAGAGGAAAGTGGTGGCTGCTGCTGCTTCTCCTTTTAAAATCCCGAGCAGTTATCCATGCAACGCCATCACTCTGTGTGTGCTCGGGGTGGAGGAGCAGGCATGACACCAGAGGGTTACGGCCTTTGGAAAAGTTCTGCAGAACTGAATTTAATCGAGACTGATGAGCTCTAAGCCAAGCTATAAAATCCAGCGGAGAGTTATATCCCAGTAATAGACCCTATTAGAGGGTCTAGCACAGTCTATAGAAAGGATCTCCTCTCTATTAAATTCTCTAGGGCTTGAGTTCTCATTTACACAAAGGGCCCTTTTAGCTGTGTAAAATGGCCATGAAGTAGGTGTAAAGATGATTGATGCCGTCTTTACAACCCCTTTACACTGGGAAAACAGTGTAAAGTGGCCAGGGTGCAAATGAGAATCACACCTGGGTTTGTGAGAGTAAATTACATAGAGCTCTTCGCAAATTCTGTATGTCCATAGAGGCTTAATCCTACTCCTTTCTGTGGAATTCACCTAGAAGATAAATTTCCCAGGCCTATAAAAAATTGTTTTCTTCTTCAACACCCCTGTCCTTTCCAAGCCTTTTAGTCCCAGCCTTTCTCCTGGTGCAGTCCATGTGGACTCTGACACTAGGAAAAGGCTGGGAGGTGTCTGGATATGCTGTGGTAGGTGAAAATCCTTTAATTAGTACTTTCCAAAATTCTTAATGCAAGCAAAATATACATTGTAAAACCATGCCCAGGGGGAAACCAGTTCCTAAACCTTCTGTGTCTGTTTCTTCTACCTCTCCTGTTTTGATTTTATGCTCTTGAGATACATGAAAAGGAAATAGAGAAGTTCACCTTTGCTAGATCGAAATGCCCCATATTTATTCATTAAGCATATAAACCACCAACAGAATACATGATGCATATTGCTTTCTTCCAGAGCAAAGGGTTAAGCTGCATTGTACTGATTAGCAAACCCAATTCGTGGCTGGAAGTGGAGGGTGATATGGAGGTGCACAGCTTGTTAAGTGGAGCAGGCTCTGTTATCCAGACCTCCCTTCTCCTCCCTGCCCACACACAGAAGGCATTTACAGCAGTTCTGTGATCATCCCTGCTGTGTCTGCCGTGCCCTGGAGCAGCCCCAGCAAATCTCAGCCCAGGGGTGAGCAGGCAGAGGCCAGGCACAGCCAGCCCAGCCCCATCCCAAAGCACCTGCGAGGTGATGGGAGATGGGCGAGTGAGAACGTGTGGGTGAGGCAGAGGTCAGAGGCTTAAGGAGACAAAGCTCTGGTGGAAATGCCACTGGGCCAGGGCTGGAGTGCTGCACACCAAGCCATCCCCTGCATGCAGGGGGAAGCATGCCCGGCTCTGCCAGCACAGCTTTCCTCTTCTTGTGCCAGCCATCCTGCAGTGGTGAGGGTGGGAGGAGGCCCCAGAGCTCAGCTGTCATTCAAATTCCCTTTGATCCCTCTCCTGCTCCTTGTAATCTTCTGTGTGGAGAGAGGATCCCACATTTTTGGCTGGAGGGAGGGGCAGGTGCACCAGGGTCGTGCAGGTAGGAGGAAGGTACATCTCCGGCCCTGAGATTCCGCAGAGAGCACGGCTGGAAGTGTTTGTGGGGTGGGGGACAAACCTGAGCACACCACAAAGTGAGAGGCCCCCATCTCCAGGCAGGATGGCCCTGCCACAGGTGTGTGAGCACTGCTGGCAGCACGTTCCAGGAGATTGCCTGATTCCTGCCAGATCCACATGGATGGCCCCAAGGGTGAGTCTGATACCACCAGCTCCCCATCCCAGTGCTTCCCTGTCTCAGCCTGCCCCAGCAGTGCCTGGGAGGCAGAATGAGGTCTTTGGATGGGTGGTGACACGGGCACCCTTGCGAATGTGCCCTGCAGCCAGGCTTACAAGTGGTTGTTACTTTTGGTGCAATAAGAAAGGTCACTCAAAACCCCTCATGGTCTGCAGCTCCTCACTTTGTGGCTTGGCAGAGAGCACCTTGGTGATGCTATGTCTGCTCCAGAGGCACTTTCCATGACTAAAAGTACAGCACCTACACCCAGCAGTGTTCTAGGTGGGCCACAGGAGACTTCACTACTCTCTGTCATCTTCTGACCCTGCAGACTTGATGGTCTGGCCCCTGGGTGATGTGTGATCACTGTATGGAAAACACTTTTTTTGGTAGGATTAGAGTTTCTTAGATGACTAGTTTTTTGCCAGTTTGGGTTTTTGACTTTTTGATGACTATTTTTGCTGCAGAAAGTTGGCTGTTTTTGTCTTTGAAGCCTTATATAAGTTTCATTTGCTTCCTCCTAGCTAATGATTATGGCACAATTTTTCTGGCATGTGATTGCTCCACCCCACCTTAGAGACATCCTTGTTCTGGCTGGGATCGGGAAATCCCTCGTCATGGCAGGGTGTGAGCACCAGCTGGCTTGCCCTTGCACAGATAGGGATCAGGAGGCAGTGCCAAATGCTGCCAGTTAGGAATTGCTCCTAAATTTAGCTGTCCATGCTGTGCAAGTGGAAATGGCAGTTCAAGGGACAAACCAGTGTATTTTTCTTGGTATAAGGCTAATGAGATGTAAAGCGCTTTTAGAGCTGCACTTTCAGAGTGAAAACCACTGCTTAAATAAGCTTTGTTTTTCCATCCTCATTAAGAAATCATTATTCTGTTGCCCTCATCATTATCAGAGGTGTCTTTGGGAGACTGGCAGTCTCTTCTTGCTTCCCTCCCTCCACCCCATTTTAAAAACATTCATTGTTGCAGGGATAGGTCTTTCAGGGCTGTTGGCCCAACTCCACTGCTGGTATTTAAGGCTGATTGTCTTTAGAGGAGTTACACCAAAAATGCATTTGGCCTTTTGTGCTTGAAGTATAATTGGTGGAACTGGCTAAAATCTGGGTTTGTCAGCCTGCAATTAGAGCAATATGGACATAGTTTTCAACATGACTGCTGATTTAGGGTCCCTCTACTTTAGGAGTGCAACTCAAGGTTCCTTAAACTGATCTTTTCTCCCAAACATCAGAAATCTTCCTGGGGTCTCAAGCAGGGCCCACCAAAGAACCTTCAGTGAACTCACTCATATTTGTTGTTTATTAGTAATTGGGTTAGGTAGCCTATATCATTATTCACTCTGAGAAGTTATATGTATATCTTATATGGCAGCCATCAATACATTCACTTTGGTGTTGGTCTCAACCTGCACTGGAAGAGGTCTTGACCTCCCTCATCACTTTCCTGAATTCCCATCAGGTTAGCGTGGATTACACTCAGAGCATGATGATATGATACATTCCCCAAACATGTTCCAACTGATATAGTTTGGATCAGATACTTATCTGGTAAAAATTAGCATAGCTTCTCTGAAGGCAAGAGGGAAATGGACCCAATTTTGTAATGGCTGTAGCCCTGCAGAAGAGTTCCCAAAGCGTTTATCCATGGCTATTAAAGATCCTCTGTGGGGAGCATTTGTACAGCTGCATCTTTAGGACTCTGTGACCTCTAGCTAATCTCACAAGAGGCCTTTTCTCAAGAGCAGCTATAGGAAATACTCCCAAAATGATTGAAAAATAAATTCATTAAAGCTGCGTGAGCATTTTTCCTCTTCCAAGCGCCCATCCCTCCGCGGTGCCTGCGGTGGCAGTTCCCAGCCCTGCCAGCCCAGCCCAGCCCAGCCCCTACACTTGCTGCCCGTGGCCTTCAGTGGCTGTGAGAGGCTGGAAGCGAACGCCCACGTAGAAGACCTGGTACCGGTGCTTCCACACCACGAAGCACATCAGCAGGCACACCAGGGCTGCCACCAGGTTGAGAGCCATCTGCAGAAGGAGGAACAGGCTGAGCATGCTGGTCAGGCTGCCACAGTCGGCCGCGTCCTGGTACACGAAGGTGCGGCCGAGGGGGTCGGCAGAGTCCAGTTTGCACTGGCAGGAATCCTGGATGGTGTCACAGGTGAATTTGGTCAGCTGCAAGTAGTGGTGTGCAGCAAAAGCCACTGCCAAAACACAGGCAACCAGAGCCAGGGCGCTCAGGAGAAAATACAGCAGCTGCAAGAAAGGGGAATAAAAAGAAACTGAGAAACTCACAAGGAATGCAGCACATGTACTTTGCAGGGAATATACCCACAAATGTACTGTCTGGAGATTGGGTCTTCAACAACTGCAAGGCTCCTTGGGATGAGAAGTTCAGCAGGTCAGCTCAAGAACTTGCCTTGCATGTTTTATATGAGCATTGCCTTGCAATTTGGAGTCCTGGGGAGAGCACCAAGGAACTGGTGTGTCAATACACCAAGAAGCTTTCTAGAGAGGGAGGGAGCATTCTCCTCTCCAGTCGTACCTGCATTGACAGGAGTCACGGTCATCAGCTGAGACAGATTCATGCCTGGAAGCAGAGCTGAGCAGACTGAGCCTTGGGCTGCCATCTTACCCCAGGCTGTGCTGAGCTGTAGGTGTTTTTGAGACTTTGCTCATGCGTTATTCTTGGTCTGCATGTCCAAACAAATCTGATTTATGCTTGCAAATCAGGCAGCGGGGTGGCTGATCTCCCACTTTAGGCCCTGTGTTTGCAGCCAGCCTTTTGCTTCCCAAGTCCCACTGTGGAATGGGAATGCAGATCTCCACAAAATATTGTGTGCTGTGCTCAGTCTGCTTCCAAAACTTGTCCCATAAACATAGGGAAATCTTTCACAGGCATGAAAGAGCAGCAAGCACCTTTCTTTTCCCAGTGCTACAGTGTGAGAAGGACAAGGGTCTGCTCGTCACCTCCACTGCTCCTCACAACAGTGCCAGCTTAAAAATAGTGTGGCTTTTATCAAGGGTAGCTCTGCAGAGTCCACCCCCACAAACACATGGAAGCTGGCAGCAAGTCAGAGCCTTTGACACTCTGGGATTCACCTGAGAGCTTTGGATACCAGCACATATGGGCTTCCCTTTGCTTTTGATAGCTGGAACTGGCAGTTGCTGCACTGCGTACAAAATATGTGTGAATGTATATTAAAATCATGTTCTGTGTTTAGCCAAAATTGCATTTTTTGGTTCCGTTCAGCACTGTAAAAACATTTATTTTCCTTGGCGTCTTATCTGTCAGACACATGGCATGGTTGGGAATCTGTTATTTTAAACAGCGGCTTCTCTCTCTCTTTCTCTCTCTTAACCTCAATACTGCAAGCAAAATATCAATATAAAAGCCTTTTTATGACCTTGAAACTCCAAGTATGTATGTCTTGATAAAATTCACACTCCTGGTGTATTTGTCTTAGAACTACACTGTGAATCAATTTTCTGTTTGGTTGCCAGCTTGAAAAAAATATTTGGAATTATTACAGGTCCTGAAGCACTATGTACATTTCCCCCCTCATATCACCAAATTCTTACTGAAAGACTTCGTTTCCAAGACTTGGCTGCTATTAAATTTAATTACTTCCCCTGTGGCCTTAAAGCAAGGGCAGCTTCAAAATGAGGGTGGCTCTTATTAAATGCAATTACTTTGCCCCTGCAGCTTTCAAGGGAAGGGTCCATGGGAAAGGTGAAGCTGGAGAATGGGGCCTCCTCCTCATATGAAGCATACAGAAGATGGCGTGCTGCTGACTGATGGACCCCCTCCAAAGCAAGATGTGGTAATTCATAAACCAATGGCATTGTTTTCAAAGATGGTGCAAATGTGTTTGGTGAGGAAAATAGAAAATGGGCAAATGTTGGTTGTTCTGTGATACAGAAGTCCTGGTGGAAGTCCCTGGATTCAGCCCAGCAGAAGACAGAATCAGGCCTCCCTAATAGATGAGATACTAAGCCAAGACTGCACCATGTGCCTGATTCTTCCTTGGCAGGTATTTTATTTAGCTAACAACTTCTATCCAAAGTCAGGACACAACAGCCTAGTCTATGCTCCAGGTACAGTAAGGGAGAATTTGTCTGTTGTATTCCTAAAGGGAAGGAAATCTCAGAATCTGAATACATAGGCAGCTCTTATGATAATCCTTGGAGGCCAAGGGAGATGCATGAGGCACACAGGGCAATTTCCAAAAAGCTTATTATTCTCACAAGATGTTTGCAGAGAAATCTCTCTGCAAGCTGCTGAAAATGAATGCGTTCCCAAATATCAAAGGTGAGCCAAATGCAAGCATTGCCTCTGAGGGAGCACAAGACAGTGAGTGCTGAGATTCCATCAGCAGATTAATCACATGCCAGACCTGGAGGCAACTTCAGCATCACAAATTCAACTGTGTGGTGGGCTCTGCCCAGGAATCAGGCTTGCCACTGGAAAACAGACAAATTCTCCCTTTTTTTAACAATTTCAGAGACAGGCACTGCAATTGCTGCTTAAATAGAAGGAGAAAAGGGAAGTGGGGAGAGACAGTGTACAATGAGGTCAGAGCATGGCAGCTCATCCTCCTTCATGTTCCTCATACGAGGAAGAGACATTTTAGCAATATTTACTGGCAATAGTTGTCCTCCATGACTAAACTGAAATAAATAACAGGAAGACGGAATAAGTTCCTCACGGAAAAGGTTGCTCATAGTTATCAGAGGTGAAAGCAGAGGGGTTTGCAGAGGTGGATCAGGAGGCCCTTTCTGAGGGCGGCGGTGGCTCAGGCATGAGCCCCTGCAGGGAACAGGAATCGTGGTGTGTCACGGCGTGGGCTGGGCGTGGGGGAGCAGACTGTCACTACCCCGGGCTACAGGGACTGATCTGCCAAGATTTTCCTGCAGGATGATGCTTGGCTGATGGGAACCAGCTGTCAGTGTGAGGGCAGGACCTGGGCCACACCCTGTAAGGATGGTTGGAGCAGATTGGGCCGAACCACATTGCAGTGTTTTACGAAGCTTCAGGCCCTCAAGGAGAAAAGAACAACCCTCTGAACAATCTGTCTCATGACTGCAATCTTGCATCCTCAGCCTTGTCATGGCTAATGCTCGTTTTTAGTTCAGAGACAGCCTTTAACTGAAATTCAAAGATTTGAGAAGTGATACTGGATATGTAGATGAGTCCTCTGTGGTCGAAGTCCTGGAGAAGAGTTTTAGCTCCTACTTTTTTTAAATAGGTATGAGCCCTTCAGACAGAAGCTTTTTTTGTTGTTGGTTTTTTGGGTTTTTTTTGGGTTTTTTTTTGTTTTTTTTTTTTTGTTGTTGTTTTTTTTTTTTTTTGTCATGTTATCCCAAACTGTGGGATAACAGCTCCCAGCAGGGACATGGGACAGGAGGGGTGAACAGCCTGGGAATGATGAGATTCTGTGACATGCTGCAATAGGAAATGCCGGAGATTTTGGGGAGGAGGGTGCCTTGGATAAGCAACAGCCCATTGGGCTATTGACCGAACCAGGGAGATTTAAGCTCTAATTCTGCCAGGTGATGAGGAATGGCCCATTTTACATCACCTCGGGAGCAATTCCAAAAAGTCTGTTTTCTTTCAGAGAACGATGGCTCACATTCCTTACCGTCAGGGTGGGTGGCAGAGACATCTGAGCTGCCCAGCCCGACATGCCATTCCCAACTCGAGGGATGACTCCCTTCCTGCCTGGATGCCAAATTCAATTTAATGCTGCGGGGCAGGCAGAAAAAAGCCTGGCATGGCAGCCCCCACCCAGCACAGTAACCTTCCTTGGGGCCAGAAAGGTGACAGGGCACAATGTAGAGGCAGCCACAGGGCAGGCACAATTGTTCGTCTCCCTTTCTTTCTTTAAGTATGGGAGAAGCTCGAGAAAGACACAAAAGACACACCGGGGTCTAATTTCTAAGGGAGGATGGATGCCAGGGTTTGAAAAGCTGCTCCTTGCATTTTGTTTCCTTCTGCCTTTTTCCAGTTAATAATCACTGCTATTTTGTGCTGCTTGCATCAGTATTTTTCTCGGTTATTTTGTGTCTGTAAAATATTAAGACTCCTGAAAATTACAATAATAAGGAAAAACAGCTCAGGAAAAATGGTGTTAAAAACAAGAGTTCTAAGCCTTGCTCTTCTAGTTCCTCACCGGTGTCAGCAAAGCAGTTTTGGAGACAAAGGTGGGGTATGGTGCAGTTCCTGCAATGCTCAGATGGGAATTTTCTTTGTGTGAGAATGCATGTCCCTGTGCTTTCCAAGTACTTCCCCATTAAATATTAAACCCTGGTTTAAGTGGACTCATTTTATGCCACCTTACTTCTTACCCTGCTCACTAACTCCACTTAATCTACTTAAACTCTCTGAACACTTCCAAAATTATTCCAGCTTTGTCTATATTCCTAAAACATGGTGAATAAAATGTTATCTTGTTCTGATTTGAAATGTTATTAGATCTTCCCCTTTATAGGATACAGTTTCTTCCTTGGCTACCTGGAAAGTAACAGAAAACCATTCCTGCATTTCAAGTGCATTTTCACTTCTTTTCCTGTGGTCTTAAAAATACCCCTTGTGTCAACTTTTTTATTTTATTTAATGACATGAAAACCAAAAAGAACCAAAAAAACCCAAAGAAGTACCTTCACTGTGAACTGTGCACATGTCTTCTCATCAGGTTGGTACGAGATGCAAAGCATAACAAATCCCACTAAGGCCACCACACAGACCTGCAAGGGAAGAGATGTAAAATGTGTCAAGGTTAAAAAAACCCTACAAAACACAATTTCCTCCCCCCCAAGCCAAGACACCTTTCTGTGTTTTCAGGACCACAACTCAAGAAGCAGCGTGGAAGCAAAGCCATCAAAGGCACAGCACAGCAACAGCCCCCAGGATGTGTTGAGTTTTTGCCCACACAACCATCAAAAAAGAGCAGAAGGCTTCTGAGGTTGGGCTTGCAAGCCCAAAGAGCACCATCCTGTGTAGCTCTGGGTGCTGACAGGGTTTTTATGTCACCCATGCAAGCTTTAAATCATTAAACCATAGCTGCTACTGGGTAAGAAGCAGCAGTTTGTTGCAAAGGCTTTCACCCTTGTTTGAAGTGGACACCTTACTAAAGAAGATATCCATCTCCTCTGCAATCTGAAACTGTGTTTTAGCCCTGTGGCAGTAATTGCTGAAGGTTAAAAGTAATGGAAAAGTATTTGCACACTTGTTTATTCATTTAGTTGTCTTTATTATTTGTTGTAGATGCAGGCGAACCCAGTGGGAAGAAGCGACAATGTCTGAGTCCATTCAGAAAGCTGAATTATTTCTTTATTATAATAAAATACATTAATATACTATATAAAAGGAGGATACTAAAAACTACATACTACTTTCTCCTACTCTAATCTAACTAACTCGTGACCCTGCTCCTGAGAGTCCAGCCCCAGGTGGGTTGGATTGGCCATCAGGCTCAAACAATCCTCACCAGAATCCAATCAAGCACTCACTCCAGGTGAACAATTCTCCAAACACATTCCACATGGGAAAAACAAGGAGCAGAATTGTCTTCCATTTCTCTCTGTGCACCTCTATGAAAAATCCTGAGAGTGAGAGAAATGTGCTTGCCACAATTATTAATTCTGCATTTTTCTGCAGGAGCAGATACTCACAGGTTGGCATTTCCCAGGTAAGAAGGGATGATCCTCCTCTGAGGAACTAGCCCAATGAATGTAATTTTCTTTTTTGTGTTTAGAAAACACAGTGTGTCCCCACACTGTGCTAAGCACTCCAGTCAAGTGCCCTCTTCCCTTTTTGGAGGGTCAGTGAGCAAACCTCACAGGAGGACTTAGGAGCAGCAGATTGCTGCTGCTTTTTGGCAGTTCATCCCCTGGATGGAGGAGCTGGGTACCCAGGCATCAGGTGAGGGCTTCCTGTGGGGCTGGATCTGGGCATGACAGAGGCTGTTGGCAGCTGGAGCTGTGTTTGAAGGAATCTGTGCAAGTTTGAGCTGCCTTGGAAAAACAGATGAGTCGATAGCATCCACATGTTTTTAAATAACCCTTCAAAACACACCTTTAAAAGCCATTTTAGGTGTGCTGAGCCGTAGTGGGGATTTTGGATGAGATCAGGCACTGTCCTTTCAGAGGTCCTCTCTACACACAGGGCCAGGAACAAGTCTTTGCCCCCCTGCTAGGAGCATCTTGGTTATAAATGACAGCTATTAAATTCTCAGTGACTACAGTAAGATTCTATATTATTTTTACCCTCTCCATTTTACTTCTGATGTTTGGAAGAGTTGTCATTAATTCGAGGCTTCCTGCTTTCCCAGAGCAGTGGGATTTCCCTCTTTGGCCAGAGCCATGTGTGAGCTGCCTTGACCAAGGTGGGGCCATGCCATGGAGATTGTTGCAGGAGTGTGGGGCTCCATCACAGCCCCATCCCCACCTGCATGCCCTGGAAGTGCTGCTCACATCCAGATTTCTGGCTCCACAGGGAGCTTGACCTGCAGTGAAAACTGCCCAGCTGTCCTTTTGGACAGTAATGGATAAACACGTTCCTTTTATGATCTGCTGCAGAAAGTATCAATTTTTTTGCATCTGCATTGCTGGTGCATGGCCCAAGGCAGCAGCCCTGCAAAGGAGAAGTGCCTCCCAACACACACAGAGCCATGTCCCTCAAGAACCTGGGCAATTAGTAACACTTTTCCCCATGAAGTTCTATTTCTTGTCATTTCAGTGGGACATGAATAGGAAGTATTGCCTGAGAACATTTCTAAGGAATGCGTCAGTATTATTTACTCCTTTCCATGTCATGTGTATTTATATTCTGGTCCTGTGACTTACACACGGCCTCCAATTTATTTGTTTCTTTCTTTTTATTGTAGACAGCCATAGCTGACAGGGTTGTCTGGGTAAAAAACAACCTTTCTTGCCAAAGGTCCTTCAGTGATGTTTTGTTTTTTTTTTGCCCTGTAGTGCTTCTGTGTGCCTGAACCATGTTTTATTTCTCAGGATTAATCGCCTATGTCCTTGGCTCCTTCCACCATATATTAATCTTTTAATTCAATTAACATGCCCATAAAACTTAAATCACAAGAAATCCTATTGCTGATAATATCCAAATGATAAACTCCCCCAGTGCCAGTAATGGCTGAAGGAGAGAACCTGCAGCAATAACTAAACAAAAAACAAAAACAAACAAACAAAAAAGTTTAAACACAATGTTTTAACATCATATCCCCCAGATCATAGGGGCTCTTCACATCAAAGCTGGACCTAAGTATTTTCAGGATCTGGTGCTGAAGGATCTTGTTATGAGCAAGAAATCTAATTTTCTTTGCTTCAGCTACACTAGTGGGCATTTACATTTGCCTGGACCAAGAGCCAGATTTGCCTCCAGGTGACTGCCATGAGACATCATGGGACTGTTCCCACTCCCTCCTTCCCCTTCCATTTAACCACAGAAGGCTGACAGGGCTGCATTCATTTCCAAGGGCAGAGACCCAATGCTGGAATTTTCTCTCTGCCATCAAGTGCCTCAGAGAACTTTTGCAAAACTCCTGCTGGCTCCACATGTGGCAGGATCAGACCTCCCTCTTCAGAAAGCTTCCCATACAAAGGGTTATCAGTTAAAAGCAGCTCCATTCCTGCACACGCTTTCTAAAGGTCCTCTGGGATTTAAATAATATACTCAGGGACACTTGAAGAGGCACATTTGTAGAGAGGCACTTATAAAGGATTACACTGGGTCAGGATTCTGGCAAGTCTTGGCCAGGATATTTCGGAAAGCTTAAGCATTTCTTTTATAAGAATACAGCAATATTTTATTTTTTTTTTTTTAAACTAGAGATGTGTGTTTTTCTAAGTGGTAGTAAAAATAACATGGCTGAGAATTATGACCCACATATGTTTAACATTTCAGCTCTTTAAAGGTAAATTCACTCCTTGGAGGAAACCAAAGCATGGAACGTTTATATAGGAAACAGCTCTATGCTGCTATTTTATACATTATTAATAGATCAGCTTTGAATTACACCTGTGAAGTGTAACAGAATAACTATAAAAATCCACTGGTAAGTATTTTTTAGGAGCCTCGCAGTAACTATAACAGCTGCAGGCATGTTACAGGTGCTGTCGGTGCTGATTGCTAAGCAGCATTAGGTAATCCCACACCCTGCAACAGCCACTGCCACATCCCAGTGTGAAGCACACATTTCCCATGCCTTATTGACTGAGCACACAACATAAAATGCAATTGAACCCACTTCAGCACGTGCTTGCCACCAATCGATGTACATTTGTTACACAAATAAAACAGATTCTCTGAGACCTGCAGGATGGCACTTAATTAGATCAGCTCCGGTCAACTGCTACCCAGAAATCCAGGAATTTGCATTTCTGTGCATATTTCAACTCGAGTTTATTTCAAGATCCTACTTCAAAATTTCCATATGGACTAACACACCCCTTGCTGAATAGGTAGTGACGTGAAAGGTTATCCAAGGGAAGAATTTAATTTTGGAAAGCGCTGCCTAGAAAAAGACCCAAATGTGATACAGAAGTATTTAGGAAAGGTAGAGATTTCATTATGCTTAAGGCACACCCTGTGAAATCCCCCCAGTTCACAACCCAGGAGAACAGATATTTACTAACACTGGCTGAAAAAACTTAAATATTTAGGCTGTACAAAATTTTAATAGTGTTTCTTTTTTGGGGGAAGCAGTAGACATTCCTCCCATTGGGCAAGAACACCTCAGGGCTGAAAAGTAACTTAAGAATAATTGGTTTTTTAAGCAACAATCAAAATAGAAGGAGAAATTTTCCAGCTTGCTCTCACCCCAAAAAGGGCAGGAACCTGTTGTCATGTTATCCCATCTGCTCCTGCAAGGATTCAGCACAAGGTGTATGAGGAACACCAGGACACCACGTGGCAAGGATGAGGAAGGTTGGGTGTAATTAGGGGAAATATGAACACGTAGGGCACAAATTTCTCCTGTGGTTTGCACTCTTTGCAGCTGACATATTCATGTGGTTTGCTTTATTCCGACAGATTTCAAAACCACAGATTGCTCTAATCTGTCTCCATCACTCCCTTGTATGCTTGTGAAACTGGTTTTCCTTTGGTCATTGCTACAGTTTTAGCCCAAATGTAGAATAGGTGGTTTTCTCTAGAGAACTACCTCCTACCCAGAGCATCTTGAAAACCTTGGCTGGTAAAGCAGGAGGGTTTGGAACATCTACTAAGAAAGGAAAGCAGGAACCAAAAACCTGGCTCTAAGGAGCATCTTGAGTCTGTGCCACATCACAAGGCAAAGGCTGCAAACACTCACAAAGCCACAGTATAGCTCTTTGTATGGGGGCTTTGTAGTGAGAACCTCCTGCCACAATTTTTAGGGGCAGAAAGCAAACAAACTGCAGGACAAAATCTCTCCCAGGTACACCTTGCAATGCCACACAGCACTGCTGAGACCCACGGGAGGACTCTTCCTATTTAATAAGAATGTAAACTCAAACTTCAGGAGGAAAATTGCCATTAATAGAATTAGGAAGACAGTTCCATTATGGACAAGTTATTTTGTAGTTGCTCACTTGGAGACACTGGGGATCTTTCTGTTTCTAGGGACACGAGTAAAGAATGATCTCTTGCAGCTGTCTCGGGAGTTTCTGGCTCTCCTTCACAGGTGATACTCGGCTGATGGTTCTCTCACCTTATCAGATATGGTAAGGCTTAGCTCCTATCTATACCTTTGGAGAAGCTGCTTTATCCACCAAATCTAACACTCCCACTGGACACAGATTTTGATGCAGGAAAGAGCCTGTCCCTGTTGGCTTTGCCATTATAAACCTGGATCACCTCTGGTGCCAGACACCTCTACAGGCTGTTGCAGACAGCAGCACTGAAGTTCGTTTGCTTTAGGAGGTTTGAGGAAGCTGTGATGAAAGTGGGTGCTGCAGGCAGCTTTCACTGCCAGCTTTCGTCAGCCTCAGGTCAGCCTGGGTCTCACTGTCACGTGTGAAAAAAAGCCAGTCTTCAGCACACAGTACTGTGCCCTAATTTTTTTTTACCCCTTACAGACTTCTTGTTAAATTTAAGGACAGTTTAATTGCATATAAGTCACTCCCAGAAATAATAGCTATCATAATAATAATGACAAACATGTATATTTTGGTTGCAGGCAAAGGCCATCATCATCATGTAGGAAATCATTCTTTTAATAGCCATAACCCCACAATAACTGCCCATCCCTGCCCCACCTAGAGAATAAAATAATGTCTGTACTACAGGTCCCTTCAAGCCATGCAATAACACCCCCCTGGCAGATCCACAACTCCTAAATCCTGTAAAGTCATCAGAACCCTGCAAGAACATCCACAAGCAAATGAAATGCTATTTTTTCCATAATAATCTTTGCTGTTTAGGTCAGTTGCTCATCACTTGTGCTAAAGTAAGATTTCTTTCCCCCAGCAAAGGCTATGATTGCTTACACAGCCAGGAGCTGCAGCAGCAGTCCATTGCTGCTGTTAAACCAGAAATACAGTCCTGGCTGAACAAATGCCTGAGGGATCAAAAAAATAAAATATAATTAAGAGTTCATAGAGCCAGCAGTGATTTTCAGCCTGAGAAGTGCAGCATGGCTGAGAGTACTTGTGAACACCACTTGTGTTTTGGGGTGTGTCTGTGACTCTGAAAGCCACCATCTCCATACTCATGAGGCTACCTGGGCTGGGGAAACCTGTTTGATATCCCTCTCCAAATTTTACCTAGGCTTTTTGCACAAATTCCAGCCAGGAATTCTGCAGTCAAACTGTGGGTTAAGCCACAGATGGGTCCAGGATTAGACTCCTGCTCCGGTGCTACACACAGGTCTAAAGAAGCACTGGCCTCTTCTTCAAGGCAGTCCTCCCTTAAACCTTCTAATGTTTACCTATGGCTAACTGAAGCTAGCCTGTACCAAAAAAAAACAAAATATGGATGCCTGCATGACTTTTTGGTGGCTACTTTGATGGCACCAAGTTTTAACAGTCACCTTCTATTAGAAATTGAAAACTATTTCCCTAAAAACAAGCAAAAGTTATAGGGACATAAACATTTCTGATTCCAGGCAAATGAGGGTCCATTAAGCTGCTTTTGCAGTTAAAGGTTTGCCTGCCTTTTGCACCACACAGCCCCATACCAGCCTCACCTCCACCAGGGCAGAGAAGCCAATGCTTGAGCACTGATGCCAAAAAGCCACAATCCACGGCCACCCCTTGAGTAAAGCTCAGGGACCTTCTGGCCTGGGGAACACCTGGGGAGATGGAGAAGGGCTGGAGCAGGGAGAAGTGTCAGAGCTTTTGGGCTGAGGGCTCAGCCCATGGCAGAACTTTTGGGATGCTTTTTGCTATAAAATCACTGACAGCTGGAGCCACAGTTGCTGCGTTGAGCAGCTCGTGAATCAGATTTTTTAAAACGTATTTTAAAGTCCTAATTTTATGAATATCTATACATATACATTTAAAATAACTTCCTGACAGAAATAATAAACACCCTGGATAATCATTTCTGATGAGCACTTCTGTAACTTTCTTAACTCCCTGAGTCTGCAAAACAGGGCTGCAAAGGGAGCACGCCCATGAAAACTCTGATATTATCCACTTTTGATCACAGTAGAAATAATCTAAAGTAGGTTTTTCAAGAAGAAATACATCGTTACTTCTGGGTGTCAAAAGGCCACAAGCTAATGAAAAAGAATGAAAAGGATACCATTAATATCTACTGTCTCCAACACTTTTCATCCCAGATCTCAAAGCAAGGGGTGACGGATGGCCACTATTAACCCCTCTTTGCAGGGGAAATAACAAAGTCTTAGCAAGGTTAAGTAACTTGCCCAAACCTATGCACCAAGCCCATGGCAAGACACAGGAAAAAATAAAGCCCTGCACTCATGAGTGGGTTTGTGAAGAGTTTGTCCAAGCTCCTGCTAAGCAGCAAGAAGGAAGAGACTGCCAGGGTGTCCAGCCTGCAGTCTGGGGAGCTCAGGACAGGTCTCACAGGCACCTTCACTGTAACTGGTTCCAGGAAAGTGAAACAAATACCCCCACTGCTTTTACTGCATTTCTCTGCCTGTCCTTAGCAATGGGGGAGAGGCTTTTCACAGGGAATAGGTTGCTGAAGCTGAAGCAGAAGTGATAAATCCCATAGGCTCTGTGGTTTCTGTCCATAAAATTTTCCTTTGGTTTCCGACCCATGCTCCACTCCCCGCTGATTTTTGGACTAAATGCATTTTGGTTTTAACTGGGTTTTTACTGGTTTTCATGGTGAAATGCTCTTGGTGAAATGCAAGTTGCATCTTTTCCTTCTGTAGGGGCTCAGGAGGGAAGGGCCGATGCTCTGGGGAGGGAGCCCTGCAGGCTTGGAGCCCTCCTCCACTCCCTGTCAGAGGATCACTGGCCACATTTATTCCCCAGGATGGTGAACCCAATCTCTGGCCTGCTTCAGCCTCACAAACCTACACAGTCAGGTTTTGAACCCATTTAATTCTGAATTCTGAAATGGAAATTCTGAATTCCCATTTAATTTAAGACTGCCTTGCCTGGTTTTCCTTGCTAGCATTTTCCACTGGATGCTCCTCAAAAAACAGTTCCTTTCCATTCATGGTAATGCACTGAAGCACTTGATTTTCAGCAAGGAATGGTGTCACCATTTTGCCACTAATAAAGAAGAAAAAAAAAAAACAAAAAACAAAAACCAGCTTTCAATCAATCAGGGTCTATTTAACACATTAGCAATTTCCCTTCATTTTTCTGTCATCCTGCATTAACAGCTGTGGGGTCAAATCCAGCCTGGTGTAATTCCAAAGGAGTAACACCAGGAATGAGCTTCACCCATTATATCTAATGTTGCTAAAAAGGTCTCGATAATAGATTTTTTAAGTTCTTGATTCAGAATACTAATCAAGTCCTTTAAAAAGAGCACTTGAGTGGGATGCTACTAAAACAAATATGCTCTGGTATTTTACACTACATCTTTCTGTCCTGTTGCTCATTTCTGTGTGAATATGTGAGTTTTGGGAAGCCACTTTCTGCCACAAGGTTTGTTCTTGAGCAGCACATCCATCCCCTATCTAACACCTTCCATGCAGCCCAAAAACGAGCCCACAGGACATCCAGCCACATTCAGGTCCTTACCAAGGGTTCTCCTTCGTGGACCAGTTTTCCCCAGATCTCCAGAGGCCAGCTCTTGGCAGAGTCCCCACCACAGCTCACCAGCAGCACCCTGTGACTGCACACCTGGAATTTCCAGCTCAGCAGCTTCTGGCTATCTCCACCTGATGTCCCAGTGGGCACCAAGTCCCTCCATGGAGACACCAGAGCACAGGAGGAACGTAGATGCAGCACGGTGTGGCACCTGCTGCATTTTGCCCCTCAGATGTGCTTTGCACCACTCCCGTGGCACCACAACCAGGGCTCCACACAGGCTGTGCTTCTGGGAGGTCTGGGGCTGCCCCACCTCTTCACCCTCTCCTTTCTAGCACCAGTTTCCTTTTCACTTCCCTCTGACCTGGTGCCAGATCCCTCCTTCCCTCCTGCTTTGGGCTGAGGGCACAGGAGAGCAGCGTGGTTGCCCAGGAGCCTGCCTGGCCACGTGCCCCCACAGCAAACAGTCCCTGTCATCACCCTGAGTGTAAACAGAGAGCACCAAAAGCCAGTTCGAGCCAGGGAGGAATCCAACCACGCTGGAGTGTGCTGGTGACTCAACATCTCACCAGAGTCCCCCAGGTGAGAGTCACCATCTGACTCAGAGCCCAGGTGCAGTCACCCTTCCCCAGGGGACAGCTCACAGCCTGCACTGCTCCTCCCCACAGCCAGGGCACCCTGCAGCACAAACCAAAACTCCCACAGTCCCAGGAAATGTTTCCCCAGGAAATGTTTCCCCAGGGATTACCCTGGCTGCCGAGTGCAGAGCATGGCCACCAACCACAGCTGAGAGCTGAGCCTTGCTCAGAATCAGGAATTAGCTCAGGAACACCCATAGAGAATTATTCCTGATTTTCAGGGGGGAGCTCTGAAAGTGACTGAGCTTGGCCTCGTGTGGGCATCTAAATGTCACTACTGCTGGCAGCTGCTGCTAAAAACAACAGGGGTTAGAGCTCTGTTTTCAGAAAGCAGCAACTTTGGTGAGGTTTCAGACCTCCCCAAGGGAGGCCAGCCATTTGTGGATGTCTCAGATGAAAGCTGCTGGGGCACTGATGGCATTCCCACAGGCCAAGGACTGCTTCATGGCTTTTCTCATATCCCTGGCTGTGCATTAGTTCAGTCCAGTTCACTCTTGCCCCACCTTTTTCCAGTGAAAAAGCTATTTCAAACCTGTGATAGCAACAATGCTGTCTGGAAAAGACATAATCTGACCTCCAGAATTCTCAAAATAAACAGGAGGAGTGAACATGCCACATATTGCTATTTTATCATCTGTATTCCCCTCTAGTTTGTAACAGCCAAAACTTCCCAGGAGGAAATTCCTCTTCCAAGCAAGGGCAGGCTTTTGCTCCACAAAACACCACTAAACTCTTGGATACCTCTTCAGTCAGAAGAGAAACACGAAGAGATGAGTCAGAGGAGCTCTTCCTCTGGGAACTCAGGCCCTGCTCCTTCCACCCTCTGAAGGGATGCCCAGCAAGATTAACACAGCAAATACCAATCAGATGCTCAGATAATCTTCCAACCATAAATTACATTTACAGAAGATGCCCCCACAGCTGTTCAGGACTTTGAGATATCTTTTCTCCAAGTACTTAAACACTAATTTATTTGCTGGGAATTCTTACAATCTGACAACACCCAGGACTGTGCTAACACATCAGGGCATATTTTCAGGTCATATTTTCCTGAAAGCTGTTGCCTAGAGAAGAAACCTGCATGCTCCATTATATCCATGGCCTATCCCAGGCTCATAATCATGACCCTGTCCTACCAGAGGCAAACCTCACGTCCCCAAGCCCACAGGCAGCAGAGTCACACCACGGATGGCACCACACACCCTGTCCCCACCTCTGCAGGGGTGGTTGCTGCTGAGGAACCAGCCAGGCTTCCCCAGCAGGGATGCCTCTGATTCACACCCAGCAGGACGCTGCCCTCTGCCCGGTCCCCCCAGCCCACGCGGCGGGGCTGGCGTGTCACTCCAGAGTGACTTGGCAGGAGCCACCAGCAGGCCCTGGGAAGGGCTCCCCGTCCCTGCCACATCCATCAGTGCCATCCCCTTCCCCATGGCCACGTGCAGTCAGGAGCAGCAGCGGGAAGAGGGTTAAATCCCAGTGGTTCTCCAGCACAGCACAGCGAGGAGGCTCCGGAGACAGACATTGCTCTCCTCGCCCAGCTCAAAGTTGAGAGTTACTGAGTTATTCTCTCACTTCCAAAACCTGATGGCTGTGGTTTCGTGGGCAAAAAGGGTAGGCAGCATAAGAAATTAATTTTTTTTTTCAGCATCACCAGGCAGGAGTTCACTGCAAAGCACAAGTTAATACATCCAGTGAACAGCAACCCTGTATTTTATTTCAGGTCTGTTGGGTACTGCAGGGAAGAATACGAAAGGCTGTGTTATTCTGCAGGAGCAGTTTTCCTTGGGAAAATATAGCCAGACACTTAATCCCAGGAATATTTATAGTTAGCATAACTCAAATGGTGTTGTGCATGCAGTTGGTTAGTCTAAAGTGGAGCGTCATGCAGCTTGCATTAATGCTGGCGAAGGCACTTTATGGAGAAACAGACTTTATGCTTACAATTATCCCAGCCCAATATGGAGTGTCTCTGACTAGCAGAGAGGAACTGATGCCTGCCATAAGGAAGCCCAGCACTGTCACAGAGGTGCCTAACGCCAGCTGCAGCAACGCGAACAGCAGCGGGAAACGGCAGCCACAACAAGTGTGGGATTCCTCCTCCTGGCCAGTTTTGGGATCCCCCTTGGCTTTCTTCTGCTTCTTCTTCATCGCGGACTCCTGCGTCGAGCCGGTGCTTTTCTCCCCTCCGGGTGCCTTCCCCGTCTGGCTCTGGGTATTCGGGGTCGTGCCGTGCCGGGCTTTCTTCTCCTCCTTTCCCATGCCGGCGAGCTTTGGGCTTTCACGTGCGTGTGTGTGTGTGCGCACGCCGATGGGGGTGTGAGTTTTCTGCCCCCCAAAGCTTCGCTTTGTGCCGGCTGAGTTGTTCCTGGTATTTGAATCAAGGAGGCTGAACAAATATGGAAAACATTTGGAAGCAGATTGTCAGAGCTTCGAAATGCCACATATAGCCCGGAGAAGCTGGGGGGATGCAAGGGGGGTAGCGCACTGCCAACGCGCAAGGCGCCGGCTGTGCGCGCCGCTCTCCCGGCTCCGCAGGTGGGAGCGCACCTTTGGGGCTTGGGGCAGGAACTGCGCTGCTGAACAGCAGGGAAATGTGCCTCGCCAGGGAGCCCGGAACGCTGCAGTGCCTGTGCGGGGAGCAGGCAGCCAGGAGCTCACGGCACCGTGGCTCCCCTGCGTGTTACCGGCAGGCAGAGCCTGGCTGGGGGCACCCACGCAGCGCCGTGCCCGTTCCACATGCACTGCTGGACCACTTTAAACAGCTGCGACCCAGGGGGAGGGAGTTGATTGCGTGTACGGAAAGTACGAAGTACAAATGAAAATACAAGTTAATGTCCTAGGGAGCCAAAAGGGATCCTGTCTCTTCCCAACAGTTGCAAAAGCACGGCTAGACATGTTTTATGATGAAGCAGACAGGGATCAGCAGTGAGGATTGGTGCTTCTGGGCAGGCAGTGGTAGGGCGTGGAGCAAACATCTGCTGAGTGTGTTTCCAGGGCTGCAAGTTATCCATACCAGAAAGACTGTTTATGTTACCTAAAAGACAGAGGGACATCTTATTGTGGACATGTGGTCACTGCACTTCATCCATATGTGGGCTCAGGCTGGTGCTTGGAGACAGCACAGCAACAGAAGTGGTGGAATTTCTCCTGAAATGCTCAAAATTTGCTCTGTGGCTGAATCCAGTGCTGGGAGCCCTGGCAGAGCCTCTCAGACACAGGAGGGGCTCACCCATGGAGGTGCCAGCAGGACTGGGGTCTGCACAGACAGAATTCTGGCTCTGTGAAGAGGAGGGAGCAAGAAGAGGTGGGTGCTGAGTGGTGCCATGCTGTGCCAGCAGCCCGGAGTTCAGGCCACGATGCACAAATCCTGCAAGGGGAGACCGAGGGAAGCAGGGAGGCTGTGGGAAGCTTGTGCTTAGCTCAGGCCAGAGGAATTACTCAAAAGCTTAGGGGTAAACAGGTGCTTAAATGTTTTGCTGGCCTGGGGCCGAGTGTGTCCAGCCCGATGTACGGCATCGCTCCTCCATGCGTGCAGCTCTGTGTCCCTGCTGGCACGGGGACACCCTGAGGACACGTGGGCTTCTTCTGCTGCCCCACAGACACCGATGAGAGAACCTTAAATGGTCCAGCCAGCTCTGTCCCCACCACGGGGCTGTTGCAGTTTTTTTCCTTTCCCATAGAAGCAGACAGCGGGAGCAAAGCATTGGGAGGAGTGGGGCAGGTGGAAAGAAGACCCCGGAGACTGGAGAAATCCCCACCAAAATTGCCTTTGGATGTGGCAGAGCAGCTCAGCTGGGATTGGCCAAAATGGTGAGGTGCTCAGAGAGGATCTCACAGATGCTGGTATAGCACTGAGGAAATATTTCCTTTGACACACTGGCAACTGCCTTCTGAGAAACTACTCCATTTCCAGCTCTTTATGGCATTTAATAGCAATGAACTGTGTCTTCTGTATTAATAAATTATGATGTCACTTTGTTTTATGGATTAAGCAATATCCTCTTTGGTTATTTATAACACTAAACGGATGAAAGAAAACTAGAAACAAAGTGGTTTCAGATGCTTTCTGCACACATAACTCTCATGCTACATCCATAGAGAGAGATTAAGATACATTGTTCAAAAAAAGGAAGAGGAAAATAAACAAAAGGTGAAAAAAATTGAAAAAAAAATCCTCCTCCTCTAGTCATGCTGCGCAAGTACCATGTTTTCACAGTTTCCCACTAAGATGTTTTGTCACTATCATTCACTGTTTAAAATATCCTTACAATAAATTGCACTCACGGGTGTATCTTGCCTCTCAAAGCCACACTCAGTTATATTTAACCACAGCTTTGAGAAGGACAGGGTGTTCAAGGATCATCACCAAGGTCAAACCAGGAAGCAGTGGCAAAGCTGAGGGCATGTTTAAATGATGGCCAGTTCAACATCTATCCTAATAACAATTACAGTGAAATTAAGTTAGAATTTTCTTTTCCATTATGCCCGTCCATTTCCCTGGTTCTATCCCAAGGATCTTTACTGTAGATTTTCCCAGGAAAATCCCTGGTTTAGCACCTGGATTTGTGCTGGCAGCTGGATTTATGATTGCTGTCTTCTCAAAGAGGCCAAAATCCAACTGCTTTATTCGTGCCAACACTCATATTCGTTTCAGTGGGAGCAATTGCCTGAAGAGGATGAACAGGATTTAATCCAAGGTCAATAAAATTAACAAAAACTTACTCTATGGCCAATAACAACCCTTGTTTATTTCTGGGCTGGAGAATCTCTGGTAAAACAGGTGCCTAAATATCTTTACTGTACAGCAAGTAACAAAAAATGAGGCCATGCCCAAGGGCAGCAGGCGGAATATCTCCTGCAGGGCATACATGGATGTCCCCTCAAATCCCAGATCCCTGCACCCCTTTGGAAAATTCCAGCTGGTCTGAGATGCCTTGGGGCAGGAGAAGTCTAGGCCAGCTCAGGGGACATTTTCTGTGCAGTGACAGAAAGATTTGGGTATGAAACCATGAAATGTGGTCAACATAGAGCAGAGCTGCCTTCTCCCAGCTGCTGAGTCTGGAGCAGCTGTGCCACATGGTTTTTCCAAGGGAAACAAAGACATTAGTTGCCATCTACCTAGGTCACTCTGAGACAGGGAGCCTCTCCCTGGCTCCTTGCACACTTAAAGGCATCTTAGAATCCCAGCATTTCTAACCTCTGTAGAAATTCATGGCTATTTAGAGAGAAAATTGGGGGTCAAATACATTGAAAAAATTCTGGGCATGAATATTGCTAATTTTAAATTATTAAACAGTGTGTGCCAGAGGTTCTTTTGCTGTGGCTAGCTGTCCCTGCAAAGTCAAACTCAGATATCTTACATGCTGGGAAGTTTAATGGGGACGGAGAAAAGAGATGGATGCAGGATTGATCTTCCATACTTATTATCTGAACCAGATTGTGTTTGCTGATTCCACTTGGCATTAACAATCGAGTGTAAAACAGCTGTGAAGGAACTCATAGCAATGACAAATTAAAAGAATTACATTTTTGGAAATTGAAAGATTAAACGAGGACACTGAAATAACACTAAATTTTCTCAAGTAATACATCTTCCGGATGTCACTTGGATTTTCCCAGCAACACAAGAATAATCATTACCCTTTTATGCCCAAAGGCCCTGATTAAGTATGTTCTTAAATTAAGCACATGCTTGAATACCCTTCCTGAATAAGGATGTTTTTTGATTCGAGCCCAGCGAGCATCTCTCATGTAGCACGCAGTTGTAATTTCATGTCCTTTACCCAAAATGAGTCATGTTGCACAGCTTTTCCATGGCCAGACACCGTCCTCTGTAAAACATTGCCTGCTCTTGTTCCTCTCCTTGCCAGAAAGCAGCGCAGCCCGGGTGACGGTGACAAGTCAAAGAGCACACACAACGCCAGGCGTGGAAAAGGCGAGGTCTGGGCTGCAGCTTTGTGGTGACACAGTCTTTCCTACTGCTTCTCCTAGGTCCAGGGACACACAGCACTGCATGGGACTCCAAAAAGCTGGGATTTTTCTCCCCATTGCCATCTTTGCCCTGGAACTAGATCGAGATTGGCGTGGTTGGGTTGTCAGAGACATACAGGCGCTCACTCCCACATAATCACATCTACACTGATATTTCTCCCAGGCATCAGAGCCCTGGCCAAGTGCCAGAGGCAGGGTTGCAGCACACAAATCCAGAGCAGAAGAATTATCAAGGAGCAAAGGTTTGAATAGGGTTGTCCTTGTTACCCCAAGTACTGAGGGACATTTGGCTCCCATTGCCCAAGGAGCAGCTCCACAAAAAGCTGCTAACACAGGAGTCCCCTTGGAGATGCCACCCCCAGTGTGACAGCTGGAGTTGGGAGGGAGCCAAATGTGCCACAGGCAGCCAAAGGATCACCACTCTCCAAACCAGTCTGGGCTAAGGAGAAGCTAAGATGCTGCCTCACCCTTGCTTCTTGTTCCCCTGATCCCCTCACCCCGCAGCAAGCCATGGACTGCAGAGCTGGGCCAAGCACTGCCCAGTAGCCAAAGCTCAGCACAAAGGCTGGGCCAAACTGGGAGAGGGGGGCTCCCCATTAAAGCAAATGATGAAAGGTTCTCCCTGAAAAAAGGTTCGAAGTCAAGCTGTGATTTCCAAAACCATCCACATCAGATAATAACAACATGTAGCTCTTGAAAACACATTTGCATAAAAGAAAAGGCCATTTAGAAATTAGTCCAACACATGCAATCCACACTGGCTTCTGCCACAGCCACTTTTAAAGTTCAGGTCATCTGAAGGTGAGGCTTGTTTTTGACAGGCTCTTCTGAGGCCAGTTCATGTGTTTTGAGTGTCTGTAGGCTCTGCTGTGAGAGCTGGGTCATTCCAGGTGACCTCCAGAGGAAAAATCCATCCCACAGTATTCTTTGCATGTGCTCCACGTGCCCTTTTGTCATCACTAGGGGTAAGACCAAGGTACAGAGCATTTCAGTTTAGCTGGCTGGGGTGATAGATGTGGAAAGAAGTAGAGAACAGGAGTTGTTTTATGTCAGGGTACTCCACCCCTGGAGGCCACTTATTTAACAATGCACCTTACTCCCTCCGTTGCCTCTGACCATGAAGAAAATTTGTGCATATAAAAAAAATCAGCTTGGGAAGAACTGGTGCCTTGCAGTCTCCAAAATTATTGTCCTACACTAGTTCAAATTCCTAGACCTTTGCTTTTGCTAAAGCTTTTGCTAATGCCTCATGCCTGGGGCTCCTCATCTCCAGCTGTGGTTCCCTGAATCCAGTGGCCCTGGCATTTTTGTAAGTCTCCTGTATAACTTAACAGTGTTTAAGCTGTCCGTAATGATCTGACTGTTTCTGCCTCATCTTCTGCTCTTATGGCAGGTTCTTTGGGATGGAAGGTACATATTATCAGATTTCTACATGAGGTCTGCAGAGGATTCTTAGGGGCTACAACTGATAATCCCTCCAAACTGGGCTGGTGAAGTAAGAAGCGAGAAGTTGAGATGCTGCACAAAAGCAAAGCTAAGTGCTGCAGCTTGCTTTACACATCACCACGCTCTGCTGAGTATTTCATACCAGCCCAGAGACCTTTGCATCTCCCTGAGCAGGGTTAAGGGGTGTGAAAACCAGGGATGACAAGTTTACAAATGCTCTGTGCCCTTTCCAAAGCCGGTCCTCTCTCTCCCCCATGCATATTTGAAGAGGTTATTGTCTGTCAAAGTACCTTAATGAGATCTTATGGCTGTTAGATCTTCTCACCAGGTGTTAATCACTACCTGGTTAAACAGAGGCAAATCCTCTCAGCCACATTCCTGCTGGGGATAACAATTAGGTCTGTTCTATGTCTGTGCTCACAGGAATGCATTCACACACCCCCATGCACATGCAGGGCTCAGGATGCTGTCTTAAACCATATGCAGAAGTTCCAGGAAATCTGCCTGTGGCTTTACACCAGGACATTGTGGGCAGCAGAGGGAAGGGCAAGGGCTCCTGCTCTCATTTTTCATTAATGAGAGGGATAAAACGAAGGAGCTTCATGGCAGTGGGTGCCACATATGCTCAACTTGTCCCACGCAAGTGGATGTTCTGTAATAAAATTAGAAAAGCTTTATTTTCAAGAGAAACATGAAAAAAACTGTTTCTGAGCCAGTGTAATGCTACCAGCAGCTCTAATAAGGTGTTCTCTCCAAAGATCCAGGACAAACTTTGTGGAGCATATTCACACGTATCTCATTTCTTGTACTTTCTGGAATGCAAAGACACAGTTTCTGCAGCTGGCTCAAAGTCTCACGCTGGCACTTGGGCAGTCTTGCTGTGTTACTCACTGCTCCAGCAGTACTACAAGGCCTGATGTACTCACAGGCATTGCAGTTGCCTGAAATACAGTTTTGGGTCCTCTGGAAGGCACTAGCTGGAATTTTCTGAGAAGTCAGTCTTTCGAAAGCAAGTGGTTGTGACTTTCCTCTGACCAGGGTCTACCATAAGTGGTGGCTTTTCTCAAAGTCATCTTTGGAGCTCTGAAGCACTGGAGCTGATTTCTTCAGTCCAGTTGAAGCTGGTTGCTGACCTTGGTATGGCCAAGATTTGTCTGTACCTCTTGGCTGGTTCAAAGGTGGACCCCATGATCTTCCCTGGAGACAGGAGTGTACTGGGGTTCATCCTTTCCAGTCTCCTCCTGAGCTTTCCTTAGCAACTACAGGGCCCAGTATATGCTGGGCCACAATCTCCCGCCTCACAAAGAGTTGGTAACTCCCAGAAATCAGTATCCCTTTGCTTCCTGCATTGCTGCATCAATGTAAACCACCTATAAATCATCTCCACAAATTACCAAAGCTGTCTGGTCTTCATCTGAGGTGAAACAGAGGCCTGGGGTCTAGACTAGAAGTACGTGACAGATTTGGGATCCTTGAACTCTGCCCACCTGTCCCCTGGAACAGCCCCCTGGCCCTTGTCTCTGCCCTCCACCTGGGCTCAGTTTCCCTCTGAGCAGCAATACTGACACATTATAATGTAAGAGGGTTCTTGAGGACACAGAGCTCTCTGCGCCACCAGAATTACTGCATGTGCTCCACCAGATGTTGAAGAATATTCCCTTGCATCCCAAGTTACCCTGGGTATTATATTTCCTTGGCTTGACATTGTTATGAAATGTCAGAGCTTTGCAACTTGTCTGACTCTCTTTTGCAATGTCCCCAGGGGAGCACAGCCACTTCCAAAGCGTTGGTTGGGTCCGGCAAGCCCTACAGACTTGGACCATCTTTTCCTCTGGAAGAACCTCACCATCTCTGCAAGATAGGTGAGGCATAGTGGGGTAGGAGGTGAAAGCCAGAGGAGCTGAAAGCAGATCTGGAAGGTACTTGCTGGTGGTTTTGTCTGAGGGCTGCCTGGGGACTGCTTTTAGTCCATATTTTTCTGTCACACAAAAGAGGGAGGAGTGTGTGGTGTTATTTCCTGATGACACAGACATGCGAGCCCTTGTCAATACAGAGAGGCCTCAGCCTATCAGACAGGAAGAACTGCGTGACCTCGAGGGTGGGAACAATGGGAATAGGACGAAATTCAATTGTGCCAAATGTAAGGTTTGGCACGTAAGGCTGAAGGGCCAGAATTTCTCTGGGAAAATAAAATGTCTCAGGCGCCTTGGATGGTCACAGGATTGCCTTGCAATGGCAGCACAGCATGGCCATAGAGAAAGGTAAATGTGAGAGAAGATGGATCAAGTATTTCCCACAGGGGACTGAGAAGTATTGGGGATGGAGAACAAGTACTGCTGGGCCCTGTGAGGAGGCTGCACTCAGCTTTATTCATCTCTATTAGAGAAAGATGAGCTGTGACAGGACCAAGTGTAGCTAAGGGTGCTCGGAGGGGGCTGCACACCCTGTGTAACAATGGGAAACTCAAAGGGATTGCCTGGTTCTGCCCAATAACATTAGCGGTTAGAGAGGACACGACTGATCTATAAATATCCTCTGTTAAACTTAAAACAATGTTGGCACAAGGACAAATGGATACAAATGACCATGAGTGCATTTAGCTTGGGAACCATTCTGGCCATGGGAGCAGCAAGGGGGAGGAACAGCAAGGAACAGCTTGTTGTAAGGCATTGCAGCATCAGTTTGAATTGTACCATTTCACATGGGGCTTGAGATGACTCCGTGATGCAGGAAGTGCCTTCCATTCCAAATCCCCATTATGGGTACACTTTTGGAGCCCTCTTGCTCATATGGATGCCCTAACTCAGCCACAGGAGAAGGCAAGGTTGTCAGTCCCCTGGCTGTGTTAGGGCTTGGCATAATCAAACTCCTGATTTGTTAGTGGCAATTATTTTGATTAAACTGAAGGCTTACATCAGTAACCAGTTCAGGTTTTTTTTTGTTGTCGTTGTTGTTGTTTTTGTTTTTTGTTTGTTTGTTTTTGTAGTTAATACTTTGTACTTATATAGCATCTTTCATCTTTCAAAGTGCTTTACATACATTAATTATTTAATTCTCTCCGTACCCCCTTTGATCTAGGCAAGTATTATGATGCTCAGTTTACAAGTGGGGAAAGAAAACATAGAACAAATCCTTGATGCCAGGCTCATCCCTCCAGGACTGATACAGCTCTGTGGCTCAAAAGGGCAAGGAAAGGTTTCATGATGTGCACAGGGTCCACAAGCAATCCAGTGGAGGAGGCAGGCTGATAACCCTCCTGGATATCCCCTTGTTCCAAAAAGGGAGAAGAGAGAGACGCTGTGTGCAGGGCCACTCAGCTCATAGGGTGCTGTATGGATGATACAGGAGTAGGAAATTATGTTCTCTGAAGAAAGACCCAGAATTCAGTTTCATCAGAGCATGCAGAACAAAGCCATCACAGTGGCTAGGTGACTACAGCCCAAGGGACAGGAGTAAATGCACGTAGTTAGAAATAGCAAATGAATAAGAGCTGACACTGATCTGTGTAGACATGAATTCAGTGGAATGATGTGAGCCTTCCCTCTCAATTAAAAAAAAATAACATCTGATGTATTTTTGATTGTTCTTGTATTGAATGTTTATATCATTTTCTAGAGTGACTGTCAGGGTCTGATTTGGAGAGTTCATTGCTAAATAACGGAGTAATTTTTCTTGCAAATTCACAGAGTGATGTTTGTGTTTGGGTTGCTGTGACCATGTCAGTACACCACAAATGCACTCTGCCTGGTTCCAAAGAGAAGTCTCACATTCCCCTTCTCTTTTTCACCCTTTTTAAATGACATTTCTGTCTTACAGAGGCAAGCAGTGTAGTCTGTGAGGCAAAACAGGAACCTGGGAATGACACGCTTGAGGCCCAGTGCTCATTCTGATGCTGGTTTGGTGTCTGACATTGCTGCATCTCCAGTGGCCAGTGCCCAGAGTGGGAGTTAAAACACCAGGGTACTGACTTTGACAGGTATTGACTCATTTTGAGGCCAAGAGGATGTCATTTAGCACTAACTCACTGCCCAGATTTATGGGATAAGGAATTGTGGCCCTGTGCATCCTCCTCCTGGTACAGCAATCACAGCTTGTGCCCAGAGCAGCTCCTGTGCTCCTCTGGGTCAGTCAGCACTACAACATAATATCCTTTTGTGGGGGAAAAAGGGGGAAAGGGCCTGAATTTAGTCACATTTTTCCTGCAGCAAAGGTCTTTTCTGTTTCTGCTAGCATTAATTCCTACAGAAGTAAAAATGACTAAGTTTTTTTAATTTCATGGCCATTTTGATATGCTAAATGGTGCCAAGAGAGTCAGTGCAAAATTAACAGAGTTCAAATCCCCATGGAACATGGAAAATGTAGTTAAAATAGTGCTGCTAAAGATTTTGTAATTAGCAGAAATTATTTTAAAGTGTAGCACTTTTAATTAGCTGCAAATGCTGCTCACTCCACATCAGTATTACCCACAAAATTGGCTACACCTGAGACAGTTAAGCTCCTCACCTGCACAAAGCCCTCAGGGATCCACAAGTTAAAACTGAGATCCATGGAGCTGTGCACTAACTGAAAGGGAAGCTGTGATAATGGAACAATGCTGAAAGCACAGTCTTCTAACAAGCACAGAGTAAAGTCAAATATGCCATTGTGATTGTCTTGTTGTGTCGCTCCCTCCTGCCAGAGATCCTCTGTGTTTCTTAGTATTAATTTCTTTTTATCCATTCCTTAGGACCTGTGTTGAAGCAGGGCTCTCCTCTACCTCATTCTAGCTCATCCCAGCTCACTGCACCCATGGGCTTCCTCAATATTTGGTAATGGTCCTTAATTCCAAAAAATCTCCTGCAGCTGTGGACTCACCCTTCTCTCCAGGCCCTTTCTCTTTCTTTGGGAAGTCCCACAGTGTGAGAAGAGCAAAGCAGCACACCTCAGTGCCCAACCTGGCAAGGTGTGCAGGGAACTGGCAGTGTAGGAGAAGACAGAGACTGCCCAGATGATGAGAAAGGATCTCTTGAGGACCCTCAGTGCAGCAGGTCCACAGGGTGCTCAGGTTACCTCCAGGTAATGCCAATGGGATGTGCATCCCTAAATGTGCCTGGTGAGTTGGGTTGAGGCTGTCTGAAGGGATAGGAGCTGTCCTCCTGCCATCTGAGCCCAGGCAAGTGCCTTTACAACAAGGTCACTCATGCCTTTAATTCCTCTGCTGCAGAGGAGTTATTAGCTGTATATTAGAAACACTATGCCCAGGGAAATTTAAACTTCAGTTGCCTGCTCATGTGGCACTGTTATGGTGACATTTATAAAAATCAGTTCACACACAACAATGAGACAACAGAAAGAGACAATTACAATGGGCTGTCCGTGTGGCTGACTCAGGCCCATCATTCACAGAGCTGTGCCCTATCAGTGCTACCTTGGGGACTTTCAGGTATGCAGACAAAAATTGATGGATTGATGGCAAATGGTGGGCCCTTCCCCTAAACATCTCTTCCATGTCATTGCTGCACAAGAGGCAAGGAAGAGTGTTTCTTTTAGGATGCACAGCAACATTCATGAAATCTCAACTGGTTTCAAATATGGAACATCCAGTTCTCATTGTAACCAAACTTACAGGAAACTTCAGATGGAAAGGCCAGCTGTGTGGGATGAAGAAAGCAGACACAGATATCTCTTTTAAACCAGTTTTGGACAGGGAATTTATTTTGCACAGGTCAGTTCAATCTTGGCATTTCTAAACCTCTCAATAATTCACTGCGCAGCCATAATAATTTATAGCACAACTTTCTGAATGTAGCTTTTGAATTCACAAAAGGACATAAATCCCATGGTCTCATGCCACTCTGGCAGTCCCATGGCTCATTAGCAGGGCTGTAAAACCAGGAGGTAGCAGGTGAGACACCTCAAATGATCCAGGGACTGGCAGCAACAGGGTGGGAGGCAGGGGAAAGTCCCATGGCCAACCCCTGACATGTCACTGAGCCCTCGTGCCAAATTTCAAACCCCCACTCTGAAGCAAGGCTATGCCCAAGCCATTCAGCAAAAAAGGTCACCAGAAGCACTTCATGTGGTGCAAAACAGCTTCTTCTGCCCTCTCTTCTTGTGCTTGGTGCCAGGTGTTGGCTCAGACCATTTGGCTGGATCATTCCCTCAAAGATGTCAGAGGCGGCCATACAGCATGGAAAAAATCACCTCAAAATGCTTGGCAAAGCTTTAGTTGACTGAAAAGGGGGTTGTATAATGGGATGTCTTGAGTAGCCTGAAAAGCAAACATCCCTACCAGAGCTGCCTATAGTTCAGTTGCCTGTACAAGGTGTGTAAATGCCTTTTTTTTCTCATGTTTTTCCAGCTGCAATGTGTTCACCCAGCCTTAAAATTATGTCAGTGGTATCTGTGACTATCATCTGCCTCCTGCCAGCACAGGCCACTTTGTATGGGTGCAGTCACAGGGAGTTGTGCCCTTGGACACCCACTGCTCCAGGAGTGTCCAACCTTGAGCTCAAGCTACAAGGCAAAAGCAAAACCAGCCTTTTGTCTCAGGCATCCATAAGCAGCTTAAATAGGCAACAAGAGAGCCTCCTCTGCAGTGACAGAGTGCTTTCTGGCAGCTCCCTGCTAGCTTTGCCTGCTGTCCAGAGCCCAGGAGCTTTCCTCTGGGCAGCCACAGCTGAACTGGAACACTTGAAGGATCTGTTTTGCTCTCACAGGCACTATCAAAGGGATGCTGCCAATCAAACCCTCACTCTGATGGCTCTCCATGTGCCATGTGAGTACCATGTCTGTGCTAGATTAATTTTTTTTTTTTGTCTCTCTGATGGCTGTAATAACTCTTACAATCCCTCTCCTAATTTTTTTACGCCTGTTCATCCACCAGCACAACTGAGAGCAGATTGCCCACTGCCAGCACTGTGGATCCCAACCAAAGATTATGGACATACACGTTTTCTTACATAAAATGAAGTCTCTGGTGCAAGTGAGGCCTTGTGCAGCTGTGTAAGGAGTCCTGGCACAGGCAGGTCAATGGCCTCAGTGACACAGGGAAGGTGAGGGTGGAGGTTTGGCTTGCCAGGGTGAAATAGAAGTTGCAAGAAGGAGTTGCCAGGCCCTGGCTGATGTCCCTGCTGTAAGAATTGGCCCAGATAAGGGTAACAAGAGCAAGTCCTAGTATCTTGGTTGAGACTGGTCCTGATTTCAGCACCGTTTTATATGTAGTGTGAGTCCCTGTGCCCAAACCTCAAAATAATCCATACCACATCTGCAGTCCTGGTGAGGAGCAGTAAAGGAGGGAGAAGGATGTGCTGGAGGGCAGGCAATTCTGCGCCTCGAGGGCCAAAGAGATTCCTGCTCAAGAGGACTGGAAAGCTTTTGTGCAAAGGTGGATGAAGGGGTGGAAAGGAATATTAATAAAGGTGGTACTGACTGATGGATACAGAGAGCAGAGAGCAAAGCCCAAGGGAGGCTGGGGCAAGAAAGTCCAGGGAATGGGAATGGGAATGGGAATGGGAATGGGAATGGGAATGGTTGATTTGATTTTAAAAATGAGCAGTGAATGGCAGGAGGAATGGGGATGTGCTCAGCAGAGCACTGCAAGATTGGGATTCACTGCCACCGGAGATGGCTGAGACGCAGAGCTCAGGAGGTCTGAAAAAAATGCATGGGCATTTATAAAGGCTGTGGATATCTCCAGGGTTACCTCATTGGAGATAATCAAGCAGAAGGGATATAAACCAGAGCTCTTCAGGGGACATGCCAAGTGATATATGCCTAGAGTTAGGAAAATATTTTCCTATAAGTAAGTTAGGATTGGCCATTCTGGTGTTTCTTGTTCTGGGTTTACAGGACTTGGCAACTGGGCACCTTCAGAGAGAAGAGAGTGGAGCAGATGAGCTGGGAGCCCAGTCCAAGGCAGCAGTCCCTCTGGTCCTGTGTCCTGCTGCGTGAGAAAGCATGTGAGGAATTATAATTCCCTTTGGACATGTGACCCAAATTGCAGTGGGAATTTGCATTCCTGGTGCCCGCTTCCATTTCATGTCTGCCCCCCGCTGCACAACAACACCTGCAAGAGGGTTTGTTACTGTCTCTGAGAGGACTAGCTCAACAATCTTTTCAGAGACAATAAGAAGAGTATCTACAAAGGAAACCAAATGGTAAAGAGGAGTCAGAAATATGTCAATGCTGTGTTAAAGCTTATCCTTACAAAACAAACTTGCTCAAAGAAAAATCAGCTGTCACTTTAAAATCTGACGTTAAGGTTTTCAAATCGCAGACCTTAATCAGGAGTAATACTTGAAGAGGAACAAAGAGAATTTATGATGAAAAATCAGGACAGTTGAGTGCTAGGCTCAGCGGGACTAACTGCATGACAATATGGATAAGAATTATAATTGCATTAGCTTAGCCTGAAATCACTGGCCAGAGCTGGTTTTTTTTGGTCAGCAGAATTTCTGAAATGGCTTCATTTACTTTTTAAGCAAACTTGGAAGGAGAATTACCAATAGATTATGGCATATCCATCCACTCTCTTAGAGGAAAGGAGCATTTCAGAAAAACATCCTAACATTGGCTTAGAGCTTTCTGAAGTGGGTTAAACCAAGTGACCTTTATGGGTCCCTCTAAAATGACATTAAGAGGTGAAGGTAGCTCCTATTGATGAAAGTTAGAGGATCCAAACCCACGATGCTCTCACTTTATTCCACACATTGTACTTTGACCCCAGGCTCCAGTCAGACCCTCCCCATGGTGACATTCTCACTCACTTAATTCAATTTTTACATTTTATTTACCTTTTAAAAATCTGATGACTTCAAACAGGAACTAATCCTCTGCCTGTTAAAATCAACAAGATACCTCTACCTGAGTCTATATTTTCTGCAATAGGAAACTGTGAGTTTACCTCCCAGTTCTACAGTCAAATTCTGGTTCAAATTTCATCCCAGCGAACCCAGTCCCAGTTCCAGCTGCCAGCTCCACGTTGCTGAGACATGGGAATAGTTGGGGGTTCCCAAAGCAGTGTTCTCCCAAACCAGAGCACTGTGACATCACAGACAGGGGAAGCAGAAGCCAGTGCAGATGGGAGAAAGGAGCAGACATTCCCCCACAGCCTGTACCTGGATCACTGCTCTCACTGGTAAGCATTGCTCTGATGGAACAGGAATTTGCCCTGAGCAAAACCTGGAGCCTGAAGCAGGGAGCATGAGTGAGGCAAGGGAGATATGAACTGCAACAAAAATTGGCTGGTCATGGCAAATCTGCTGCTGCCCCATTGCAGCGTCAAATATGTGGCAGTGCTACATCTCTTGGTGCTGCACAGAGGAACAGAAGCTCTGTAGGACTGGCTGTCCCTGCTCTCGAGGCAGGAGGCAGCGAGCCCTGTGGCACAGGCAGCACTAGCTGGGACCAGGCATCTGGGATTGATGCCTCTCTGCAAAAGGGAACGAGTTACTTTAACTTGTTCTGCACAAAATAACCAAAACATCTGTGCCTCTAATTCCTCCTTCAGCAGCAGCAGCAGCAGCTCCAGAGCCCTGATCCCGCGGCGCTGCCTGGCAGGGAGCACAGCACTCCTGCAGCCAGCCAAAGCACCAGCTGCTGCTGGATGTGCTCAGGACACCTTCTCTGAGCAGCCTGGCTGCTGTGCAAGCTGCTGGTGGGTCTGTGGGGCTCAGGAGTGGCCGGACAGGCGGTGTCCGCTGTCACACAGGCTGCCTTCGCCGCGACCCGGCCAGCACACGCAGCTCCGATTGCAACACAGCCCGCCTCGCTCACTGGCTGCTTTTATTCGTCTTCCTCAAAGGCTTAAATAAACAAGAAACAGGTTAAAAACAAAATCTTGGCCCTGACCCCTTCCTGAGCTGGCTGTTCCATGATGGCTTCCGGCCCTGTGCTCGAGCTTCCCCCTGCAGAGGGAAGCGGCGCCGTCCTGCAGCTGCCTCGAGTGGCAAATGAGGCCACGTACCTGCCTTTGATATCGGTGCCAGGCCACTGGAGCAGCTCTCTCCACACCATCCTGGTGCTTTCCACATCGAGTGGGAACTCGAGTGTGCTGGTGGGAGCTGGAGGAGTTTGTCTTCCCAGGGCCATGGCACAAGGGGACAGTCCCTGCCAGCTGGGTGCCAGCTCCACGTGAGATGGCATTTCCAGAAGACAAACCCTGCGCACCTCTCCAAAGCCTTTTTTGAGGGGAAGAGGAATTTAATTCCACTTGCAATGTGTCATGAACATAAAAACAGTCTTGGAGGAGCTCATCAAACCAAGAGCTTTTGCCCTTAGGACCTGCAGTGCAAATTGCACTGGAGCAAAGCTCCTCCGGCCATTTTGCTGAAGGGACATTGGGAGCTCATGGCAATGATCCCCTGCCCGAGATCACTCTGTGGCAGCTGGGCAAGGCTCCCAGAGGTTTCAAAACAATTCACGTGCACAAAATTGCCTCACAGCACCTTTGTGACGGATGTTTTCTATTCTTGCCATTCAGAACTTCCAGAAAGAGATAAAAAGATGCCAAGGTACATGGCACTCCGTGCCAGCTACTGTGCATTTCTTCCTGCCTCAAGCTCCCTACTTTCTTGACAAGGCCCAAATGAGTTTCCTCACAGAGAATTTGAGGTCTGGTTTTCTGTGTGTATTAAAGAGCTTTATGTCCATCATATTGCTGCTAAAACATGCCACTATCTAGCGCTGGCAATATGTCCCTTACTAGGGCTTTAGAGTGTTATAGATAAGTTATGTGGCATTTTCCATTTAAATTAAAATAGATCAAGCTAAACTCAAGGGAAGCTGATAGCTGCACTTTCATTTTATTTCACTCTATTTCCTCTTTATGACCCATGTTACGCTAATAATCAAAACTTTGATTATAGGTCCCTAAGGCACCATGTTGCACACAGGCCAGGCTGGAAACTGCCTCCAGCTTTTCTATTGCCAGGGTTCCAGCTGCCAGACAGTGGCAAAAACAGGGTGATTGATGTGGCATTTTTGGGTCTTTTTCCTCCCTCTACAGAGAAAGTCTCTGCTTCTTGTCTCATCTGGCCTGAATTCTCCAAGAATGAAGATACAGATCTGAAATTTGCCTGATTCTGGCATCTGGTACTGGTGCCAGTGAGGATCTTGAACTGCCAGTGTGGACTTTGCCACACTGAGCTGCATACAACTTCTTTGAGGGGACTCTTGCAGCAGTCAACCCAGAAAGGAGACTAAAAAAAAACTATTTATTGAGGGTAGTGCTCCTGAGAGTGGATGGATTGGCCTCACAGAAGATGGAGACATAAAGGAGACACACTGTCCTGCTGCAGGCACTTGCCAGCACCCAGCTGCTGTCCTCCTTCTGCAGAGCTTCAAGAAACTCCTCTAAATGGTTTTGGCTACACCAAAAAATGTGTTTAAAATGAAAAATATAACAGGAATGATAATGTTAATGTGCAAAATAGGAAGCTAATAACAAACTCTAAGCTTTCTTGTCTCCCTCATGTTTGTGGGGCTGAGGAATCATGGAATCATAGAATGGCCTGGGTTGGAAGGGACCTTAAAAATAATCTACTTCCAATCTTCTTGCCATGGATGGGTATGAATGGGGATGTGTTCCTGCTTGCCTGACTGCCCAGCTGAGCTCCCACACCTCAGCTCAGCTCCAAAGACAGGTACAGGTGTTTGTACCTCACAATGCCTCTGATGTTCAGGAAAAATCTGTGCTGGTCAAGGTCTTACTGCCTTGCTAAAGACTTCACACACTGGGGATTTTAAAGAGTAGTTTGTACCATACAGGAAATCCCACAAGTGAGACCTCCTTGCACAGGCCTGGACACTGTGCCAAGATCTACAGGCTGAATTTTGGCGACAGCTGTTTTAGAAAAGTCACAGAGTAAAGTTCAAAGAAAATATTGAAATGGCTGCATGGCTTCTTCTCCTTGCAGCAGAGCAGATTTGTGGGGACCTGCTGCCTGCCCTGCTCTGAGTGGGAGGGTGGGGTGAGCATCACCCACTGCTTTTACTGGCTTGGATGTCACACCTCACCCACTCACTTCCATGAGTCCTGCACCCCTCCAGCCTGTGGCTTCCTCCTCACACCTTGTTAGGACAGCAAAGGAAGTGAAGGGCAATAAAACAGAACACTGACCTTCGCATAACACAGACCTTTTCCACCTTTGACATAAATTCATGAGCTTTAATGGGCACATGCTGAAGCCTTGGGTTTGGTGATTTAATGTCTTTCTCTTTGCCAAGGCCACCAGCAGGCATGACAGGTTTGTGCTTGGGGTCTGCGATGCAAAGCATTTTTATGCAAAGGTGATTTGGACCCTCAGGGCTGTGGGGTGTGTGTGGGGATGATGGAACAGAAATGCCTGGCTGTGGACAGGGGTCCCTGGTGCTCCTGCTGGGCTGCACCACCTTCTGCCCAGGAGCCAACACTAAAGCCAAGCCATGGAAGCAGTGGGTGCCAGCATGCCCCACATGTGGACTGTGTGGGTGGCACAGTCCCCATTCTGGGTGCACCCTGAGCTCTTTCTCCAGCACCCTGCAACCCTCCCCACCAGGATGCTTTTATCTCCCTGCTGCTCCCGAGATAAAAACACCACTCCTGGGGAAGACCCAGGGCCACTGCCACCCTCGCTGTCCCTGCCATCAACGTGGGAGATCGAGACCCAGCGTGGCCTGGGTGGGCAGGGGCTCATTGTCAGGATGTGCCTCGGGCACGGCGCCTCTGCCCAGCCCAGCTTTCTGACCGCACAAAGAAAACATTTGCCCAGACACAGCCCGGCCCCTTGCCACGTTGAAAGCCTTGGCTGCCAGCAGCTGGAAGGGGTCATGCAATGCCTCCCCAGCAGGACACAGAGCACAGGACTGGGAGACGAGTTAAACGAGGCTGAGTTTTAGAGCCTTCCTGAAATCTGCCCTCATAAAAGGCAGCTGTCTGGAAACCTGCTCATCGGGGGGAGGAGAGTCTCCCTGGGAAGAAGGGAGGCTTGCCAGGCCTGCCACCACTGCTGCTCGCACGCAGGCGGTGCTCCCGCCCCGGCTGCAGCAGCCTGCTGAACCAGCGGGGAGGTGAATAACACTGCGGGCAAGTGACCCTGCAAGCAAGACTTGCAAGAGCTCCAGAGCCACACATACCATGGGGTAGCTCCCTGTGACACTGCACACCCCACGGAGCGCTGCCAGCACAGGGGACCATGCTGCCATCTGGTCTGGGAGCAAAGGGCATGCTGGAGAGAGCAGAGAATTCAGGCACAGCGGCTGAGGGGGTATTTCCCAGCTGGTACAAGGTCCAGAGGTATCCTGGATACGTCCTGACAAGCTAGGAGGGGTCTAAGGGCTGACTGATCCTTCCCTCTGGGACATAGTGATCATCACACATGCCTGTCCCTTCTCCTGAGTGTCTGTGCTGAGCTCTGTGCTGTCCTGCTTGTGGTCTGGGGCTGCACTGCAGCTGGTGCCTTCTACTACAAAACTCTGGCTTTCCAGTCCAGTGCTGCTTATACAATGCAGAGGACTTCTCCTTGCTTGCACATTCCAGGTAGATCTGGGGTGGTGGCTGAAGCAGACAGGCACCAACAGATCCACTGATTTCTCCTCCTGTCCTTCTAGCTAAAAAGCTCAGTCCGTCCCAACCAGAACCCAGGAGGACTCATACAACAGCAGCTGGGCTCTTTGCTCAGAGCCAGCCGGCTCCAAGTAGCATCTGTATCCAAAAACACACACTAGGCTTCACCTCTGACTTTTCTCACATCTTCTTAGCACTCACCTGTCTGCAGCCAAGTGTCTGGAATGGGATGGTTTCTTAGAGGAGGAGGACTACTCTATCTCCTTGTCTTGCACACTTGGATGTAGAAGGACTTGGCTTCCCTCCCACACCTGACCTCTCAGCCTCCTCCTTTATTCTGAAGGAGTTCAAAATGACAAGGCTCTAATAAACCCACCATATTGTGAATGAGAGAAAATAATTTAAGAAGTGATGAATGACACATACTTATTTACTGTAATTACACAGTGTGCTTCAGGAAGGGATTTTCCTATTGATAAGCCAAAACATTTATAGTCCCTGTTCTCACAGTTTTCTGCTCCTTGATTTCCTTCTAAGCAGCCACTCCCAGATGCATGCAGTGTTCCTGCAAATCTCTGCTCCTTTGGAGCTAGCAGGGAGGAAGGGGATCTGTGCTTCAACTTCTCCAGCCTCAGCTTTCCACAGCTACATTTGCAGTGAAGGAAGGAGAGAGGAAGAGTGGAACCCTGAAGTTTTGTTTGCCCAGTGTGTTTTTTTCCTGCTACATTTTCTAATGGGCTTTGTGACAGCCTGGGACCCCACTGTAATGTGTAACCACCACAAATATCAAGGTCAGTACCATATGGCCTTATACAGCAAGTCCAACAGTATTGCTCTAGGTTTATCCTTTTAAAGACTTTCACACTGTTTCTTCTAAGATGGTAAAATAGCTCAGATTTCCACTTGATTAAGAAAAAGGAACATGTGCTTCTATGCATGACCCAAAAGTCTTTCTTCTTCTCCCAGAAGTCCATAAAAATGATAGCAGAAGGCCTTAGTTTTTCATCAAAATGGTAAGGAAATGCTTGGCTTGTCCTGGGGCCTCCCAAATGACTGGAATATGCTGGGTGTTACCACTTCAGGCAGTTCTGAGGAGTAAGCCACTTGACTGGAAGAATCTGAAAAAAAAAAAAAAAAAAAAGAAAAAAAATTCACACCAACCCTTCAGGCTGTGGTCACATGGAACTATTTTAGGGATCCCAACCACCCCACAGATCTGCTGAAAAGTTCTGGATTCAGAGTTTCTCCCTTGAGCTTTGTGCAATCCTCCCTTACCTCCTAGGACTTGGAGGGAGAGGACATCTTTCACTTGGACATCTGGCACTGGTGTCCTAACAGACAAGCTCCAGGGCATTTTGTGAAATAGTCTGCAGCCTTTAGAATCTGCTCCAGACAGAAATCCAAGGACAGCAGGCAAGGCAGCCCATGAATGGAATGAGTCTCTGAGATACTGTTTCATGGGGTGTCTCTGTGTTTCTGTGGGACTGTTATTTGAAATAGGGGCATTCATCTCCTATTGCAAATAACAGTCCCACAGACTGCATTTTTTGCATGCATTGCATGCAAATTGCATGTATTTTCTACATCCTTCCTGATTCTTAACCAGTGTAGGACTTTTTCACTTAGCTTAGCTAAGGCTTGTTGAAAATGCACAGAAAAACAGTGTGGCTTAAAACATTTGCCAGCTTTTAAAATAATAATCTCAGAACTTCCTGCTCCAGACACCACCTAACAACGTGCTCTACAGGTTGTTTTCATGCATGAGAACTTTTATGCCTTATTTGACCTTTCACTCCAGACTTTTCCACCATGACCAGAAAGCTTTTCCCTTGGTATCCATCACTCTATTGTGCTCCAAATATATGTACATTATGCTCTAGGACAGTGGAGTTTCCCAGCTCATTTTCTAGTTGTATCCTACTGGGATTCTTTCTGTGATTAACCTTCAGGAGCCCACATTTCTCCTCTGGCACTTCCCCTTCTTGGTTCTCCTGAGTCAGCTGGAAGTATTTGCACATCCATGAGTGGTTTGAGAGGAAACAACATCTCCCTCTCTGCATTCATCCCTCTGAAGAATCAACTCTTTGTGACACCGTTGCACTGCATCCCAAAGGTTCTGCCTGGATTCGGCATCCCTGCTACTCCACTTATGGCCAGAGGTGTCGTAAATTGTGCAGTTGCAAAATTGCCATTTTCCTAAAGATTTGGGCAAATTGCATCTGGGAATCCCACAGAATGAGCTAGTGCAGGGATTCACAGCCTGTACCCCTGTACAAATCAGTACACTGATTACACTGTTCCTCCTGTGCAAATACCAGCAGAACCCATCAGTAAATTTAACCACTGGCAAGAATTGCACAGGTGGAAACTGCTAAGTCTCATTCTGCTGACCACTAAAATGGTCTCCATCTGTCACTGTGCCCAAGCAAGGTTTTGCAATGTTAGCATATCTACAAACAGCACATCTCCCTCTGCAACTGTGCAGAGTCCTGTGGACTCGCAGCTCTGGGGAGTGGGCCAGCTCCGGGCAGTCTCGCTTTTGCATTTTTCAGTGGAAATTCCCCATCACCAGTTGGTGGAGCACACTGAAGTCACCTGCTCTTGGAACAATTCCCTTTCTTTTGGGACAAGTTAGAAACTGTCAGCCTTGAACTTACCACAGGCCACGTTGTCCATGCACCTACCACTTGTTCAAAGGTCTCGGCATGTACCCATAAATAGCCTAAGCACAACAGACCTCTTGGAAGGCTGAGGCCGTCCAAGGCCTCCTGTTGGCTTGTTGTGCCCTACCTTCCCCAACAGCCTCTCCAGCACAGCTGGCACTTTACATAAGCCCCCAGCCATCACTAAACTGCCAGGTCAGGCTTTGCTGAGAAAGCAATTTTCCCTTCTTTTTCTTTGTCTTTTCTTGCTTGTTGATATACACTTTCAGATCTCTTGTAACTGACCAAACTGAACCCATTATCCAAGGGGCCTTCATGCTCAGACAGAGCTTCTTTCCAGGGACTTCAGAGGGGGAATTTAGGGGGAAGATTGTTTTACTTGTTCCTGGTTGATGTTCCTGGAAGGCACCCAGCAGACAGATGGAGATCCTGCCTGTATCACATACCCAAGATCTGACTGACCTGTTGGGGAAGAGTCTCTGAAGGTCCCAGGATTCCAGGCAGGCTTCAGACTCTCCCATCAGTCAAGGCTGGCAGTGACCTCAGAGTGGAGTCACCTTTATTTTTTACTATCCTTGAAGGCAGGACATGTTCGAGATTTACTTCACCAGGTTTGGGAAGTTTCTACATTCTTCTGTTGCCCCTATCCACTACAATCTGATTAGCTCAGTCACCATTAGCCCAAGGGCTGGTTTGGGAGACTGGCCCATCTCTGGTACCACCCACTTCACATGGCCTAAGATGAGCCAAAGCATAGCAGACTGTGACCAGTGTCAGCCTGGTAAGGTTTTTGCACCAGTCCTCCACAAAAATGTGGTCCTGACTCTGTCCCCCAGCTGGAACTCCCCCCATTTCCTCATTTTGCAACTCTGCAGAGGGCTCGCTGCACGTTGTCTTGTCTTGGCCCACCATGTTCCCACACTCAGGTTATTTTATTTCTGCTTCTGAGCTCAGCTCTGTTTTTGCATGACCCCTGTCTCTCTTGCTTTACATACATTGGGTGTGTGTGGTACTCTCTGAGGTGGAAGTTCTCTTTTCTTGTCCCCATGTGAGCCACAGCACTGCGCTGACAGGACTGACCACCTTCTCACTGCCTGCTAACTGGCCCAATGCTCTGCTGCAGCCCATCATTTAAAGACTTGGCACATTCCTCAGCCTCTTAGGGCATCTTTGGCTTCCCATTAAACACAGAGTTATCGTTTCTGACTCAGGAAGTCTCTGCCCTGCAGGTCACCAGGACCTGGGCGACTGGCATAGGGAGCTTGCACTCTGTCCATGCTGTTTGTCTGCTCCTCCCAAAGCATCTCCTCCAGGTCTCCAGGACCTTTTGTCTGACCCAGCTCAGATTTTTATGTGCTTACATTTCCCTTTTTCCCTGATCTCAATCTGGTCATCCCCTTACTGAAAAAAAACTGTTATTAGGTCAATGTCCAATTTCCTCTGGTTGAATACCTTGTTATTCAACCAAAATAATCCAGATCCTTCAGCTGAATTCTCTTCGTCCCCCACTTTGTGGCACACAGCTGATCAGCTCTCTCTAATTTGATGGTTGATTCTAGTCATACAGCCAGACTAGATAATTTAATCTCTTTTCCTGAAGGCTAGTGCTCACTGACATAAGAGCTGACCCCATCAAATTGGCTCCTAGGCCTCCCATTTCAGAGCCATTCCCTCATGCCGTGGTTATGGACAGAGCTGAACAAATCTCCCAGGTGTATTTTCCTCAAACACTGTGGCTTTTGCACTGATTCAGCTGGGACAAATAGTCTGATTCCTTCTTCCTGGAGACTGGAAATGCTGGTAGATGATGGTGGTAGGCCAGCTCATCTGCAGCAGGAGGCTGTTTTTTTCCTGTGGTAACCTGCAAGCCTTTTATATCCTTTTCTCACTGATTTTCACAATTCCTTAACTCTTTGCTGTGGTTCCTCTTGGCTTATAAATTGGCCAAAGCTTTTGTTGTGCCTCTTATTTTCTGGAAAACATTATTTTGCATGATACTCGTGCTGATGATCACCTCTTTGATCCATCCTGCCTTTTTAAACTGGGAGTCTTCCAGAAGAATTTTGCACTCTCTCTGGACACTGAAGTCTTTTATCCTTGTCTCCAGGTGACCTCTTATAAAACTCTTAGAAGTTTCCAGATGTTGTTTGAACTCCTTTTGCAAAGTCTCCAGCTGTCTCGGCTCATGTTTTGAGTCTTTGGTAATTTTCAATTTCCGCTCCCACTTGGTTCCAGAGGACTAGGAATTAGGACTTTTCCTAGAAGCTGGGTCTCACCCTGGACATTCCTTCCATATTTTGAAGATCTGCAGGTTGTTTCTGAGAGGATGAAGCTGGCAAAGAAATGCTCCAGAAATGTTCCAGGTGTTCCATAAGGAGGTTGCTCCAGATATATCACCCATCCTGCTCCCCACCCTCTCTGTTACAGAAACCATGCAAAGCCCTGCTTTCCTGCCCATGAAAGAAATCACCTGCAGGGAACTGTCTTTTCTTTCAGACTTCAAGCTCCCTTTGAATCAGCACTCCCCCAAAAGGTCTCCATGTGCTTTAGTTCAGGGTTAAGCTCCTTTTACTTGGGCTGTTTTCTTGATGCTTTTTCAAGGACCAGTCCAGTGAGGAGGAGAGATATTTTTTGCTGAAGCTGCTTGTTTCTCTCCACTGACTAACAACAGAGCCTGCAGCTCTACCTTAGATGTCCAGCATGGATGACTGACATGGGGCAACCAATATGTCCTTGATAAGCAAGTTTCCCTTGCAGTCTGTGATTCCCCTTCCCTAGGGAACTGCTCTGTAGTCCAGGCTTACCCAAGAGGGAGATTTAGGCTGGATATTAGGAAAAAGTTCTTTCCCCAGACAGAGGCTGAGCACTGGAACAGGCTCTCCAGGGAAGTGACCACAGCCTCAAGACTCACAGAGTTCAAGAAGCATTTGGACAATGCTCTGGGGCACTTGGTAGGATTGTCCGGTGCAGAGTCTGGAGCTGGACTCCAGGATCCTTGTGGGTCCCTTCCAACTCAGAATATTCTATGACTCTGTGAACATGTGTAACAATTTGCTTTCTGCACCAGCAGCAGATTCTCCCACCCACCTCTGTAGCAGTCCACAAGCCTCTCCTTCTGACCCCACACCCCTATAACCTATATGCACGTGGCACAAATGTATGTTATTTTTTTTTTATCCGGTTTAGCTTCGGACAGTGTGGCAATGCCATCAAGTTAACAGGGAGAGAGCTGTACAAGCCCGCAGTGCCGCTTGCTGCTTGCCAAGCAGGAGCCTCAAACACCTCATCAGAGCCTTCGCTGCTCCTAAAACCTCATTCGCACTTTACAGACGGGCAGTGCGGTTCGGCAGCACCCGCCCCCCGCCCCCCACACCCGCCCCCTCCTCGCACACAAAAATCACGAGTTACCCTTCTGGCCAGATTACCTGTAAAACACGGTCTTTAGACAGGAATGATGTGAGGTTCCCGTCTCTATTTTGGCAGCCGGAGGCGTGTTTGGTATTTATTGGGGTAATTCCCCCTCCTCCCCAGCCGCCTGGATTCTGTGGGAGCCCGGGTTTGGAGGTCACACACCTCCAGGAACCGGAGCCCGCGGAAGGGAGGGAGCAAAACCGAACCAAGCGAAAAGCAAGCGGTCAGCGCTGGCGGCGGCTATGGAGCGCCTCAGCTGACACTTTCCGCCTGCGGTTCCCGCCGGGAATACCGGAGAGAAAGCCGCCAGCCCGGCTCTGAGAGGGGGTGGTGGTGTCCGCGGTGTCCGCTCCCCCCGCCCCGCACGTGGGGCCGGGGCCGCTGCGCTCCCCGCACACGCTGCACACCCCGCACGTTGCAGGGCCACACATGCCGCGCCGGCGTGCAGGCACGGCGCACACGCGGGGACACGCGGGGACACGCGGGCCGGGACACGCACACGCGGGGACACACACGCACGCCCAGACAGCGCCTTTGCCCGGGCCACGGGAAAGAAGAGCATCCCCTTCCCTGGGACACCGGCACCCCGTCCTTCCGCTGACAGGAGGGTGCTGGCGGGCTGCCCGGCGAGGGGCGGGGGGCGCGGGGCGGCCCGGGGCTGGAGGGGCACGACCCGCGGGAGCCCGTGCCGGGGGGTGCCCGGTGCCGCCCGGTGCCGCCGCCTGCTAGCGGGGGGCGGCGGGGAAGGGCCGCCCGGTGCAGCCCGGCGGCAGTGATGTGGCAGCAGGTCGGGTCACGTTGCCGGCCCTGTGCTCGTACCAGTGTGAGACGGGATTAGGGAGGCGGCTGTCGGTGCCGCCGCCGCCGGCGGGGAGCGGGGGCTGCGCGGGCGCGCCCGGCGCGCAGGGACGCGGGCGGGGGGGCGGGGGGGTTCCCGTCCCGCCCCGCCCCGTCCCGGGGCTGCTGCGGCTGGTCACGCTGCACCGGTGCAAATCCTCTGCCAATGTCACCCCCTGCGCCCCGCAGGGATGCGGGCTGCCCGAGGGCAGCGTCAACAGCAGATGTGTTTACATTAGAGATAGAAATATTTTTATATGTATGTGCCTCTATACGTGAGTCCGTCTGTATAGAAGGAGCGCTTCTGCCGCGGTCTGGCGTTGCAGGCAGATCCGGCTCCCGTCCAAAGGTCGGAGGCAGAGCTGCCGGGAGCAGCGGCGGCCGGGCGGGAGCACCGGGGGACGAGAGCTGCGGCACAGCGGCGCCGGGCCAGGGACAGCTCCGCACAGTGACACGCGTGTGCGTGCGCCTGTTCGTACCCACGCGTCCTATAGCAATCTATAGAGAACGTAAGGCGAACGTGACCCCCTAACCGCACACCCCAAGAGAGGGGCTCGATTATTAGCCCCTTGATCGCGTGGGCACTTTTTCCACTGGCGGGTCTCCTTCCCGGCTCCAAATTAAAAAAAAAAAAAAAAAAAAAAAGGTAATAAAAGTAAAAATATTTCATAATTATCAAAATTAGAAAAATCATAAAAATAATAAAACCACAGCGAGAGTGGCAATCACCCCGGCGGTAACGCTGACGATGACAGCAGCAGCAGCAGTAAGCATCACTAACACGGGGGGAAGCCGCTGTCTCGCAGGGCGGCCCCGGGCGGGCGGCGGGACCCCCCCACCCCCCCGTCCCCCGTTCCCTCCCCGGTCCCGCCCCCTCCCGCGCCGCACGTGAGCCGGGTGCGGGGCTGGCTGGCGGCGCGCGTGCCCCGCGGGCAGGCGCGGCGGCGGCGGCGGCGGCGGGAGCTGCGGGCGTGTGCGCGGGGAGCGCAGCGAAGGCGGGCAGGGGGGGAGCGGCGGCGGCGGCGGCGGAGGCACTTGGTGGGGGGGGGGGGGGACGAACCGCCGCACACTTTTGGCCACTGCACGGGAGAGGGGGGACGGAGGCTGCATGTGCGCAGCGTCGCTCGCGGATCTCCCGAGACTGATCTCAGCATCCCGCAGGCTCAGTCAAAAGCAGCGACGAAACATCAGCCGCTGCCAGACATGGATGAAGGAATCTCCCGCTTGCCGGAGAGGCAGCTACTGGAGCATAGGGATTTTATAGGGTAAGGCACCGGAGCACTATCTCCGTCTCGTATCTCTACGGCGTTTCGTCTTCTTGACAAAGTGCTGGGAAGCGCTGGGAGCGCCGCCGGCTCCCCGGCGGGGCGCGGGGCTCGCCGCCTCCCTCCGCTGGCGGACCCGGGCGAGCCTTTGCCCGGCCCTTCGGGCAGAGCGCTCGGCGCCCGTGTGCCCACTCGAGGAGGTGCTAGGCAAGCTATCGCTTCACTTGCCGATGCTGGATCTTTGTGTTTTTCTCCAGGCTGGACTACCCTGCCCTGTATATGTGCAAACCTAAAAGAGGCGTGAAGAGGGACGAGAGCAAGGTAAGGATAAGTTTCTGGGGCTCTCTTCTATCTTAACCGCTTTATTGGGGCTCGCTGAATTTTGCAGAGTAGCTTCGCTCCCAAGAGCATCCCCGGGGGGCTGCGCATACAACTTGCCCCCCGAATCGCAAGTGGGTTTACGAGTGAGCTGGCACGGCGGGGAGAGCGGTGCCTTGACGATAATTTGCGCGGCATGTGGTCCGCATGACATTTGTTTTGGTTTTGATCGGCGTTCCGAGGGACTCTGCCTAACACTTGGCTTTTCCGGGTTTTGCCAATTAGGAAACGTACAAACTGCCACATAGACTCATAGAAAAGAAGAGGCGAGACAGGATTAACGAATGCATTGCCCAGCTGAAGGATTTACTGCCCGAGCATCTGAAACTAACGGTAAGATGCCCAGGAGCGTGTGTATGCCCGTGCGGATGCAGGCACCGGCAGCCTGCCCGCTGCGCAGCCCCCGGGACGCCGGGCTGCCTGCCTGCTGCCCGCTCGCCGTCCTGGCCCTAATGCCTCGGGGACCGATCTCACCGAAGTTAACGGAGGCGGCATTTGGCAGTAGCCAAAACCTGCCGGGCGATAGCCAAGCCGCCCCCTACCCTTGCCTTTGCAGACGCTGGGACACCTGGAGAAAGCGGTGGTGCTGGAACTGACTCTGAAGCACTTGAAAGCGCTAACAGCCTTAACAGAGCAGCAGCACCAGAAGATAATTGCTTTGCAGAATGGTAAGCGGGGTCCAGGCAGCACCGCCGCTGGGGCGCACCGGGGGCGGGCAGGGGGAGGCGCGGAGCGGGGCACCCCATGCCGGAGCCGCAGGTAAACGCTGTCCCCACTCGTTCTCCCCCGCAGGGGAGCGCTCCATGAAGTCTCCGGTGCAGGCCGACCTGGACGCCTTCCACTCGGGCTTTCAGACGTGCGCGAAGGAAGTGCTGCAGTATCTCTCCCGCTTCGAGAGCTGGACCCCCCGCGAGCAGCGATGCGCGCAGCTCCTCGGCCACCTGCACTCCATCTCGTCGCAGTTCCTCCCCGGCCCTCAGCTCCTCTCCCCGCCGCCGGGCCCCCTCAGCAAGGGATCCACCTCCTCTTCCTCCCCGCCCGCCCCCCCCTGCGCGCCGGGCCACAAGCCGGAGGGCCAGGCTAACTGCGTGCCCGTCATCCAGCGGACTCACGCCGCCGAGCTCAGCGCCGAGACCGACACGGACACGGACAGCGGCTACGGCGGGGAGGGCGAGGCGCGCCCCGAGCGCGGCCCCGCGGCGGCGGCCGGCGGAGCGCTGCCCGCCCTGGCCATCAAGCAGGAGCCGTCGGGGGACGAGGTGCCCCCCGCGCCCAAGCGGCTGAAGCTGGACCGCGGCGGGAGCCCCATGCCCGGCCCGCCGGGGCTGGCGGCGCGGGGAGCCGAGGCGGCGGCGGCGGCGGCAGCGGCGGCCGCGCTGGTCAGACCCGACGCCGCCCTGCTGGGCTCGCTGATGGCCCTGGGGGCGGGCGGCGGCGGGGCCCCCTTCGGACAGCCGCCGGCGGCCCCTTTCTGCCTGCCCTTCTACTTCATCTCTCCCTCGGCCGCCGCCGCCTACATGCAACCCTTCCTGGATAAAAGCAGCCTGGAGAAGTATCTCTACCCCGCCGCCCCCATCCCGCTCCTCTACCCGGGCATCCCGGCCCAGGCGGCCGCCGCCGCGGCAGCCGCCGCCGCCTCCTTTCCCTGCCTCTCCTCCGTGCTCGGCCCCGAGAAGGCGGCGGCGGCCGCCACCGGGCTGGCCCCGACGCCCCACCTCCCGCACCCCTTCGCTGCCGCCGCCGAGCCCGGCGAGGAGCCCGAGCCCGCAGCTGCCGAGGAGCCCGGCGCCGAGGGCCCGTGAGACTCCCCGGGGGCTCCCCGCCGCCGCTGCCCTCCCCTCGGACTGAGGGGCCGTCGGGCCCGCACTTGCGCCCCCGGGTTCCTACGGAGGGCAGGGGTCGCCGGGGCCGGTGATCGCCGGGAGCTGGCGGCCGCGGGGTGTCGGGCCCGGCCCGGGGGAGTCCCGCTGCTGGGGCGGCAGGTCCCGGAGCGGCCCCCGCAGAGGACCGTCGAGGATAAAGTTTGCTACTCAGTATTTTTTTAATGTTTGGCTTTATAAATGCATAAATAAGGAAAACAAAACAAAAAAAAAAAAAAGAAGAAGAAGGAAGAAAACATAGTAAGGATACTTTTCTTTTTCTCTATATAGAGTAATTAAATGTGGCACCTTATTTGGAATGGGTTTATACAGTGTGTCCCTAAGTCCCACTTGGGAACTTGCACTTGTTGTCCGGGAGACCTGGATGGGTTCAGGGTGAGGGCGGGGAGCGAGGCGAGGGAGGAAGGGCAGAGCCCAGCACCTGTGCTAGCACTTTATGGAGAACAGGAGTGTGGAGGATGCACCCTGAGCCCAAACCTGCAGTGCCTTGAGCACCCGGGGATGCCGCTGGCTCCAGCAAGTTTTGGGTGTGCAAGGAAAAGAGGGTCAGACCCATTACATAACCTAGTGTTAATTTAATTTTTTTTTTTTTTTTTGGCTAAGGTATACAGGTGTGGCAAGTGCATTTGTTCTCACCCCATCTTTATTTAATTCAATATGTACCCGAAAGATTTCTTTTCCCCCAAAACCTTGCTGTATAAAATGAATGTTACTGCACTGAACTACGAAAAGAAACCCCCTTCTCTCCCCCCAAAAACACAGAGCAGCTTGTCAGCCTGAACTCATTTAATCCTAAATTCTGAGTGACACAAACTGGAGGCCATAGGTAAACACCTCGCTGTGCAACCAGAAACAACCCAGTTGGGGTAAGTTTCCCATATGGGTTTTTCCCTCATCCCATGCTCAAATACTGCGTTTTCCCTTTCTGGAGACAAACCAGACGCCAGATAATCACACAGATAAAGCTTTTATAATAAGGCTTAAACCAAGACCTTGCCTAGATATTTTTAGTTTGTTGCCAAGGTAGCACTGTGAGAAATCTCACTTGAATGTTATGTAAGAGGTGAGACACCACAGCCTGGCGAGGAGTGTGTGCGTGTCCGGGGTCCGTCAGTCCATTTGGTGCATCTGCTGCTGCTGTTGCTACTGTTTGCCTCAAACGCTGTGTTTAAACAACGTTACAAAAAAAACAAAAAAATCTTACTAGCCTACAGAATGGCTGTATGTAAATAGTTGTTAATACATCCAATTAATGATGTCTGACATGCTATTTTTGTAGGGAGAAAAATATGTGTTAATGATATTTTGAGTTAAATATCTTTTGGAGGATTTGCTGAAAAAGTTGCACTTTTGTTACAATGCTTATGCTTGATACAAGCTTATGCTGTCTTAAATTATTAAAAAAAATAAATCCTGTCTGCAAGAAACCAGCTGTTTTAGAACAATTTAGTATGTGATATATTAGAAATCAAACTTTATATTCAGTATTTTCCAGCACTCCATGAATTCTATTATCTAAATATTTCCACACTATTTTGTGATTTAAAAACTTCTTAATAAGGAATAAAAACTTTAATACACAAAATGGGACTGTCTACTAATTAACAATGCAGTGGCAATACATAATAATTGGTGCATTGAGCTTCAAACTGTATGATTGTGTGGCTGATGATGATTTAATTCACATTTTTAATCTGGGTTTGAATTTGCAGGGTTTCCTGTAACTCTCTTTGGCAAACTCTGGTTTAATATGTGCGCATTTCACAAAGCAAAGAGTGGAACACACAGGTTTCTTCCTGATGTCTACTTTTTTTCCTCTTCTTTTTTGCAAAACACTAATCTTTAAAATTAACACTTGTCAGCCTTGGTGCTGCATGGGAGCTCTCTTTGCTCACAAGGAACAAACTTTATGATTTGCCTGACAATCTAATGACGTATCACAATCTCTGCATGAATGAATGATGGGTGTCCCAGCTTGGAAATACTCTAGAAAAACCAAATATTTTGTGGTGAGGGGGAGAGGGAAAGGAAGAAGAGAAACGCATTGGTGGAAGCAGGATCGTTCCTGGCATGGAAATTCAGCACCCTAAAGGCTTCAACAGATTGAATCGCAGAGCTGCAGATCACCTTTCCTTCCAAAAATTCTTGCAGGGAAATAAAATTAAAGGAGCGCCTCAAACAGTAGCCAGTGATTACGTAAGAGAGAGATGAAGGGAACGTTCCGTGCTCCCTCTGCTGGTTCTCCAGTACCGGTGACTACACTGACAAGGAATGACGTTGGAATGGAATAAAAAGCTCCTAAGGCTTGTGTTAAATCCATCAATCCTTTAAAACACAGGACGAATTAGAAATTGGATGAAAAATAAGCACTTCTTTTCAATTAGTCGGGTAGGATTGCTAAGAAATAGGCGTCTTCACATGGAAGCTGCAGTAAATACTGAGATACAGGCAGGCTATCTACAAATACCAGTGGCCACACAGACGTGTTTCTTCCAAAAATAATGGACCAAAGGCTGCTACAGTGCAGAACTCTACCTGCCAAAGTAAATTACTAGGTGGGGAAATGGGAAAAAGTCTGTATCTGCCTCCATCTGTCTTTGGATCTGGTTCTGCTCCCTCTGTTGTCACAGGAATGAATGACTGGGCTCAACCCTTCCCCTCGGTAACTTTGACCTGCATACCAGAAGAGCTTAACACTTGTTAGGCCAGCATTTAGGCTGGGATGAAAGCGCTCGTGTATTCCAAGTCCTCCTGCCAGCCAGGCAGTCGGCCTGACTGAGCCCGAAGCCCTTCCTGCCAGATCACTACCCAAACACAAAGGGTGGAGCCACAAGCACTTCATAAAAAGCTGTGCCCCTCCTGAAGAGCACAGTTTAAAGCCTGAGCATGAGCAAGGCTTTAGGTTCCCCTTCAAATCTTCAAATTTCCTTCCTTTGGGAATATGAATCCATTTAGGTTTCAGATCCTTAGACGGCTGTATCAATTTTGGTATTTACCATATACAGTAACAGGAAGTTTTGTTTTTATTAGTCCTTGAATCAAACGTGCCAAATGACTTCATGCCAATTGCAGCATCAGTGAAATCTATTACATTTTGTGATATAAAACATAAAGACAAATTATGTGTGTTCTGATAATCCCAATGCCTAACAAAAGCAAATATGGGGGAAAAAGGTTTGTAATTGAGGCTGATAACCTACTGCTGCTGGAGGCAAAAGGCAAATGACAGGAGGGACCATAGTGTCAGCCTTAGTTATTAAATTCCAGGCTTCCTCTGATCCCTTTGGATTCCAAATGAATTTGTACGTCTTGAATTTTCTTGAGGTTAAAAACAATTGCAGAAACACTGGACAAGAGCTTCCCATCTTTAAATATACATTCCCTTATGGAAGTGCTGAGAGTGCTGGGTGCTACATGTACTGTTTACACTTGAATCCATATTCTGTTGTCCCATAAACCACAAGATAAGTGATGCAAGCTTTATTTCTTAAACAATAAACATTGAAAACAGATTTTATAATCCAGTATATTATAGTGGCATGACAGGCTCCATTAGAGTGTGTTAAATCAAGATGGTTGGGATTGTTAAACCAATGGAAGGCAATATAATGTACTCCCAACTGAAGAACAAGGAATTTTTGTATTTGGAAATGTTACAGTTACAGAACTTGACTATCAACCCTGTTTGAGAAAGGCCTGACCTACCATTTAAGCCACGTGAGTCCTTTTCTGGAGCACAATGGGCCTTGGAGTACATCCTGAGTTTGTGTTTTGGGCCTTGTTTGTTTAATTTTCACTTTAGTCGGGGCAGACTGAATGTCTGACATCCAGCAAGCCCAGGGACTATGTGCAAGGTGTGTTTCAGCACCTCTAAATTCCTGGCCTGCCCTGTAACCTGGGTCTGGCAATGCATTTCCTTTTCCCTTCGAACTTCAGCTCCAGGAATCGTGTGATCCCTGCCTTCTTTGAGAGTTTCCTGCCTCCTAGTTGCAGAAATGAACATGAAAGCACAACCTCGGAGAAAGAAAGTAACAAAAATGCCGAATTTCCTCAATGCTAAAAGAAACTTGGATTTTAAAAAGCCAATTTCACTGGGGAAAGTCTGAATCTCTGGCTCTGCTGCAGGCTCAGAGCAGCTCGCTGGGAAGCAGCAGAGGGAAGCCGGTGGCTCACCTGCTGCCGGCAGCAGCTGCGCCAGTCCCGGACACGTGTGGGCTGGATGTGAGCAGGGCCGAGCTGCTCCGCTCTCTGCATCCTTCCCGTGGCTGCAGCATGTCAGCCTGCGGGGCTGTCAATCTGTCACAAGCACTAAATCCAGGGCAGCCTCGGTGAGGGCGCTGCCCTACCCTGGGACAGGCTGTTCTGCCTCGCTGAACTCACGGGGCACCCAAGGGCAGCGCACCCGCTGCTGCCGCTGCAAACATCCCCCGCCCTGCGTGGCCCTCCCGGCACCCCAGAGGATGCAGGCGATGCCTGGGAGAGGCGAGAAGAAATTCCCGTATGTTTCAGCAAACAGGGACTTTGATCGCAGGCAGCTCGTCATAGGGACCAAGGAGAGTTGTTTCTCCTTCCTCCATAAAGCCCTGCTTGTTGCTTGTTTGGGTTTTTTTCACTTTGAGACCAAGGTGCTCTCATAACTAAGTCATTTCTAGGGAATAACCTCAGGAAAAGAACCATGTAGTTATGGCACCTTCTTCTTCAGCAGAAAATTGTCTCTCCAAGTGTGTTTGGATTAATACCTGCAACACAGAACCAGATGAGCTGACAGATGCTGAAGTGGATTCTATTCTCACCATACAAGGTTGCCAAGGCTCCAGCCCTTGTGTGAGTGGCAGGCAGGCCCACAGCCTTCCTTACATATGATGTTGTTTGCAAAAGAGCCCGTCCAGGTGGGAGCAGCAGCTGCTCTGCATGGGCCTAATACTTACACATGTGGTTGGAATGCACTGCATTAGCTTCAGGTGTGGAGCCTGTGGGTAGTGACCCAGATCAGTATTTAAGTGGTGTGGATATCACAGCTTCCAGTAAAGCTTGTAAGGCTGGGCCATAGGTTCCAGCAGCAAGACATGGAATATGAGTATGTCCATCAAAAACAGTCATAAGCCGCCAAGAGCAGACTATAGAGATAAGACAGCCCAAATTGCAGAGGGAAAAAAAGCTTCTCTTCACAGAATCCCAGAAGGGGTCAGGCTGGAATGGATCACAGTGTGTCATCCCACCTCCTGCTCAGGCAGGACCATCCCAGAGCACATGGCACAGGATTGCATCCAGATGGTTCTGGAATGTCTCCAGTGAGGGAGATTCCACATCATCTCTTGGCAGCAAGATTTCCAGAAGTGTTTGAAGGACTACCAGTAGGAGAAACTGAGTGTCTCCTTTTAACATGTAAGTTGAACTCTCTTGTTCTGCACAGGGCCGAGAGGCTGGGAAAGAACTAAAGCTGGAAAATATTTTTATGTTTTGCTTGAAACAAGAAGGCATTGGTCTTAAGCTACATGGGGAGAGGTTTAGGTTGGACGTGAGGGAAGATTTTTTTTACTGAACAGGTGATGAGACATTGAAAGTGCCTGCCCAGGGAAATCATCACTGTCCCTATAGGTTTTTAAGGAAAGACTGGATTGGCACTCAGTGCCATGGTCTGCCTGACACGGTGGTCTTCGGTCATCGCTTGTATTCGATGATCTCAGAGGACTTTCCCAGCCTAAACGCTTCGGTGATGCTGTGAAAAGAAGCGGTCCGTCCCACGCCGGGTTCGTCGGGAGGCCAGGAGCGCTCGGGCAGCACCTGCGCACGCACCAGGCGCGTCAGTGCGGGCAGCACACCCGGGAGGCAGC